>JAWWNH010000085.1:1800000-2255000 GCA_034641385.1 Darevskia mixta
ACAGAATGCACAGGGTGAAAAGTTGCAGCTGAGCACCCAAATGCAATAGCCGGACTGACAGCACTTGGATGGGGAATTATACCCACTTCTGCTAGGATGTTAGCTAGCCGTTTGGAAAATCCTACAATTGCAGAAAATTGAAAAACTACTTTTGCAGATAAATGTCTGGAACATGCAATGCCACTTTTTGGCAAGGCAGAAACATGGACACTTTCACACATCTCAAATCTATTATTCACATCTGAACAGCTGCTTCCCAGGGCATTTGTGAAAGGAAATTCACCAGCAACCAACCAACTATGTGTCTGAATTAACTGTGCCAGAAAGATTGTTTTATCAACTACTGCAGAATTAGGACACTTGTTTTCATGGCCCAGTGGCTTCCCGTAGACATGCGCTGAGTCCTCTTCCCTCCCACCCAGACTGAGCTGTAAATATAGACATAGGCCAGATGCTGAAATTGCTATAGAAGAGGATATCAAATACACCTCCAGCTCAGCTTGATGAGGTTTTGATGCAAATAGGCATCTTCTGAAACACACCACCTGTGCACTCATGCAAGAACATTAAGGCCTGTTGGCTTCTGTCCAAAAACAATCATGAATGACTTAGGAATCTTCTCTATCATCCCTTTCACCTGGGATCCAAGTATTTTCTATGCTCATACAGAACATTCCACATTGGCCCACCCAGCAGTACAAATCCTTTATGTTGTGTGTGTTTCAAAACAGCTCAACATATGCTAAGCCATCCACTGTTTAATGGCAGCAGCATTCAACTTCTTACCCCACACTTTTCATGCTATCCTAAAAATGAATCATCAAACACTACAACACCAATTAAAATATTTTTCCCACCTCACAGCATGATTTACTAACTTCCTTCCCAAATTTTCAGGAGTCTGAGGCGGTCCCACGCACATAACCTACTATTGTCCTGTCAGTCCAAGTACTTAAACTACAAATGAATGCACATTTATCTTGCTCAAGTACCATCATCTACTAATAGCAGCAACCCACTCTTCTAAATGAACATCTGACAGCTTAATGGTACCACTTCACAATTGCTGTTCTAGAGCAGACATCCCCAACCCTGTGCGCTGCAGATGCTATTGGACTACAACTCCCATCAGCCCCAGCCAGTAAGAAAATAATAATAATAATAATAATAATAATAATAATAATAATAATAATAGAAGGCACCAGGTTGGGAAAGGCTGTTCTAGAGTTATCTCCTAATGTATAGATCCAAACATAATGTTGATAATCCATACAAATTAACCTGGAGAGGACTGCATGAAATGAACTGCTTTCCCTTGTTCTCTTTCCCATTCCTCCCCCTCCCCTCCGAAAAGAGATCTGCTTCAGCCAAACTGGTCATTATGCAAGTTCAGTCAATCCAGCTTGTTACTGAGCACCCAAGTAGCACTGACATTTATTTAATCTTCATAGCACTGTTGACTATGTACTTAAATATTGCACAGTTATGGAAGACATTTGTTTCCAAGAAGCTTATGCTAAATCGCTGTGATATAAAGGAAACACTTAGCCATTATTGACATTTACTGACTCCTGGCAGTATATAGTCTATGTTCTCATTTGTGCCATAGAATATATTTGGAAAGAGTCTGTGGTAGAAAAAAATAATCAAGGCTCTTCATTTTTATTTCTTTTTTAGAGAGCAACAGCAATAGACAATCAGAGCAATAGACAATGAGAAGTAGCCTGCTCTCCATAGTAGGGCAGGGTGGCAGAGCTCAATAGATTTTATGTAATGTAACATGCTTTCTATTTCCTTGGAGGGTGTGGGGAGGGAATGGGCTTGAAGAATCATCTGTACACAGAAGAAGGATTAGCATGCATTTCTTAAACTTGGACAAAATCGTGTGCACAAATAAGGTTCCCAGCAAGATGTGGCAACCAAAGCTATATATGCACAGCCTGGCAAATACTTGCAATACTACTGACTGGCAATTTGGAATGGGAAGCAGATGACTGGGTTTGGCCACCACATCAAGACAAATAACTGATTGTATCCAACTGGTCCATGTATCACAGCCTCAACTGCTGAGTGTGCATGGAACTGGATTGGATCTTCTGTTCAAGGAGATAAGACCCCTGCAATTGTTATGGCTTTCTGTAAGGCAGCAGGGTGAACGTTTGTAGATCAACCCTGTTGTTTACCCAATGCCAAGTGAGCAAATGGTCACTAGTTTTCCTTCAGCACAAGTGTTCAATCACACATGGCTGTGAGTTAACCATTGTTCACATCACAGTGAAGTTTAAGGAAGGTGATGCAGTTAGGGCAGGTAATAACACAAGAGGGAAATGCTAGTTTGGGTACTTAGATATACTCTTTTTCCTTTTCTTCAAGAATGGAGAGAGAAAGTCCAGTTTTCTTGCTTGGAATCAAAGTTAATCAGTAACTCAAAAAGCTAACATGGGAGGAGGGGGTGTGCTAAACAAAGGTGGCAAAAATAGTTGTATCTAGACTACAAAATCATAACCAGTTTAACTATAATGGATTCCATTTAAAGAATCAAATATTTTATCAAGATACAGAGAATGTAACTCTCACTTCTCTTACACTCAATTTTCACTAGGATGGAGGTACTATAATTACGTCAGTGTGGCTGGGCCTAAAAATGTTTTTGGGGAATACAACAATGCAAATCTGAGTAGACTGCATGATCGTTTTAACCATGCCTCCAATAACAGCAGTATCAACATCATGATGTGTACATAACTACACTGAATGTACTCATGTTTAAATTTACCAAAGAGATTTACAGCACACCCTTCCACCATTAAGTTCTTCCTTCATTCTCTTATTCAGTACATATTAATGTGCCCAACCAAGCATAGAATAGCCACAGGGGGTGGGATTGGGGACACTGGGAAAGCCTGTGCATGTTGGCTACCAGCCCACAATGAGCGGGTTGTGTTCATCTACCATCATGTGCTGCTTTCGAAGCAGCCGATGCAACAACTGCTTGCTGAGTATTCATGTTGGCTTTTTAGAAGATGAATCCTGTGCATGGCACAGAACTTACTAGTCAAAGCTTAGAACCAACTTGCAAAATATTTTGCCTTTCACTGCTACACACTTTGATAATCATGTGAATAGGGTAATATATAGAAAAAGTGGAACTTCAGCATACGTTGATTCTAGTACATTGTACAACAATCTTCTCTATTTGGGTGCCCTCTAGATGTTGTTTGACTTCCATTCTCATCAGCCTTGGCTAACATAACTGGCAGCCAGGTATGGTGGGAACTATATTTCAAAACATCTGAAGGGTACCAGTTGGGGGAAGGCAGATCTACAAGATTAAAGTCTGTACACACTACAGTGTTTCAACGAGTAGTCATGAGTTTCACTTCTGGAACAAAACAAGAGGGGGTGTGTGTGTATCTTTTGGTGTTAGAAATGGGTAGAGACTCTGCCCTGAGCAAAAAACCCAAACCACTCACATGTATAATGTATTTGTCGGAGAGTGATGAACTCTACTAAAGCAATTAAGTAAGGGGAAACCATACTAATACTTATTTCTGAAATCATTAGCATAGATTCCATTCATTAACATTAATGCAAGCTATTCAGCAACTCAGGAACAATAATGCCTTAAAAGCAGTGCATTCTTTAAGGAAAGAAAGGTGCCGGTACTCACCATGAAGTTGTTACAGTGACACACTTTTAACATTTGAAGAAGAAGAAGAAAGGTGCAGGTACCCCTGCAGTACCCCTGGAAAAAAGCACTGCTAAAAGTATTTAACTGGAAGATTGTACTTAATGGGGAAAATACCTTCTCACATGAGGACCTAGCAAGTGTGATCTCACAGCAGAAATTTAACACGTCAGAAAGTTTTAGACAGGGAACTGGCGTAATAGTTGCTTCTGGAAAACGAATGGCTGCATCAAATGTTTAAAACTTCTAAGGCACCGCAAAGTAAAGGGCAAATGCGGCAAACATGTTGTTCAGCACAAACAGGTGCAGGCAACTCCTTGGTAAGTGTACGTGCATTACAGACCTGTGGTTGCTTCCATGAGAAATGTGATAAACCCTTAGAACTCTCATGAGACAAGCCTCAATACATACAGAGTTAACTGCTGGAATTGGCTGCCCACATCAATCCAAAGAGCTGGTCAGTACAATTGAGGTCAATTGGTCCACCTCCATAGCCCCAGCTGCTGAATGTGCGTGGACACCATGCATCTAGGTGGGAATGTAAAGACCTGTGTGACTGTTCTGACACATTATAACAGCCTCTTAATGAGTCATTGACCAAGCAGAAGGGATGTTAACATTTTCAGGTATATAAGGAGGACCTGGAGGTCTCTGCTCTCCAGGGGCACAACCATACTGGATCGACGTTTGCTTCCTCTTTGGTTCTTTAGAGAACTGAAAATGATAGCATTAAGTTGCAGAAGAGGGTAATGGCAAGGAGGGGAATCATGTTGAAGAATGCACCTCACAATAAGAGGCAGCGGGGGGAAGGTTGCACTGTCGCCAAATGCACAAACACAAGGAAAAGCCCACTCATGGGTTCAAAGGGGGGAATTAACCATTTTGTAGAGATCTTCCAACATTCTGTTTAAGATGTCTTAAGAGAGCTCAAGAGCAAGGTGGATTTCAGCCTTGGGATGGAGGTGAGAAAATAGCTGGTGCCACCCCTCTCCTTTTAAGTGATCCCTAGCTTTATATTTCCTGCAGTATTGTACTATAGGGCAAGGGTTGGGAACCACAGGCCCCTGGGCCAAAAGCAGCCCTCCAAACCACTCTGCCTGGTCCTCAGGACTCTCCCTGGGCCACTACTACCTCTGCTTCACACCCTTCTTGAGTGTTTTTGCCTGGCTGGGATGCGTCCTTGAAATCCAACAATGGCTCTTTGCTGCATGGATGGAGGATAGAGGTACCTGAGTGTGTGTGGAAACTAGCCTAGTGTACAAAGCTTCCCCTCCCCATTCATTGCTCCACCCAATTTTGCCTCAGGCTCCACCTATGTCTGATATTTGGATCTTAGAAGGTTGGCCAGAAAAGAATGCAACCCTCTTCTGAGGGGATAAGTTTCCCACCTCTGTTGAAAAGTTTTAGTGAGTTGCTGTCAAATTCTGCAGTTGTATTTTATGGACTGTAATTGTTATGGGTTGTTGATTTTTCAATGAAAATAAGTATATAAATGTAAAGAATAAGGACAGTAGTAGGCTTACAGGGCAGCAGTGGACAGAGATGTTAGAACTCTGCCAGGCAACTGGATCTACCCACCAGCTTATTTCCTCACAACACCAGGGACATTGTGAACATTAAAGTGGTGACTAGGTCAGAAAAATAAGTCCCCTGCCGCAAAGTGAGGTATCAATGGTGGGTCCCCAAAGGCAGGGAACCAAAGCACTGGCAGGTGCCCAAGGATGTCAAATGTTGATGCCAACCATGCTCAAAGGAATATTGGGAAGTTTACATTTAAGGCTATCAGCAAACGTACCAGGAATAAGCTGGTGTATTGCTACAAGTGTCCTCAAAGTTTGATCAGTTATTGGATTGTTCTAAAAGCTCAAAAGTTAACTTTGTTTCACCTCATTGCACCAGTGGACAGGTCTCTCCCCTTTATTTGCACTGTGTGTTATCAAGTTGTCTCCAGTACCAGACAAGGCAGAAAACCTAGAACAGTCTGAATTAAAGGCATAGCCCAGTTTGCAAAGAATCAGATGCACAAAAGCAGCAGATATGATTCCATGAAGATTCTTCCTTTAATTAATGAATTCTTCCTTTAATTCCAAGAAGAAATTAAAGGGGAAGCAAGTTCCACCAAAATAAATGGCATTTACTTCCATGGGTTTAGGAATGGGTTTAAGAATGAACCAGCAGTAGCTCAATATAAGTATGTCAAGAAGAATTGCACTTCAGAAGTTCTTCTTTTCTGAAGTGCATCTCATGAAAAGGGAAAGAAAAGTCGACTTCTGCATACTGTATACCGTTAACAGAGTACTTTAAAGCTACACAGTGCAAAGCAGTACACTGTCTTATGCAATATACCTTTTCCTAACTCTAATAGACCTCAGACATTTGCCTGCCCTGCAAAAGCATTAGCTTCTTAGGAGCAATCTGGAATTGCAGCAATCAGGGCTGCAATTCAGTCTTTCATGTATTTGCTGTAGGAAATTCCATTGTAGTAACACAGTACACGCAGCAAAAATTGACCGCCATGAAGTTATGGGGGTTTATGGGGGAAAGTAGTATTAGCATCACTTCTCTTTTTGAACTTTTTTATACTCAGTACATACATGCAACCCCTATCCTGCAGTTCTTAGAACTTTCCCCTACATATATACACACAGGAGACTGGAGTTTTCCCATATGAAAACTTGGAAAAGGGTCAAAACATTGTCTCTTTGATTTAGTTACACTTACTGTGACTTGGTGTAAGTATGCAGATACTGCGAAAATGAATCCCCTCTTTTGCGCTGGGGATTTGATTCCTCCTGGAAGCACGTCTTCCATTAAGGACTGAAAGAAAATAGTTTATAAGATCTGCAGCACCCTCCTCACCAAGTATCAAACACAAAGGCAGCAGGTTAAGGAATAAGAACTCTAACGCTGACTGTCCTAGCTCCACTTCAGCTTTATCAAGGAAGTCCTAAGAAACATCGGGCTCTTAATGTAGGCTTTAAGTCCTGCATAATCAGAGCTTAATTGAAGGGCCATGCTCCACTCCAACTTATACAGAAACAAAACTGTATGTATCACAGTTCTTATGAGAAGGGGCCTCTTTCTTCCATCCTGATCCCTGATCAGTTGCTTAGTAGACCATTCCTGTGTCCTTTGGGGATTCTTAAATCTTCAAAGGTGAATGGTGGCAGGAGCAAGCAACAGGAGACTTTGCTCTCCTGCCCTCTCCCGCTGTGAAGATTGGTCCCAAGAGATATGGCAAATGAATAAGATAGGGATATTTAGTGCAGCTATTGTTAGACTATAATTCCCATCATCCCTGACCATTGGCCATGCTCTCTGAGGATGATGGGAGTTAGGAGTCTATCATCATCTGGAGGGCATGACAATGGCTACCTCTGTAATAGGCAGAGGCAACAGCAGGGAGGTGGTGGTGAACTCACCCAGGGTGGTAGGCTTCCAAAACCTGGAGACACCACTGAAATGGACCTATAATGAGGTCCTTATGCTAAACCACAGCCCATAATATCTGACATGAATGTGATGTACCTATGCCTATACAAATTCCTTTGTTTTGCAACCTGGTGTGATTTAGACCTCCACGCCATCAACTCTCAATCCATGGTTGTTGTTTTCTCTGGTGTTCAAGTGGAACTGGAAAAATGCTAACCCATGCCCCCCCCAAGTATGCACGTATTATCAGAGTTAGAGTCATGAGTCACAGAAGAAAACCCCCCAAAGGATCAACCACAGCAGTGCCAGGGGCTCCCTGTGTGTGTGACAGCAAAGTTCTACTCAAGGGCACAAGGAGGATGTAGTTCAGCTGTGACCGGACGTCACCACACTCCAGATCTGACAGACGGCAGGGGGCCTCTCTGTTTTTGTTGTTTCCATCCTAAAAATACTTTTATACCAAGGAATGAGAATGAGATAAATAAGAGGGCAATTGGGGGGGGGACCCTACAGCAAACACACACATACACAAACAAGAACTTCACGCTTTTTTCTATGACAGGGTCACTTCTCTTTCCACCAAGGCACACGGTTGATGCCTCTTGCTAGCAGGAGGTAAATTGCCTTGTGACATTATACCAGTTTTTGTGAAGCACTGTAGCCCTGACAGCTTAGGGAAAGCAGCAGCACAAGGAAAAACAACCAGCAGGAAAGGAGGGAGGAACACACAGAGACCAAATATACACAACACTGGCAGCTGTCAAATTTCTGAGCCAGGACTTGGTTTTCTCATTGCCAACTATAGAGACAAGACCCCCACCTCCCAACACACCACACAAAGTCACAGAGAAGAGGTTTCTTTGCCTGTGCCATCTTAAGAGAAACCAGAGCCCGACTGTTCACAACAGTACATTTTAAATCTGAGTCTTTAGAGATCATATCCTTAATTATTTCATAACCTCTCTTAAGACCATAGGCGCAGGGGGAAAAGGCAGCGAGACCAGGAAGTTGGCACAGTGGATTTGCCACTGGACATTTACATGTTGTAGATACGATTGAAATCTGGCTTTGAAGAGCATGTCTGAAAATTATTCTGCTAAGAGGCTTTAAAAAGGCTCGGCGGGGAAGCAGAAATGTATTAGCAGGCTCTTCTCCAAAAAGGTAGCTGCACTTTACATAGTGAAACGCCAGCTGAGACAGGTCAAACCGATACCTGTTTAGCCAGAGCTGAGAACGCACAAAAGTATAACATGCTTAGGAAGCAATTATAATAATAAAGGACTAGAGACTCCCACAATATGGGTCGGGGCTATGTGCCAAGTCTCTCCCCCCCCACACACACACCAGAAATACTCCCTCCTAGTGTAGCATCCCACAAATGCAAAGAAATGAACAGGTGCACTCGTTTGACCAAGTGTAAGATGCTACAGGATAGCCATCATGCAGACCTCTCAAACACCTACATACAGAACCTCCAGTACATTTTGCATGTTGTACTCCTATCCACCTCTCTTGTGTGCACACAATAGTTCCTTGCAAATCTGAAGGGAAACCTATTTGACTTCAGGCCAGACTCTCAAACATTGAATTGCATACTCTTGAAGCAAGCTGGTGTGTGTGTGTGTGTGTGCCAGCAAGATACTGGATGATCTTCACATGGGACAAGACTTTGGGAGCTTGTCATGCAGCTACAAGGACTAGAAACATACTTGTTTCCAAGCAATTTGTTAATCGAGACCTCTGAAATTCTAACAAGATCCCACAGGACTCACAAAAAGCCACATATAGTTTGAGCAGGACACCAAACAACTGAAGTGCCATTGTTGTGACATTGTGGCAGTCACTTCATAATGCAAGGCAAGTAAGAGGAGAAAATTACATTCATATTTTCATCACCACCTAAGTGTTGAAACATAGTACCTTTATGGATATACATCTACTTATGGACAGAAGTCAATATGAACATCAGTAGGGACTGTATGCAGCATTTGAAATGAGGAAGCTTTCTGAACACATCTTACCCCACTAACTCCTTTAAAGTAGGCTTCAAGTGCTGGCTTGGTATTAGCCACCAAGCTGATCTAAGCAGTGATGTAATAATTGTATCGAAGCCAGCTACACTCCAGTGGGCTAGTAACCCAGTTTCATGCCATCAAACCTAGCTGCACACCAATGAAATTAGGTTCTTCTACAGGAAGGAGCAGTAGCAGCTCTGAGAAAAAGAGACTTTGCCATCACCTTGCCAGACACTAAGGAGCTATCAGAGGCACACTAGACAGGAGAATCATATCGAACCATGCTGAACAAAGCAGCTGCTTTTAAATACCATCATCTTTATTTTAACAGAGCACCAACTTTTTTAAAAAGAAGAAGAAATAAGGTGGAAAAAAGAAACTCAAACTTCCAGTCTCCCCTACATATGCATTCCTAATGGTACCTAAGGGTATGAAGCAAAACTGCTAGCTCTTTTAAAGGAGGGGGGAAGAGTTCTATATTGCAAAAGGACCTGAATCGCCACTACATAGAAAGCATCAGCTTTGGAACAGGCTTATCAGTTTAGTGTAAAAAGTAATTCTTTGTTTTAAGTGCAAGAGAAGCAGCATGGAGAAAAGGCACTATGATACAACATAGGCAGCAAAACTAGAGCAGTTGTAAACAAACTGATAGCTGCACAGTCTCATGCTTTCAGTAAAAGAGAATGTGATGGGGTACAAAAGCAATTTCTCGATTAAGCACCAAAGCACAAACTTTTCTTCTTAATTTAATCAACAGATGGACCTGTTGTGTTCATTTTGAAAAACAAAGCACACACACTGGTCCCCAAGAGGGATGCTGGGATGGTGGGTGAGCAAAACACAGATGGCACTCAGCTTTGGCACAAGGTGATGGTGGGTGTTTCCAGGGCACATGGAAAGCTGAGTTATCCTCACTCCCCTTATTCCACAGGTGAGTGCTTTTGCCCGCAGCCATGAACAACATTATAATAACCCAGAATAATTTATGGGTCTATTCTCCAGACATCTATAAAAATGCAGGAACAGTTACTGTGGAAAGATGCAATGCATGTAGGTGACCCTAAAGGAAAAAAAGCACCTGGCCATCAGTTGTCTGCACAGTGTTTCAACATAGGGCATAATGGACTTCAAACCCAAATCATCTCACTGGGTGTACCTACTGCTCCCTCTCCTGTAGAAGCAGACAAGTCAAATTCAAGTCAACGTGACACCCCAGGAAAAAACGCCCGACTGTTCTGTGTGCAGCCTTTATGTATCCAATGGACACAGATACCTGAACAGAAACAATCAGGAGACTATAATTACTAATGCCTAAGAGAGACTGGTAACGCACCTTCCCGCTGCGCCGCTATGCACGCTTGCTGGGAGGGTCTAAGCGGCACTTACTTCCGAGTAAACGCGCACAGGCTCGGAATGCCTATCATCCTCTCATCATCATCATTTTCAAACTCATCATCACCTCCTCTTCAGTCCTACTCCCCAGAAGCAAAAGAAGAAGAAGAAGAGGAGGAGAAAAAAAGCACCCCCTCCTGGCTTGGCTATATATGGAGGAACAGAAACATTTGGAAGATTTTTTAATAATAACAATAAAATACACGCCAAGATCTCCCTTCCCGAACAGTAGCTGAAGCATAACAATAGCAAACTCATTCCGTCCGTCCGTCCCCCCGTTTTTCTTTTTGGTGGGGGTAGATTTACAAAAAACATACACCAGCTGCTTAAACCCTTCACTTCCAACTGAAACAGCGATAACGCCAAGAAGCGGCGGTTGGGGGCTGGAGAGGGGTGGTGGAGAGGAATAGCAGGGGGATGAGAAAACCAGCTCCAAAAACAAAAGTCATCGGAGTTCCTTCCTCCTCCTCCTTTTGCCCAGCTGCGAGAGAAACATTGGCCGCAAATGCCTTCATCAGCACCACCACCATCATCCCCAACGCACCTGGAAAGTTAAAAAGAAAGAGAGAGAGAGATACATATAGGTGGGTCCTACCTTGACTGAAGAGGAAGAAGCAGAGGAGGACGAGATCTGTCTGAAAAGCTTTCATTCCTTAAGAGTTCGGCGGGGAAATAAGAGAGACGAACTTGCGCGCTTAAGCAGTTTCGGGGGCTAGCTTTATCTGCCTCCCGATGCTCTCGCCTGCCTTCTTCTGTTGCCGAAGCCCTCTTCCTACACACCGGCGAAGCGTTCGCTGGGTTGGCAGCAATAGCAGCAGCGGCGGCGGCGGCTCCTGCTCCTGCTGCTAAGGCGGAGATGGAGTTTCGTTGCTCAGCCTCGCTCGCTCTCCCGGCGCCTACCTCCTCTTCGCTCATGTACGCGCTCTTCTCCGCTCCATTCCCTGGCTCTCTGAGCCTCGCCAGCCTCCTCCCGAGAAGCTCCTCCCACAGCCGCTGCCTGGACTGACTGACACGCCGACTGAAGTAGTCTTTAAAGAGGAACGACTTGCGAGCAACCTGAGAGAAGAAGGGTGGTGGGGTTATTCTCTCCCTCTTCCTCTTTTGCCTCGTCCTCCTTTACAAAATCTGTGCTGCTATTATTACAAGTTCAAGCAATATTTGTTGTTGTTGTTAGTCCAGCCTGAGACAGCCCGATCCCTGGGCATGTTTTGCTCAGAAGAAGCAAACCCCTACTGAATTCAATGAATCTCCAAGCTCGAGTAAGGCTGCCTGTGCCACCCGCACACCTGCCGGAGAGAACCTCGCGCGGAAAACACCAGAGTTTACTTCTGAGGAAACGGCCCTTACGCGACTATTCCAGGAGTGCTTTCTCAGAAGTAAACCCACTGCGGTCAATGGGATTACTCTCTAGTAAGTGGGCATAGAATTGCAGCCGTAAAGGGTGCATTTCCTTCTACAGGAATGAAATTAACATCTTTCCCCCACTCCTCCCCGCCCCCTCTGCCCGCTTTTGAAAGGGAACCTTGCAGCCCGATCCGATGCATGTATTTATTTGCTCTGGAAACCTAAGTCCCATGGATTTCGATGAGACTTGCTGCCAGGTATATATGCTTCGGATGGCAGCCTTGCCGTGCCGATCTAATACACGGTTTACGCTGAAGAAAGTTCCACAGAGAGCCCAGTTAGAACTTACTCGCAAGTAAGCGCATAGACGTGCAGCTCCCGGTACAAGAAGAAAAAAAGACACGGAGATTCCGATCCTGAGCACACATACTGGAAAGTAATTTCTACGGAAAACTCGAAGCATGCATGTACGTATAAGGTTGGACAGGGAACGTGGCTCAAATGTCGGGGGCTCCTATACCTTTCAGAACCGCGCAACAGAGAGAGAATGTTTTAGCAGGTGCAACTTCTCTCCCTCCATATACTGTACTGTAGAATGCAAGATTGTTCTAAGAAGCAGAAGAGCACGCGCCAGTAAAGAAGCTGGCAATCCTCCTGAGCTATAGTTCGGATCTCAGGCAGGAAACAGAGGTAAAGGATGGTTGATAGTTGTGACTGAGTAAAATAAGCCTGCACTGTAAAGAAGCCCCCTTAACTTGCTTTTAAGCGAAGTTCTCCAGTTGTAAAGGGAAAGACTTCAAAATGAAACAGCTATCGAGAGCGCAAAGCGCTACAGTCCCTTAACGCCGCAAATTCTTGGAAAGGGTGGCAGGTGAATAACCTGCTTGATTACTCTTGAGACTAACACCTGAGCTCTTGAAGATTACCTTTCCTGGAAAGCAGTGCTGCCGAGGAGGAGGGCGGGGGAAAGCTGTCTGAAAAGTTATTATGAGGTATTTAAAGGGCTTAAGGCACAGGCCCCTAGTAGACGTTTGCATATACTTTTTAAAAAGTCCTCCTGAAAATGTAACAGCAGCAGCATTTTAACTTAAAAAAAACGACAAGAGAAAGAGGTCCTAGAGCTCAAGCTCCCTGGGCAATTTCTGTTCCTCTCGTTTTCCCAATCTTAGGGTTCACTTCTTCACAATTCCACACTAGTTAAGATTAGTTTTTAAAGTCCTCATGAAAATTCATTCAGCATTCTAACATGAGTTTCTCCTAATGAACACATTTTTATATGCAATTCTGCCTAATATACGCATTTTTGCAAAGCAGTTCCCCCACCCCTAAATATAATGCCTTGTGGATGTTGTTTTCAATAAGCTATAAAATACACAGAATGTTTGCAACAGTATTTTAATGCACATTTTACCCTAGTACGTGCATTTCCGCACACATTACTTAGCCGGATAACTGCGGTGTAAAATTCAGAGAAGCGAGGATTCCAAATGATGGCTGTATTTTGGTTTGTGTGTAGTTTCAGAAACAGCAAATTAGGTAGGTTCACTTTTAAATGTGAACTGAATCAAGTTTTGCTCTTGTCCCAGCCTTCAAAACCCTACTGGCTGTATGGTTGCCAGCTTCTCCCTGTTTTGTTTTGTTGTTGTTTTTTAACTAGATCTCAGGTGCTCTACTAGATGAACAAATAATGTTAATCCCTGCATTTCAATGCCAGAAAAAGATTTACCAGTTGAATTTGTGACCTGCCATGGAGCAAGCCAGCACACATAGGAGTACTTGGTGGCAGAGTGGGGGGAGACGATGGTAGGTACACACCCTGTATTTTTCCTATTTTATTGTTTATTGTTTTTATACCCTCAGAACTTAAATCCTAAACTTATTAATTTTGTTTTGCAAAATAATAATTTGTTCACTTATTAAGGGAGTTCTCTGTTATTATGTGGGGTATATGGATGGTTATATAAGTACTGCTTGTCCTGATTTCTTAAGCGAGTCTTGACACCTGAGTTGCAATCTTATTGTTAAATGAAGAGTGTTCTTCAAAACAAAATAATTATTATTTGATTTTTTTTTCACATAAGGGTTTATGTAATCCTTGTCCTCATTTATCCCTTTCTCTTTATTGCTTCTACTAGCAGACATAAGAGAAAAGTGAAATAATGTCCTTAAAAAAACACCAAAAACATTATTTCTGAAATATACTCAGATGAGCTTCCGCGGGAAAGCAATTTCTGAGTTGTAGGAGAGCTGCTGGGAATATATATATATCTTCACTAGATGCAATTTCTTATAATTCAGTATGTGTGTGGTTGTTATTAGGAGAGATCCTGTGGAGTAGAGTTGTTCAGTCTAGACCCAACTGAGCTCCTGTTTCATGTACTGCAGCCTTTGCCCTCCAGATGTTTTAAACTACAATTCACATCAACTCTAACCAGCATGGGGCTGATGGCAGTTGCAGTCCGAAATGTCGGGGGGGGGGCACTGGATTGGTGAAGGCTAATATAATGTTAATAGGTATTTCACCAGCCACTTCAGGTTTTCTTACTGCAATGTTGCCGTAACAAAACAAAATCCATTGGGGAACGGGTGGTGGCCTTGTGGTAGATCCCATGTTTTGCATGAAGGATGTCCCAGGTTCAATCCCCAGCATCTCCAGGAAAGTTTCAGGAGGACTCACATTTAAAACCCTAGAAACCCACTGCTAGCCAGTAGACCAGGCATCCCCAAACTGCGGCCCTACAGATGTTTTGGCCTACAACTCCCATGATCCCTAGCTAACAGGACCAGTGGTCAGGGATGATGGGAATTGTAGTGCAAAACATCTGGAGGGCCGAAGTTTGGGGATGCCTGCAGTAGACAATACTGAGCTGGATGGACTTGGCATAAGATTACTTCTGATATTCATAGTTCTCATTTTCATGTAATCTTAAAGCAGACCTTCACAATTTGTGACATGGCAGAATGAATGCCATCTTCTATCTAGGCCAGTCCCCAAAAACTACCTAGCAACCTCCTGAATTTTATGCCTGCCAAGTAATGGGGGGTGGGGGAGGATTTCAAAAGCATATGAGAGGCCACAGTATATGGCTGGTGGTGCAATGCTTAATCAATTAACTGGTTAGATTAACCAATTATGAAATCTATTGATCAACTAAAAATGTACTTCAATTAATTGGGCTGATTTTTAAAAAAATAATAATTTGTATACTAGAAGCAACTTTAACAAACAACCAAACACCTAATGAGCATGAACTTAAAATATGTATTCCTCTTTCTACCCCATGCAGAACGGGATGAGTCTTCTAAGGATACTTGCTGAATGTGCATCAGCACAAAGGATGGTGTGTGTGTGTGTGTGTGTGTGAGAGAGAGAGAGAGAGAGAGACAGACAGACAGACAGACAGACAGACAGAAGACAGACAGAGTGCTTTAGATCAGTGATAGACAACCTGGTGCCTTGGACATCAACTTCCTGACTATTGGCCATGGTGACTGGCAGGGCCGGATTTAGGTTTGATGAGGTCCTAAGCTAATGAAGGTAATGGGGCCCTTTATATGTCCAGCTGTCCTTCGTCAACAACAAATTGTCACTGTTTTTTGTGTTTAATATATGCTATATGGTGGTGCTGTGGGTTAAACCACAGAGCCTAGGGCTTGCTGATCAGAAGGTCGGCGGTTCGAATCCCTGCGACGGGGTGAGCTCCCGTTGTTCGGTCCCTGCTCCTGCCCACCTAGCAGTTCGAAAGCACGTCAAAGTGTAAGTAGATAAATAGGTACCACTCTGGTGGGAAGGTAAACGGCGTTTCCGTGCGCTGCTCTGGTTCGTCAGAAGCGGCTTTGTCATGCTGGCCACATGACCCGGAAGCTGTATGCCGGCTCCCTCGGCCAATAAAGCGAGATGAGCGCCGCAACCCCAGAGTCGGACATGACTGGACCTAATGGTCAGGGGTCCCTTTACCCTTTACCTTTATATGGTAATTTATGGACCAAATAGGTATCTAAAGCCATTTTATTTGTTTTTTATCTTATATTTTGGAAATGTGCATCCAAGTTTTTTTCCTTTAATTTTTTTTGGGGCCCCCAAGAGAGTGGGGCCCTAAGCTATAGCTTGTTTAGCTCATACGTAAATCCAGCATGGGTGACTGGATATGTTGGGAGTTGGAATCCAGCATCTGAATGGCCACTCCTGGCTTTAGATCAGTTGTTTTCCTTGCATGCAAATTTTAATTAAATAGTTAATTGACTAAAAGCCATGCAATAAATCGGTTAAGATTTCCACAATTAGATGACTGCCAATGCCCTAATCACAAATTGTGCAGGGGCAAAAATTTTAAGCCAGAGAGTAGCCACTTTGAGTTAGGGCAGGGATGGGAAACCTCCAGAGGTTGTCTGAATCCAGCTCCTGTCCTCTTTAGCTAGCATGAGCAATGGTCAGGGTCAAGGATGCTGTGTGCTAGAATCCAACACCATCTGCAGGGCCACAAGATCCCTTGATTTAAGGGTTCCTGGTTTGACATATGGAAAGAAGCAGTTATCTATTTTATTTTATTTTGTTTTTGTTTTTTTGGGTTTTGTCAAACAGTAAAGGTCACATTTCTGTCTGATGTGTGTGCTAATCCCTACACCTCGGCATCTTGTAGATTATAAATCAGCCTGTTCTTTTCTTGCAGACACTTAAATCTCCTCAGACAAAAAATCAATTTGGAAAATGACTTTTTATAATCAACATAAATGTATACTGTTAATATAGCGCAGCTTTATATATAAAAAAGAACACACAGAGAAGTTATTAACTTTATGTTCTTAATCAGGGAGTGCTTGGTTGGGAATTGTTTTTGTGGGTCAGCCCTAATTCTAGAGGGCTTCGCCAACCTGGTGCCCCCTGATGTTTAAGACTACAGCTGTGCTGGCTGGTACTGATAGGAGTTGTAGTCCAAATTATATGGAAGGCTGGTGATGGCTACTACAGGTTAAGAAAGGGGAGGGTCAGTGATTTTTTAAAAAATGTACTGCATTGTACTTGTGACGAGTAAAGCTGATGGGTATGTTTTTTCAGTATAATAGAGCAGAGCAGAAAAGGGGAATCTATGACCCTCCAGAGGTTGTCTGACTCCAACTCTCACCAGGCAGCATGGCCAATGGTCAGGGATGATGGGAATGGTGGTCTAGCAACAGCTGCAGGGCCACAGGTTCCCCATCCCCATAATGGGACTGAGTACACACAGTACATTTAAAGCACATGACTTTCCAAAGAATCATGGAAACTGTAGTTTACCTCTCACAGAGATGTAAGTCCCAGTACCCTTAGCAAACTACAGTAGTCAAGATTCTGCGGCGAAGTCATGTGCTTTAAATGTGCCTTACATTTATGGTATGCAGCAGCCAGGGAGTTGAAACAGATTTTTGAAAAAATGCACTTCCTGGCTTTTTCTTTGTGGGATCCACAGACACAAAGATGGCCCAATGATACATCCAGAAAGTGAAAAAAAATCCTTCCACTTACTTGTTTTCCTATTGCTGGACAACCTTCTTGTCTTCCCGTCATTTCCACGTATTTACAATCTAGCAAAAACGAAGTTCCTCTGTTGAATGCCTAGACTGGTGGTGTTGGGGAAAACAACCACCCAAAGCTGTTCCCTTTTTGCTTTTAGTACAGCAGTTCAGGGCATAGGAGCATTGTGACAAAGATGCAGGTGGCAACCTTAATTGCCTTGCTCCTCTGAGCAGCAGACAAGGCTTATGAGAGAATGGGGGAATCCTGCTGGGTGTGTGATGGACTGACTCGCCTTTGTGAAAGATTCCCTTCTATAATCTTAAAGATTATACTGCAGTCATATATAGTGCAGTCCTAGGCATTTCTGAAAATCAGAATAAGTATAAGATTCCATCCTAAGGGGAGGTCAAAAAATTGTGTGGCTCAGGGAATAAAAGTATGTTTCACATATCCGGTTCAACTAACCAGCAGCTTCAGCATGTGGCATTGAAATGACAGTTATTTGGGCCAGAGAACCAAAAGGGGTATGTGCTGCGAAAAGCACCCCACCCTACTCCATTTCAACATGTCTGGCCACTGTTAAACGACATAGGGGCATGGAACCGATTAAAAGATGCCAATTGTCCATCGAGACAGAGCAGGGAGAGCAATGGAAAATTAGAACTGGTCAAGTTTCAAAACTAGCTGAGGAGCATGTTCACATGAAACGCTTCCTACCCAGCTTCCCTCTTCTTCCATGACCTAGTGTAGATCATCTGCTCTGTGTTCAATCCCCAGCAACTACAGCTAGGTCTGGGAATATTCCCTTTCTGAAACTCTGGAAAGTCACTGCCTAGTCAGTGTAGGTAATACTGAGCTAGATGGACCAGTGGTGTGACTTACTGTGAGGCAACTGCCTCCATCTTGTCTGCTGCTGCCCACTGCAGTCACAAGTGAAACGCCTCAGAATGTTCCCTCAGAATTTTCCCGCCAAAAACCCAAGCTGGAAAGAAGACCCAAAGTGCAATTAACTCAGGCTTCTGCTGCCTCAGAGATTTCATTCTGTGCAAGTTGTAAAGGGTATGGGCAGGAGCATCTGTGTGGGTTGCAGTGGTGGGTTAGGGGGCAGGCAAAGAAAACCACTGAAAAGGAGGGGAAGCAGGCTAATTTCTCACCGAAAAATGAGAATAACCCCTGTACATTTTGTCTCATGTTTCATGTTCTACAAATGCTAGAAACTTACCCTTTTAAAAAGAAAAGAAAGAATACTGGGGATAATGGTTCACCGGAGGCCCTTGGGTATGAAAAATACTCTGATTTCGGAGGCTTTTCCACTGTACAGCTTTCAATGAATGCTGAAGACCCACCTCTTTACCCTGACCTTTGATGCCTGAGATACATGTTTTCAGAGCCCACCCTGCGATTGTGATCTGTTCTAACCGTTTTTAATGTTGAGTTTTGAAATTGTTGTAACCCACCCTGAGACCTGCTGGCGAAGGGAAGGTAATAAATCTGATGACATGAACAGCGATAGTACAGTTGCTTCCCAGTCACAGAGGAATAACTAGTAAAAAAAAAAAGAGGGAAAAGTTCGCAACACTTATCTCCATGCCTCTTTTACCTGCTGTTTTACTTGTTTGTTAATATTTTTTATTGAAAGTTTTCAACATGCAATACAACAAAAACCAAGCTAATCTAAAAGAGAAAGCAACAATAAAGAAGAGAAATAGATATAAAAACCCTCTATCTCAATTGTTTAGGGAAGTTTTTACTGTCTAATGTTTTATTGTATTTTTAATATTTTGTTGGAAGCTGCCCAGAGTGGCTGGGGTATACATAGTAAATTATTATTATTATTATTATTATTATTATTATTATTATTATTATTATTATTATACCATTTCCTTTATTCATATACAGAAAAGTAGGCCTTTCCAGCTCTCACCTGGGAGCTTCTGTTTCTTCCCCTAGCCTCCCACCCTGAGAGATCCTTTTTCCTCTTATCTCCCACACAGAGCCCCTCTCACCCTCCTGTGTATGTCCCCATCAATCCATTCCCTACTGTTTGCACAGGCAAGTACTTTCTGCATGTTGACGTCAAACTCACGGCCAGCCTCTCCAGCATTTCTGTCTGTCCCTCTTTCTCCTGAGGCGCGGCAGTTTTCTCATGCTTGCCTACCATTTCTCCTCTGCTTCTCCTCTCCTTTGTAATCCACCCTTCCCCCAGACTCATGCTTCCCCCCAGGGCATTGTCTTCTTTGGCCTTTCCTGGCAAGCACCCCAGCTCTTGCTTCCCAACTTCCTGGGACTTCCTCTTTGTAAGCTTTCATCCAGTATTCCTATTTTGTATACCGGCACAAACTGCTCCTGCTGTCCAAAAACCTGTGTGAGGATTCTTTCACAGCAAGTGATTCAGTCTTGGAAGTGACAAGCCTTCTAACAGTGAAACTAGGCACAGTGTTGGATATTATGCAAGCATACTTTAGTTTTGTTAAAAGCTGTGTGTGTGTGTGTGTGTGTGTGTGTGTGTGTGTGTGTGTGTGTGTGTGTGTGTGTATCTGTGTATCTGTATCTGTGTCTGACTTGTAAGAGAGCCACCATTCTCGGGGTGGGGGGGCGTTCCTCCCTTCTCCCTCATCCTATTTCCTTAATTTAAATCCACCATGTTGCTAGTAGATTTGGGGTACAATAACAGGTACACAATTGACAGCAGCTTTGAGGCAGGGGGGAGATTTCAATCCAGGGAATGGGAATGGCGGGAGAGGAAGAAAGTTAAAGCTACCTCTTTTTTTCTGAATCCCACCCCTAATGGCTGCCCAGAAACTCAGTTTGAATTGCATGTGTTCTTGTTACTACACAGATCTCAGTCCCTAGATTGCAGTCACCATTGCCTACCGTTCTCTTGGGGCCTGGATGTGCACTGTGGACCAGTTTGAGGTATGTGCACTATTTTATACAAACAACAAAGGAGGTGGTAAAATTGTTTATGCACTGTGCAACTTTAGAGTGCAGGTGGGGAGTTGCATGGTGGTCAGCTTTCCCATGGGAGATACTACTACTACTACTACTACTACTACTACTAATTTATTATTTATACCCCACCCATCTGGCTGGGCTTTCCCAGCCGTTCTGGGCGGCTTCCAACAAAATATTAAAATACAGTAATCCATCAAACATTAAAAGCTTCCCTAAACAGGGCTGCCTTCAGATGTCTTCTAAAAGACTGGTAGTTGTTGTTCTCATTGACATCTGGTGGGAGGGCGTTCCACAGGGCGGGTGTCACTACCGAGAAGGCACTCTGTCTGGTTCTCTGTAGCTTTGCTTCTCGCAGCGAGGGAACCACCAGAAGGCCCTCAGCGCTGGACCTCAGTGTCTGGGCTGAACGGTGGGGGTGGAGACATATACAAAACTAGCTTATGTAGGGAACGGAAGGCTAGAACTCTTCTTCCTGTCATCTTTTTTTTCCTAGTGTTGTAGGGAGTTTTATTTCCAAGGAGGATAATTCTTGACTCCTTTGCTTGCACAAAGCTTACACAGAGGCTAGACTATGTCTCGTCTTTGTTGAGCATTTGGTCTGATTTGTTTGCAGGAAGGTTATATGCCCATGAGCATCCGTCCTGATTTGCTCGCACAGTGGCTATGCATACTCCTGCTAATCATTTGTTCATCCCACACTTATCAGTGTATTTCCCCATCAGTTTCCTAATTGCCAAAAAAAAAAAGTGTGTGTGTGTGTGTGTGTATTTTTTGCACCAGGGCAAGAGAGCATTTTGATGCACTTTAATTGTGCAAACCTAAATTTCCAATATGTACTTGACTCTCTCCTGCAAAATACTGAGGACAGATTCACCTAACTGATCCTGTCAGTGGAAACCGCATTCACAGACTTCCACTGTACAATGCAGCTCCCCCCCCCCCAATACTCCCTGAAATTGGCTTTGTGCAGGGTTGGGAGAATCCTCAGAACATCACATGTGGGGAGGAGAGCTGGAGTCATTCTGTTTGTGAAGCAGAAAAGCTTGTGCTGATGGAACGTTCAACATAACGTGATGGTAATTTCCTCCCTGACAGTCTGGAGGCAACCTCAGCCAAGGAAACTGTCATTTGCAGTCTGGAATGGTACAGGCCAGGAATAGTTTTGCTGCCTCATCTGCCATTTGTGTGAACTAGTCCAGGGTCCATTGCCACTCCCATGGAGCAAAGTAACACAAGGCTGCCTCCCATTTCCCACTTGGACTGCTGTTGCCATTCCCATCTTCCCTTGTTGCCATCTCTGCATTCTTGAACATCTGGAAGCAAACTCTGCCAAGTTTGTCCCTGCTTCCTCTTTGGTGCATTAACAACTGAGATCAACAGTGCATGTTATGGAGACATCGAGTGCTGTTCAAGAACAGTAGGGGGTGATAGTGATGGGGGTTCAGTTTATTATTATGTAGTCTATTTTTAGGATGATTGTCCATCACAATCTCAAAGCAGTGTGCAAAAACAGCATAAAGCATCATAAAGATCAAAATCAATAAAGTGCCAATAAAAACAGACATCTAGCAATCCATGAAAACCATAAAAGCCCCTTCAAGAAGAGCAGCATAAAGCCAGAGCCTATGAGAACAACTCTGAACTCCTTAAATCTTTTATTTTTAGTGAACGGGCGGGGGGGGGGGAGAACCCACTTGGACTGTGAGCTCCTTGCATTCATTGTTACCAGGCCAAATATGATGTACAGCTGAAAATGCCCCCTTTCATTAAAAAAAGAAAAGTGGTAATGGGCATTTATCATTCTGCAGCCTGATCAAGAGGTTATTCAGGTGCCCTACTCATGTCAGTGGTGATATGGTAGCTTCCAAACATAGGTGAAAAAAGTTGATGCACTGCAGCCTTCTTGTTCCTCTGCAAGGCTTTCCTATTAGCTTTCAGTATCTAGACAACTGCTCCCTCCTGCTGCTGCAGGAGGAAGATGGCATGGCTCTTTTCACAGAGTTTTGGAGAATCCGTTGGAACTGCAATATGTGTTCCAAGGCTGTACTTAGCACTCGCACTGGTCTTGCAGCAGCTAGAGGGCAGAAACGTTTTTAGCAGTACATTCCAAGTGTGGAAAGCTGTGGTTGGTGGAGGTGCCCATTCGACAAGGCAAACTTTTGTTATTTTTTGCCTCTTACCCTGTTTCCCCTTTTTTAATACGTAGTCGTAAAGTAAGCCATGGCAGTTTTTTTTTACCTTTGTGAGAAGTAAGACGTACCCCAAAAGTAAGCCATGGTGCCGCCATCGTTCCCGTCGCCTCCTCAGCCCCTCCTGCGTGCGCAGGGAGCCAGCGAACCAGTGAGAGGCACGGGGCGGAAATGCGCCTCTTGCAGAGTTCTGCCCCACCTGCTTAGCGCGCAGGGAGAGGCGCAGGGGAGGGGGGAAGACGCCTCTTCCTGCCCTGCCTGTTCCCCGTGCGCAGGGAGCCAGCGAACCAGCGAGAGGCGCGGGGGGACGACGCACCTCTTGCGGAGTTCTGCCCCGCCTGCTCAGCGCGCAGGGGGAGGCTGTACCGTACCATACTGACGTAATAAAAATAAGACATCACCCAAAAATAAGCCACCCTGTGTTTTTTTGAGGAAAAAAAATTATAAGACAGTGTCTTAAAAAGGGGGAAAGACGGTATCAGGTTGACATGTGTGGGTTTGGCACAGATTGTTTGGCAGTGTCTCCTCTGTAGGGTAATTTTATTGAAATACAAGCAGTAGGAAGCTTAACACAAACCTCTGGACTGGACACTCAGCATGGAAAATTGGATGCAGAGTCTTGCTACCAGAAAGCTTCACCATAATTTCTCAAAGTAGGTACCTTCCTTTCTGGAATGTGGATATTGGTTGCTGATCATCAAAAGCTTCTCTACTACTAATAAGTTGGGTGGAACCCATCATGGAAAGGCGGTGAAGAGGGATTTGTGTTGGACTCCTGTTAGCCTCAGATCAAATACCACACTTATGGTGTGTTCATATCGCATTGACAGTGTTTGAACTACCCATGAGAAATTTCAGGATCCTTATCAATTGTTTGGCTTTCCCTTGAAATCCCTCAAATATTTTGCCTGAGGATGGTCCTCAAGGTTCACTTCTTGAATTTCTTTTAGGCAACCTTGGATGTTAACTCTTGTAAAATAAGCTTATCCCCAACATAATGCTTTTCATTGCAGAACAGCTAAATGTTCAACTGTGAGGCTTCATGTGATAGAGAAAAAAAATATATGTAAAGAACTTATGTATATGCATATATCAACAAGCTGCTAGACTGGGGTCTCTCCAGCCCCTCTTTTTTGGGAAAGGTGGGAGTTCTGCTTTTCCGGATAAATTGTTTTGTTGTGAATTGAGATCAAATTCAAAAATTGCAAGTGAAACCAATGTTCAGTATGGTTCTAGTCCAAAAGGTTTGGGCCTGTTGCATGACTTCATCCTGGTAGAAGCCAGGAAGTCAATGGCTGAATGGCTTTAGCCAGCTGAGCACAATAATAATCACCTAGTAATGAGCTGCCTGGAGTCTTACTGCTTTTATGAAATGGAACAAAACGCACACAAGAATAAGGAATCCAAGGAACCCATTAGAGACATGGAGACAAATTATGCGTTCAACTCATATAGAAAGTAGTAAGGGTTCAGCAGAGCTATTGTGGATTTACATGGGTAAATTGGAGCTGAAATTATCAAGAGCCACAGAACCAGCAATGCGTCTAAAATGCAAAATCTATTTATGGTGCAACCTTTAGCTCAAAGGAACAGGGACTAGGTTAACCGAGTATCTGGGCAATGGTGCATAGCAAATACAGTTCATCTTGGGGAGGTAATGATGAGACCAGCAAACAATGTTGCAGTTAAATTTATGTTGGAACAGCAGATAATTTCAATACGGTTTTTAGATGGCTTTTTTAATGCATGTGACTCCAATTGGGTTTTTGCATTTCCTGAGTTTATGCATGAATATACTTTTATGCTAAATCAGGCTACTGACCCATGCTGCCAATGCTGCCAGTGCTGTCTGTGCTGAGTGGGGGTGGCTCTCTGGGGCAGGGATGGGGAACCTCAGGTCTGGGGGCCACATTCCATCCTCCAAACTCCCTGGGACCCCTCCTCAGGCTACATACCCTGCCCAGGCCTTTCTGGCCCTGCTTTAGAGCATCCTAAGTGGAATGTGAGCTGAAAGCCTAATAATGCGTCTTGCTTGCCTGGATGAACTCATGTGTGGGTATGTACAGAAATTAGCGCACTGTGCAAAGATAAAAACTACATATACTACTCTGGCATCTCTTCCCATCCATCACACTGGCATTTGACTCTTGGAAGATTGCTCAGAGTGTGGCCCTCAAGAGTGTGTGTGTGTGTGTGTGTGTGTGTACGTGTACTATCCCAGTCTTTCCTCAGATCCTTTTATAGTTACTAGGCACTGAACCTGGGATTGACTATGCAAAGTATGTACTCCATTATTGGGCTACGGTCTTCCCCTAACAATTCAAATGAATATCCTGTATATGATACAATGTACATTCAGGGCTGAACCCATGTATTTTGGGGGGGCACCCAGCCTTCATCTCCCTAACCTAAATTGGAGTGGAGGAGAAGACAGTTGACACTATCAGAGTTGGCAGTGCTGGGCTAGATTAAACCATCATCTGACTCTGCAAGACAATGTTCAGTTTCCATCAATTTAGAAGAATGTCGAGCCGTCTTAGATCTACCTAAAAAGAGCTACCATTGTTTAGATCTAGGGATGGAAGGATCGGTGAATTTTGGTTTTCTCCGTTTCTCTTTTACATTCTTAATTTCACTTATCAACATTTTTGCAGCAATCTGTGATTTTTTCTTTTAAAAATTCCTCAGCATTTTAGTGCAATTTTCTTCCAATAGGTTACACGATTGTATGCAGTTTTAACTAATGAACACATTTTTGCAAGCAATTTACTTTTAACATAATGCATTTTATGTTATGTTCAGTAATACTTTAATTTTTATGCACATGTTTACATAAAATCACCACATTGGAGTGCTGTATTGCAAAATTCAGCTAAATGCGAATTTTGAAGTGTTGTTGAGTTTGCATTCTTATATTGTTTCGGAACATATGAATTTCATAAATTTGACTTTAAATGTGAACTAAATAGACTTTCTCCCCATCCCTATTTGTAGGGAAATCCCTCTGGTGTCACAAGAGCACCAGGCAGGCCCCGCAAATAACCCAGAGATTCATTTTAAATAAAGGAACACATTCCATGCAAGAGCACCAGAGAAGCCCCACAAATAACCCAGAGATGCATTTAAAATAAAAGGACACATTCTACTCAGGTAAGCCATCCCCCGCCCACCAGTTCTCCCCTCCCTTCTCCACAGCACCAGACGAGCCTCAGTGGCTGCTTTCCTGTGTCTTGCGAGCGGCTGGGGCTGGCAGCAGTGGGACGATGAGTGGCACGTGAAAGGGCTCCGGAGAGGGGCTGGCAGCAACAAAGCCCGAATTGAGCCTGCTTAAAATGGCGGCCACTCGAGCGCTCACGCTGTGCTGTTGTTGGCACCAACAAAGCCCAGCCCCCTTCCTCCTCTAGGCAGGGCGGGGAGAAGCCAGGAGGAGGGAGGGAGGAGGCACCGCCGCTGCCACCATGTGAGGGAGAGGGAAAGAACATGCGCGCTGGCACAGCCTGAACAATCAGATCCACGTCGATCCATACGGCGATTCCCGGACCGTCTGTGGGCCGGATTTAGAAGGCAATTGGGCTGCATCCAGCCCATGGGCCTTTCTTTGCCAGCCCTTGTTTTATGCTCTCCTCTTCCATTGCCTCCCCAGAATTCATGTTACCTCCTTTTTCCCAGTGCCTTGTTTGGCAGGCCCACTTTCAGGGACACATGTGCCAGCCATCTAACAGATGAGCTGGATTTGAATGACTGGGGGTAAACTTTTATTTTATAGCTTATTGAACAAGCTAGCTGCGGCCTCCCATGTTTTCTACCTGCTAACTAATGTGTGGTTCTGTGCTTAGAAGCCATAGGTAATGGCTATATATAAAACAAGCAAATCCAGTTTATAATTGCAAGAAGCAAACGAGTTACAAACACGAAAGACATGTTTAAAAGCCCACACATTTCCATCCATCATGTGCTAGAAATAATAGTTCACAAGGCTAAAATGCTGGATTGAAAACAAAATACATCCATTTTCTTTGGTTTTATCACAATAAAGCAAACTTACCACCTGCAATGATTCCAAACATTTAAGACTGCAATGCTGATGTAGGAAGAATTTATTTGAAGGCAGTTTTCTCCTGCCAGCAGGGCAAAATTGACAACAGAGGAGCGCTCTTCTGTCCTGGCCACATTACCCCCTCCACAATTTCCTCCCTTCCATTACTATAAAAGGGACTGATTTATTCCATCAACAGAGCTGGGAGGGGGGGAATTCTCCCACATTTGAGAGGCATTTTGGGCTGCTGTGAAAGGACAAGGTCCTTTGTATCCAATCTTCCTCCCAACATTCTCTTTCCCTGACATTCCCCACCCCCTTTGGCCCTATCAACATTTATTTATTATCGTTATTTATTTATTGCATTTATATCCCACCTTATTCTCCAATGAGGCATACCTGGTTCTCCTCCTCATTTAATCCCTATAACAACCTTGTGGGATAGGTTAGGTTGAAAGGTAGTGAGTGGTCCAAGGTCACCCAATGAGCTTCATGGCCAAGTGGGGATCTGAGCCCTGGTCTATCCAGGTCTTAGTCCAGCACTCTAGCCACTACACCACATTGGTGCTCTCTCTCTCTCTCTCTCTCTCTCTCTCTCTCTCTCTCTCGCTTTCTCCCTCATTGGCGCTCAAGAAGTCATAGTGGTGAGGAGAGAGGGGCTCAGACATGGGTTCTCCCACTCTTTCCCTACAAGGTCAAAGATATCTTCCTGACCTTAGACAACAAGAACAGATGAGAACATATGAAGAGCCCTGCTGGATCGGGGCAGAGGCCAGCCTAATATGGCATTCTGTTCCAAAAGCCGTAGTCTCTCCACCTGTGAATCCTAGCAACTGGTCTAAAGAGGCATATTGCTTCTGACAGTGGAGGTAGAACATAGCCACTGTGGCTAGTATCCTGTGAGCCCTGGACGCCATGCAATCTCTGCTAAATGCTTTGGCATTAAGCATGAAGTGCCCAAATCATAAGATTCCTCTTAAAATGGGTGTGCGTGGGTGTGTTTTACCGATGATCAAATTTAAATGCTACATTATGAATCTATGTATTTATCAAGAAAATGTTGAAAATGTATAGTATAAGGAACCACACACACCCAGCAAAACAGCTATTAAACAAAGTGAAGACTATTTTGATATCTTCTGCCTGTGAAAATAAACTTGTGAATTTGGTTGAGCTTTCTCAGTTGTTGGGTTTTTTTTAATAAAAACTAATTTCTGTATGCACTACAAGTACTTCAGGTAATAAGAATTGCAAATTATAACCTACAATTATACGCCAGATTCTTAAAATAACCCATCCAAAAAATATGTTTTCTTTATGCAGAACCCACAGAATTCATATTACCCAAGTAGTGCCTCTGACACGGCTACACTAAGTTGTATCCAACTAAGTTCTACTCAGAGTAGACCCATTGAAACTAATGAATATAAGTATTTTCATTAGGTCTACTCGGGGTAGGACTAGCATCAGCTATAACCTATTATGGCTGAAGTTTCATGAGTGTGCAGGATTGAGAATTTGCACACCATTGGGCCAAGTATTGCAAATGGAAACAGTCTTTACCCCATTGACACAGAATTATATAAGAAGGTAAGAGAAACCCTGCTGGATTATATGAAAAGGTTATTTTATTCAGTATCCTTCTCACAGTGGCCAGCTAGATGACTTCACCAGCTAGGCATGAAGGTAACATGCTTTCTTTATTGTTTGTCTCACCACAGCTACCGGTAGTATTTAGTAATATACTGCCTCTGAATCTGGAGGTTCCATTTAGCTATCATGACTAGTAGCAATTGTCAGACCTGTGCTCCGTGAATTTGTATTGTATCATTTGGGCCCAGGGTATGTAGCCTGAAGGCACCGTGACACAACAACCGTGGCGTAGTTAAGGAAGTTTAGGCTCTGGACTTAATGGGCAATATCCCGCTAACACATTCTGTCTGCAAAAAGCTTTCTACTTGCACAACAGAACTTCTTCCTTCTCCCCTTACCCAGCAGACCACCTGAATCTGTTCTATGGGTTTCCCCAACCATCTGGGGCAGATTTAGGTTGCAGGGAACATGCAGAGATGGGAGAGGGAATGTAATTCCATTTTACAAGTGGAAAACCTGGAAATGATGGGCACTGTCCATTGGTCTTAAAGGGACCTATACAGATAATGTGTACTGCTTTATGCACAGGCATGAATTTACGCTGGGGTTACATTCCAGGAATACTGTAGTACCTGAAGCCAAAATTGTGTATAGACAAAACACATTGGCAATCCCATCCGCCATTGAACCCAAAATCTTTTTTTCCATACTCCTGCCCCCTTTTTTTGTCAAGTGCAGAAAGCTGAATGTGCACAAGTTAAACACACTTAAGCTGTGAGTTATCAGTACTTCAAAACGCAGCCAGCCAGCCTTGTTGCATTTGAGAATGACACTTCTGCATTATCTGCTGAGTGAGTGCCCTAGACTGTTGCCCCCAAAGTCCTGCCTTGATGAAATCCCTGTTTAGCCATGTGTGTCTCTTACAAAGTGGGAGCTTTCCCATTTCTGTTGTATTCTTAGTAGGTGGACACAATCTGTTTTGATGGTTAATATTTGCCAGTGGCTGAGTCATGTATGAGTCAGGCTTCTAAACCTTGAGAATAAGACAACAGAGTATTCTGACTTCTGTGTGCAATATGGCTCAGAGAGAGAGAGAGAGAGTTCATTCAAGCAGATTTTTGTGCCTATCCATTTTGTGTTTGATAAAAGAAAAGGATTAAAAGAAAAATAGTGAGAGCTACAACAAACTGTTGCAGGGCAGAGCACAGCTGTGCAGGATTCCAGCCAGTGCCTTCCATCCCTCATCCCATTTCACTTTCTCTGCTCACACCATACAGTCTCTGAGCATTCCATGACCACTGAGCATACTCACTTGCAATTGTGCTCTTTTGGGGAAATCCCCTCCCAACCTGTTGGTACACATACCATAATGCATGGTTTCCATACTATACAAAATATACAAAAGCGTAAAAACAACAACAGGTACTAAAAACCCCACAGATTTATTCTAAAAGCAACAGACAGAAGACTTAAGTTAGTCATGCCCATTAAATTCACTGGGTCTTCTCTGCATGCAACTAATTTTAGATACAAACCAAGGTCTGGATAGGCATATATCCAAAGAGGCATTATGCCTAGCTGAGTATAGTCTACACCAGGGATAGGGAACCTGTGGCCCTCCAGATGTTGCTGAGTCCAAGTCCCATCAGCCCTGGCTAGCATAGCCAATAGTCAGGGATAATGGAAGTTGTAGTTCAACAACAACAGATGGGAATAGTACTCCCTAGCAAGTTGTTTGGAGGGCAGAGCTGTGTGTGCTGCACAACCTACCTTGCACCCCGACCTAAAGCTTTCCTGCTGCCCTCATGTTCAGTGGAGATGGCTTTCCCATCACCAGTCTTGATGGTTTCAGTGCCAATGTGAATAGCTTCTGAATCTGCAGTGGATGAAGGAGACTATTTTGTCTTTTACCTTAGGTAGCAAAATATCTTTGGCTTCCTCTGGCTAGCCCTGCACCCTGAGCCTCACTTGAGACTGGGGCAGAAGTAAGTTGTATTTTTTAACACCAATGAAGCCTGCACAAAAGTGTTTGCCAGTTAGTAGGAACAGCTGGACCTCTGTGCAGGTCTTCCAAGAAGCGAGTGAGCAGAACAACCTTTAGGGTTTGCTGGAACAAAGCACCAGTTCTGCAAATGTTGCCTCTTGTGATAATACTCTCAGCATAAAGAATATCTGAAACTGAGCCAGTTCCTTGTGGCACCTCCAGAAAACATAGATAACGGGGTGCAAGCGAGATCTCCCTTGTGCATGGATGGCTGCCAAAAATTCTTCTCTTGCAGCATGTGATAAGCTATTAGACAGTGTGTTAAGGGACAGTGCTGACTTGGAGAGACAAGCAGGCAGTCCCTGGGAGCAATGCAAGTATGAGAAGGCAACAAGAGATATTTGATGACAGTTTGTTTTATGCAAACATGGCAAGGAAGCTTGACCCTCCTACCCACTCAGGGTTCTGCTCTTGCTGCATTCTACAGGATAAATAAATAATGCTGATAAGGGCCAGATACTTATTTAGCTTACTTATAGAAAGACTAATTACTTATATTAAGAGGATACTGAAAATGTTGATAACAAGGGAAAGTGTTTGAAGCTGCAACCTTAGGGTCACTTACCAGGAATGAAATCCCACTGAACTCAGTGAGACTTTAAAGTAAATATGCTTCCTAGGATCTTGCTGCAGAACAAGAGTATGAAGGAATGATTGATGACCCAATCGTATTGAATGCCATGGAGCTGCTAAGTTTAATAGGGCACTGACTATAGTTCTATTCAAGCATTATATTAATGAGGAAATGTAACACATGGAGATGGGTGTGTGAGCTCTGCTAGTACCATTGCCATTCCCCACTGCCAAATTGGAGGGTGACCATTTGCAGCAGGGAGCTTGCCTCTACTCATGTTGACACCCTGTGTGATTTGGAACTTCCTGATCCATACTGTTTTAAGGCAGGACAACAGGTCATTTGAATATACTGTATGATAGTGTCAGAAAAAATACCTACTTCAGTAAGGGGATAAAAGGGAGCAGGAGAACAAACAGACCACCACCATCACAGAAGGACTGTGTTGAGCAGGGATGGGGATCTGTGCCCCTCCAGAGGTTGCTGGACTGACACATCCATAGTCCTATCAATAGGCCATGCTGGATTGATAAAACTCTTTAATCAGGGCCGGGAAACCTTTTTCAGTTAAAGAGCTACCTTTCCTTCTGAAGAACCTTCCAGGAGGTCACATGCTTGTGGTGGGTGGGACCAGAGGCAACAAACATGATCCTTACCTGTGTATAGTAAGCTAGTTTCTACTCACAATTGCAAATACTCCTCTATCCTCCATGCAGGCAAGCAAGAGATGCTATTAGGCTTCAAGGACACACGCCAGCAGAAAGGCCTGGAGAGCTACTTCTGGCACCTGAGGCCCCAGGTTCCCTATAACTACACTAAATGAAAATAAATGTATTTATGCCATCATTGTTTCATCTGTTGAATGGCTAGCTGAGTAGAAAGCTCATGGTAGCTCCCCTGCTCCCCATCGAAGTCTAGTGCCTCAGTTGGCTCCCTGTGTCTAGTTCCATCTCTGAGAGAAAGCAAGTATGAAATAACATAATATGCTGGAATGCAGGCTTGGGGATGAAATTCCCTTTCACTACTATCTGCACTTCCTCCAGAATAGTGATGGGAGGTGCTATGACATAGTCCCATACACTGCTCAATGTGGTCATTTTATAACCACATAGAATATCTCTATGGAGACTTTTTACCCCAATGACTCTCCATCAGCCAAATCTTAGCGTGAACTCCCTGCTCCAGCCTGTCACCAGGAGTTCCTACATGACGTCTAATAAAATGCTCTGATTCAACTCAAGAAATGGTTGCAGTCCACAGAGGATCAAGCTAATTAGCTTTCCAAGTGTCCTTTTGCCCTCTGAGAGACAAAATGAAGATACACAGTCCCTTGTGAGTGAGAAGTTGTAAGGAACGAAGGAAACTGTGACCTAATTGGCATTGCTAGGACCTGGGGGATAACACATGAGTGGAATGTCAAAATGGAGAGTTTTAGTTTATTCTGGAAGGACAGGCAAAGGGAAGGCTGTATAGCACAACCTGCATATCTCAGTCGATGGAATGGAAATTCCTGCAGGTGTACATCAGGGATGGGGGACTTGTGGCCCTCCAGATGTTTGATGGATAACTCCCATTATCCCATACCATTGGTCAAACTGCCTGAGGCTCAAGGGAGCTGGAGTTCCCCAAAAGAGAAAAGAATGAAGGGCCACAGGCTCCCCATGCTTTATTTAAAACATAGGTCTGTTAAAGCAATTTAAATCACCAATATAAATTACAATACAGTGGTACCTTGGTTGTCGAACGGCTTGGTTCTTGAACAAATCAGCTCCCGAACGCCGCAGACCCAGAAGTGAATGTTCCGGTTTGTGAACGTTTTTCGGATGCCGAACGTCTGACGCTGCTTTTGCGGCTTAGGATTGAGTGCAGGAAACTCCTGCAGCCAATTGGAAGCCGCGCCTTGGTTTGCGAACAGTTCTGGGACTCCCGGAACAGATTATGTTTGACAACCAAGGTACCACAGTATAGGTAACAGGCCTAAGTTTCCTTAATTTGCTTTTGAAGAATAGGCTTCCTTAAGAGAAAGAAGTTTGAAAAATATGGGTTTTTCAGGCCCACTTAAAAACCTGTGGTGCTTAGCTATATGCACCTTTGTGGGGAGGGAGTTCCACATACTAGGGACCAGTACAGAAAAGGTCCCATATGTTTCTCTCTCAAGTTTGCCATCCCAAGTTTGCCAAAAGGTAAGCATAAAAGCAAAGCATCTGAGGCAGCTCTTAATGCCTTGGCAAGCTTATATGGCTGTAGGCAGTTCATAGAATAACACATCCAAAGCCATTTGGAGCTTGGAAGATGAAATCTAACACTTTGAATTGGGCCCAGAAATGCACTGGCAACCAGTGATTTGGGGTCATGTACTCCAAAAACCTTGACCCCAACAATGGCTTGAACTAGCCATGGTTCTCTGTGGCCCTGGAGAGGGAATTTTATTCAACTTGTGACCTGATTTTCTGTAACTGGAGACTTTGAGGACTGGACCCATGGCCTTATGAATGCAAAGAATTTGCTCTACCTCTGCACTATGGCCTCTTTCTTTGGCAAAGTCTTATACTTCGATAAATTTCTCACAGCACCACAAACTGAAAACTAGTAGTTAGTTTGCAATCCCAAGCACATTTTACTAGCAAGCAAGTCCCACTGAACCCAGAGGGAATGGCTTGGAAATTCAGAGCACATATGCTTAGGAGCGCTTATGCTTTTTCACTTGAACTATAAAATACCATTGTAACTTACCAATAAAGCTGCACGCTTATGCATAAAATATACTATACACATGAGATCATGATTTATACAGAAACCAAAGCTACTGTCTGCATTTGCTATGGGCAAAACTCAAGCATAGCCCAAGCATGTAAACAACATATTTGCCAATTTATACAAATTTCATTTTACTACCAAATGGAGTTGCATCAGGCTAGAGTGTGAACTTTAAACATTATCCCTGATTTCATGAATTGGATTTGCAGCTTCAGATGCTACAAACAAGTACCACCAGCTGCCAAGGGCAATCTCTGCCCCCTTTGGCTGGCAGTGCTTGCTTGTGATGTTTGAAAGGAGAGATTGTACCGGAACATTGTGCAACCTACACAATGTTTTGACAAAATTTCCTCTTTGGGCATTGCAAACAAACTCCACAAGCCAATATCAAAGGAGAACGTGCAGGTGGCCAGTACATCTTGTTTATAACACTTGAACCTTCCTGACCTGAATTCCAGGAAGAGCAAGGCACCTGTATGAAGAAAGGACTCATGGTAATTAGAGCTGCTGGGTTGCCCAACTTCCTGATTCGGAAGTGGGGAACTTCAGGTCCAACTGCCAAATGCAGCTCTCCAGTTCTCTCTATCTGGCCCCCATAACTCTCCACAGATAGCCCTCTTCATTGCCCCTGAATGCACAAGTGGCTAAACCAGGACCAGCCAATGTGGTGCCCTGCAGATGCTGTCAGACTCCAACTCCAAGCTGATTGGAGTTGGGAATCTGGCAACATTTAGAGGCTATTCCCTAACCTTGATCTAAAGAGTTCCCTTGCTTGGTCCTTTTTCTGGTATAAAGAATACCTACTTCCCCCTTGGGAACTCTGCACTGAGAACCATGATGTATGATACCAGTTTGCCAGGTTTATGTCTATTCGGATATGTGGTTCCAAGAAGTGCAGGAAAGATCTAAATATAACAATGATTATGACTGGTGATAGTACCGTTGATCTAATATCAAGGAGAATCTGATTTGAGAAACTTGTTTTCTAAGTTGAAGCTATTGCTTCTTCATGAGAGGAAGTTATAACAAATATTGTGTTAGGTTCCATATGCTAACTGTGATATTAGGAGCTGAAATGTAGACATACCGGTATATCCCCCAAATATTCAAAGTTTTATGTTACTTCCAAATTTCCCTCTCAGATTGTGTTTATGTAACTTTGAATTTAATGGATTACAGATGTGAGTATTTTATTGCTTAACTCAGGCTTCCTCAACCTTGGCCCCCCAGATGTTTTTGGCCTACAACTCCCATGATCCCTAGCTAGCAGGACCAGTGGTCAGGGATGATGGGAATTGTAATCTCAAAACAGCTGGAGGGCCGAGGTTGAGGAAGCCTGGCCTAACTACACATTATGTTCCATACAACATTTTCAGCCACATCAGGGAATGTTTCCTTTAATTCTAGGCATGGGGACCACTGTTTCCATGGGCACCATTGCATATGCGGTAGAGGCCTTTAACCCTTCACTCTCCCACCATGTTCCTTAAAAAAAAACCCCTACCCCCCACACTGCAATTAGAACTATGGAAAGAAAGCTCCCATTGGCACCAGTGCAATCATGATGGGAGAGGGACGTCAAACAACCCCTTCCCATGCCCTGTGATGCTGACAGAAACTATCCCCTGCTTTTTAAAAACTCCTCTTGGCATCATTGCAAACTATGTTTTCAATGTAATATGTAGTTAGACCCTTAAACAGTTTGGCATGTATTGATGTTACAACAGGTGTGCATCACATAAGCAGTCAACAGTCAAATGCTATGTACCATTGCATGTCATTTGAATAACTTTATCAGGTACTAAATACTATAGTGTCAACCATCCAATGCTAACACAATTGCACACCAGCTGTTAAATACTATCAAATTTGTTCTTCACCAAAACATGTCTAATATTAGTTGTCAAATATGAAAAATGAGCATGAAGTTCAAATAGCAAATAAAACTGCAGAACACCCCCAAAATAATTGAAAAATATTCAAAATAGGTAGTGGACAATATTGAAGAAGCAATTCCCTTTTAACTCTATTTAAGATGGTATTAAAATAAATGTTTGCAAGAATAAGAGCATGTTACAAAAGTAAGAAGCATTAGATATTCAATTGTCACCCCCCCCCACCTGCAATTCATTTCCATTAAAATGAAGTGGACCTCTGAATATTCATTGTATCATTGGGGACAGGTGTTCCTTGGATTACTCTAATTGGTAAGAAATGACACACTATTAGCAAGTTGTACATCCTCATAATCATGGGTGCCAACATGAATAGAATATTCTGGGGGCCCAGGTAAGCGCTGCCCCCACATTATCGATCACATGACTCAGTGCACACACAGCATTTGAATGGGAATGCCCATCAACTTTGCAGGAGCCTGGCCCCCTCAACTATTTTATTGTGGGGGCTGAAGCCCCCATGGCTCCTATGCTCATAATTGCATTTCTTGAAATTCTGGTAGTCAGGGATAGAATTGCAGGTTGCCTTCCACCAGTTGAACAAGAATAAAATTGCAGAAACTACAAATGTTTGTATTTTAAAACACCAAGGAATCCCATTTCTCCTTGATTGGCATTTTAATTAGCTCCTGTCCTTTGACTGCCATTGTAATCAGATTGAGGAGAATTGGGAAGCTTGCAGACAGTTACACTTATCTTTAGATTACAACATCTTAAAAAAAAAAAATTCTTACAAACGTGAATACTTGATGGAAGCAATACAGTCAAATCACCACTTTCTGACTGGGACACAGGTTTAATCTTATCATGTTAACAAGGAATTACTGAGCCAAGGGTTTTTTTTGGGGGGGGGGGAATGAAACTTGCTTGTAAAACCTTTAGTCTCCCAGCCTCATCAGTAATGCAGCAAAGTCTCTGAAGCAACAAAGGCAGCCTTGAATTCAAGATCTCTTGCAAAGGAACAAAACTCCTCAATGCTTTTAAAAGCTGATTCTCTGCCACCCTTCCATTTGTTTAAGAGAAAGTATGCTTTATTTCCAGGCTGCACAAAATGGTAACTCTGTATGAGGAGCAAAGTACTTTGGTCACATTGAGGCCCCGGGAGCCTCAGGTTTGGGAAGCTGTCAGGCCATTTTCTAGCTTAGAATTGTCCACACCAAAGATTGGAAATGTGGGGCCCTCCAGATGTCACTGGACTATAGCTCCCATAATTCCTGGCCACTGACCATGCTGACTGGGGTGATTGCAACTGTCGTCCAATAACATCTGCAGGGCACCACTGGGGTGGCAAGAAGGAATTGTTTTCCATTTGCCCTGTATTTGTTGCACACAGCATTGTTTATGTTCTGCTGCAGTTTGCCTTCTGCCAAAAATGACATGACTGCTGTGGTGAAATTACACCATTTAAGTAATTTATGTAATTAATTACATAGACTACATAAGTCATGTTGCCATTATCATATTCCACCCCATTCGTTTCAATGCAAAAGAAGCACAATGCAAATTGTGATGTGTGTGTGGCATAATCTGTTGTGTATCATTTAAGGACTAAAACCAAACAGAACAGTGAAAAGCAATCATATTCGCTGGATTGATTTCTGTTCCAGACATGGGAAGAATAAGCAAACACCGGCAATTTCTGTTCCCATTGCTTTTTTTTTTTTTTCTTTTCCTTTTTTCCCATTGCTGTTTTTGATGGAATATTCCAACATCTCTAGGACTACATTGGCAGTGTCTCTCCATGGTCAGAGTTGGTTTTCCCAACTCTGCCTGGAAATTCCAGAATTCAGCCTGGCAACTTCTGCATGCAAAGTGGTTGCTCTCCCCCAAAGTCACTGTCTAGTGATTGGGTGAGGGCTATGGGGACTGTCCAGAGTTTTCAGTGCCTTTCAAACCAAACAAACAGATATAACTGTGCAGTTTTTTTTTGGGGGGGGGGATATGCATGCCATAATGGCACAAAATCTGCATTGTTTTGGAACATGACTATAACTTTCCCCCCTGTTGCACAGGACATGTAGCTCTGCCTATAGGTAACAAGCTGTTCTTGTTGGTTTTTCTTTTTAAAGAAATATGCAGGAAGTGAACCCCCCCCCCCCGGGAAATGTTACATTGTCATGTAGCGTTGCTCCCAGATCATGTCTGGGCTGGAAAATGTTGGCTGTCAGCCAACAGCTGCTGGGAAGAGCTCTCATTGTCACCGTGCTACTGCCAGTCGTTGTGCCACTGTCGCTGGGAAATGGGTGAAAGGGACAGGACGCAGTGTGAACTGTATCACCTCCTCCTCCTGTTATCAGTAGGGATAGGCAATCTACCGTATTTTTCTGTGTATAAGACAATGTTTTTTTTCTATTAAAAAAGGCAAAAATTGGGTGTCACCTTATACACAGATAGTGGATGCAGAGCGGGGACGTACAATTAATGGCAGCAGCAAGCAGGAGATTGGCCGCAGCAATTGGGCAGGCGCTTGGCGGCTGTGGTGAAGCAGGCGGGCAATTGGTGGCTGCGGCAAGTGGGCGGGTGGGGTGTTGGTGGCGGCGAGTGGGCAGACAATTGGCGGCTGCAGCAAGGTGTGCGGCAGTGGCTGTGGTAAGTGATCGGCAGTGGTGGGCAGGCAGGTGAGCGATTGGCAGACGTGACCTCCCCCACCCTACCCAAAAAGCTAAACAACTTAATTTCTTAATTTGGAGTTAAAAGAAACAGGGGTCGTTTTATACATGGGGGCATCTTATACATGGGAAAATACTGTAATCTATTTCCAGTCTGTGTCTCTTTTGCATGTGTTCACCCATAAATCATTTCTGCCTTCTTTTCGGCAATGATCTGTAATTCCTTAAATTAATAAACAATACATTATTATTATTATTATTATTATTATTATTATTATTCCTTTTCTCTCAAAATGCACATTTCTAAAAATACTTACTCACCAAATGCATGTTTTAAATGTATTTTGATATAGGTTTTGAGCAATTGGGTTTCTATGAATTGCCATTTGTTCCATTTTAGAGCTAAAGAGCAGGTTTCCCTGGGAAAGGAGCAGGGCAAGGGGAAAACCACTCAGACCTATGCTTTCTAGGTACAGGACAAGAAGATATGTGGGAAAGCCCTAATTATCAAGTGACAGATTCAGGTACATGTTGGTCTAACACAGTCGATGTGTGTGTGTGTGTGTGTGTGTGTGTGTGTGTGTGTGTCCAGTAGCACCTTAGAGACCAACTAAGTTTGTTCTTGGTTTAAGCTTTTGTGTGCATGCACACTTCTTCAGATACATTTATCAAGTGACAGATACATTGGGTTTTCCACTAGGCAGGACTCTCAAGTGGGTTTCAGCCTGACACATGCCACTACCAACTTTGCTGTTTAAAACTTTGTTCTTTAGAAAGATAGAAAACTCTATGCTATGACTGCATTTGTTATTGTATGTATTTACTTTGAGAAGTACTTCCTGTAAAACAAGTGCAGTACAGATATGTCCCAAGAAAGCCAAAAGAGATACAATGAGAGAAGAGAATGAGAGACAAATTAAACTGGGTTAAATGCTGCAAGTTGCAGTTAATGGTGGGATCCAGATCTGAATAAGTGGAAGACTCCTGTTGTTGAGCATAGACTGACTGGATGAATTTTGAGGGGGGAAATTCCACATTACCTTGTGTCAGGGATTGGACTGAAGAGGAATGGTGGGGGAAGCCCCCCTCCTGAACCTTCCCGAGAAGAGGAGGGCAGTATAGATTTACAACGGTGGTTTGCGGAAGGTCATAATTCTGAGACAGAAGAAGGGCAGAGCTGGGAGATAATGGAAGGGAAGGAGGGGGGAGCAGCAGAGCCAGAACAGCTGGCTGACACCCCTTCTCCTAGAACCAGGAGGACTGTGAAAGTGGGAGAGCATAAAGCGAACAGACAAAGGGTCTTACACAGCCACCGTATAAGGGGTGGAGCTGCTGGTGACTGAGAGTAAAAGGGGGGAGGAGATTACTCAGAGCAATGCTGTTACTGCAATGTAGAGGCACTTTTCAAAGACTCTCTGTGAATATTGAATAAAGGACTTGGTAAGAACTCTTCTTATATAATAATACAGTGGTACCTTGAGTTACAAACACTTCAGGTTACAAACTCCGCTAACCTGGAATAGTTACCTTGAGTTGAGAACTTTGCCCCAGGATGAGAACGGAAATCGTGTGCACAGCGGCAGCAAGAGGTCCCATTAGCGAAAGCACGCCTCTAGTTAAGAACAGTTTCAGGTTAAGAACAGACCTCCAGAACGAATTAAGTTCATAACTAGAGGTACCACTGTAATAATAATTTATTATTTATACCCTACCCATCTGGCTAGGTTTTCCCAGCCACTCTTGTTATCTACTCCTTGGCTGCCCACCGTGGGAGGGATCAGATTCCCTGAAGCCTGACACCTTGAATGGAATAGTTACCACCACATCTGTTGCTCTCTCTCTCTACTCCAGAAAACCCACCCACAACATTAGACTAGCAAAACATTATCAGTCATTAGGGGTGAAACCGAGCAACCCAATTCCATCCTGCTTCAGTCTTGCTGCCACTCAATCATAGTGCCATTCCAACTTGTTTTGTGCAGATTCTTTTAAAGAACACACAAAACTTCTGCATTTAGATAGTATGTATTTGTGGGCAACTTTCAGAGTATCCCCAGTCCAACCTGAGATGGTCTAGGGCCAACTTGGGCCAACTCAGATCCAGGTCCCAAAGCAAACTGGGGATCTTGTGCAGTGTTTAATTAGGGCATTAAACCATAATTGTCATACACATTACTTGGAGTGGAGCAAACCCCAGAGGTGGCAAGAACAGCACCATTGAAGGTATCATAAAAACCAGACCCAAGGATGTGATTTTCAAGGGCAAATTACCTTGAATTTCTGAAGTCATGTAGGCTTCTGCCTTCCTAGTTAAGCCAGGCAGACTTTTCATCCATCTAATCTGAGCAGGAGGATCTGTCTAGGACTTCAGAAATAGATCTTTTGCATTATCTTCTTTCTGATCCTTTTAATTGAACCTGTCAGGGATTGAACCTGGGATGCACTACATGCAATGGTTGCACTCTGCAGTTGAGCTATGGTCCCTTCACCTTCTTTAGAGGAGAGCACAGCTTGTCTTCCTCCGCCTTCCAAAACACAAATCACTATCCAGTGTGGAAGGTTAGGTGTCAACTCTTCACACTCTCTCACCCTCCCACATTAAGAAGAATGCATACAATAAAACAGATCTCCCATGATCTGCTACTTTTTTCTCCTGGGATATTTTCCCTTTCATAAGAGTTTGGTAATGAGCCAATGCGGGACTGTACAGTCTCAGGTAAGGCTTGGATGAACTGTTAAGAATAACATCAAACCACCACCATGAACATGAAAGCAAGCAGCTCGCTAGTTCCCAAGAGCCTGGATGAGACATACTCTTCCTTGGTTTTATTTTACAGATGTCTCTGTGCTCACTAGGCTGATCTCTAAAATGTTAAAGCACCACGAGAAATGATGTTCTGGCAAGATTTCGATATCTGGGTGTTTTTCCCCCTCCAGTCCCAAGTGGTTTGAAATAACTTTCTATGTTTCTTCTTCCTTGGGTGTACTGCCAAATACTCCCAGTCCCCCATGGGGCTCACCAGACAGTTGTTCAGAGTTTTACTGGAATGCATTTCAACTTCTATAGGTCAGCTATTGCACCAAGCAAGCAGACATTCAAGAGAAATTTATGACACTTCCTGGCCCCAATTGGACTGGGCACACAACGGAAATAGGAATGAACTGCTTCTTCATCTTTAGAGATGTGCAGGTGAACCTGTTGTTCAGGTTGTGAACAAGTCAGTTCATGAGTAGTGGACCTCTTGAAACTCTTATTTTGTCAGCCTTAAGAACATAAGAAGAACCTACTGGATCGGGCCAAAGGACCATCAGGGCAGCATCCTGTTCACATATTGGCCAACTAGATGCCTATGACAAGCCTGCAAGCAGGACATGAGAACATCAGGAAGTCTCTCCACTTACAATTCGTAGCAACTGGCATCAGGGCTGGCCCCATATAGCCAAGATGTCTCAAAAGCTAACCTTTTTTTCTGAATCTGCATCGTTTGTGTGCCTAGTCTGACTATGCAGCCAAACTCCACCACCTTTGCACATACTCAAATGTTGTGCATATCGTGACTCCTTAGCTGCTGAAATAAATGAAAATGTCAGCTGTTTGCATAGGGTCTGCAATATTTCACATTAACCCTTTTGTTACTCTTGGCCAAAGAAATCAACCAGTTTAAAAGCTTGGATCTAGAACCAAGAAACAATCATTCATGATGGAAGATTCTCTTGTTCAATGCTTCTTTCTCACTCATGGATATATCTTCTTTTCCCCACTTTGTGGCTCCACGTCAGTCCATCACTGTAAACAAAGTATATGTGATAATGGCCAACTAGAGAAGGATGAGACATGACATTGTGATGCACAGGGTGGATAAAGAATGTCCGATTATGCATGACACATTCTGGAGGTGCACTATGGTAACATTCATGGATAAAAATTCAAAAATGCTTTGAAAGGTCATCATGCAGGAAAACTGTCATCCAAGTTTATTAATGTTAGGTACATGTAAACTCCAAGATACCTTGATAACCAAAAGCATCAGAACAGGAGACATTTATGTCATAAACAGACAGTGAAAAATGTGATTGGGATTGGGAAACCTCCTCCCCATTTGCCACCACCACAAGAAGCTCCTATAAAAATCTTTTTTAAAAAAAATGTTTCAAAAATCAGTACAATAATACAAAAACAACATACAAGCCAACATGTATAGTACATAAACATGCTTATATAGATAACACACACACGAGAAAATGAAAGAACCACTGTGGGACACAGTAAGAAATTACATTGTCCCACTTATGTTATCACACCTCACTAAAAGGAAACATGAGAGAGAGATGGCTAAGGTCCCCCCAAATTGGAATTAACATATGAGAGAAAAGGGATGCGGGTGGCGCTGTGGTCTAAACCACAGAGCCTAGGGCTTGCCGACCAGAAGGTTGGTGGTTCGAATCTCTGCGACGGGGTGAGCTCCCATTGCTCGGTCCCAGCTTCTGCCAACCTAGCAGTTCAAAAGCACGTCAAAGAGCAAGTAGATAAATAGGTACCGCTCCGGCGGGAAGGTAAACGGTGTTTCCGTGTGCTGCTCTGGTTCGCCAGAAGTGGCTTAGTCATGCTGGCCACATGACCTGGAAGCTGTATGCCGGCTCCCTCAGCCAGTAAAGCGAGATGAGTGCCGCAACCCCAGAGTTGTCCGCGACTGGACCTAATGGTCAGGGGTCCCTTTACCTTTACCTTTATACGAGAGAAAAAGGATGCGGGCTTCATTAAACTGGTCACTTTTTATTTCACCTTTGGGTAGTTTATATTGCTGGGTAAGTTTGACAGATAAAGTTTCCAGCCATACTGGGTCATACCATCATTGAAGGGTAGGTTGTCATTCATGTTCTCAGGAAATGCAGTCTTCATTTGTGCAGTTGTGAAGAGAGGGATAGTTAGCAATTTACAGAGAATACCTTTATTTGCTCCTCTCACAAATAAAGATGAAGGAACCTGTCCCAAATCTAGTACAACTTCAAAGTGTAAAATATCAGAAATAAGTCTGAGAACCTCATCCCAAAACTTACTATCTTACATTCCCACCAAAGGTACATGTGTATAGCTTGCATAACACAGCCCCTTCAGCAGAAGCTCATTTTTGAACTGAAAAGGTTGTCTTGAAAAGGTTTGACTCAGCCTGAATTAGAAGTGGAGCCATGTTGCTGTCAAGGGTTAAAGGTCATCCTGGAACTACTCCTTTAAAGCTTTGCAAGGGACCCTGCAGTGTACCGCTGGCTACTTCACTGCTGGAAAATCACCCACTGGCTTATTTTTTAGCTAGTTTCCCTGACCTGCAGAGTAACCTGTTTATACTGGGAATGCAAGCCATGGTTCAATGTGGATTGGAAGTAGATTCAAGTAGACTAGACTTTTTGAATGACTCTGAATGCATTAAAGGGCATTAAAGGGCTGTAGCTTTGCATGCAGAATGGTCTAGGTTCAATCCCCAGCATCTCCAAATAGGGCTGGGAGAGACTTGTCTGAAATCCTGGAGAGTTTCTACCTGCCAGTGAAGACAATACTGAGCTAGATGAACCCTTTGTCTGATTCAGTATAAGGCAGTTTCCTGGGAACCTTTGGACCTGGGGTCCTAGGTTAAGCTCTCTAGATCTCCACCTTGTTTATTAAAAAACAGAGCAAAACCCAAGCACATATCAAAACCTGGCTCATAGCATTCTGCTGTCCTTATTGGAATTCATTATGCATGGTGCTAGAGGATTATTGGCACCGAAGGGAATGAGCACGTAGCTGATACATTACTGTGGCTCCCTGTGGGATACAGCTGCTACCTTCAGCTCATTGGGGATGGTTTAAAAGCCAGCAAAGGACTATGTCGTAGTGTAACATAACTCCTGCAGCAGGAGCCTGCAGGGTTGATTACCACCTCCTCCTTCCCCACAAGGTTGCTCGTCGATGCTGACTCAGCACTTTTGAACTTAATGATGATGTCCCTGGGGAAATCAGCACAGTGATTGATGGGGATCTTGGGTGGGAAAGGGAAGAAAGAGATGCCTGCCCCATTCATCGCCTCCCCTTCCCCCTCCCGCCTACTTTTTCACTGCATCACATTCCTGACTAAAGGTTGCGGCTAATGATTCAGACTCTGAATTCATTGGCCTGGTTGTACAGTGCCAAGGGAATCAATGAAAGTGTTCTGAGAGCCTTGGCTCAAGGCAACAGCAGGAGGGATAGCCAGAGGAAGGAACTGCATAGCCCTTCTAGATATATCAGGCAGAGCTCTCTCCGGGCAAGACCTTTCTTAGGCAAAGCCAGGTGCTCAGAAAGAACCAGTCGCTCCCCTGTTCCTTGCCTGGAAACTCCTGGGCCTGCTGCTGTTGCTCTTAGGTGTGAGCCATACAGCAAGGGTAGTCAACATGCTGCCCTCCAGATAGTGCAGAAGAAAAACCCCTCAGCCCCAGCCAGCTAGCTCAATGGTCAGGTGATGGGAAGCAGCACATGAGCTACCACTGTCATATAGGGTAGCCAAGTGGCTGTCTCTCAGTGACAATTGAACAGTCCATCTGGCTCACCTTCAGTCAGTTTTCAGTGCCTTGTGCTTTCTTTCTCCTGATGGGCTGTACCCACCGCAAGCCTGTCCAATAGAGTTCTGTCCTTTGACTGCACCATTTTGGCTACCATCAGACTGCCTGAGCACTGAATGTGGGACTTCAATTTGCTCAATTGCCTGATGCCATTGTGACGTCAGGTGATTGGCAGGTAGGCAACCCTGCTCATCCCTCAAATTTGGCTGTGGAGTCCAAAAGGTTCATCACCCCTGATCTAAAGAGAAGTCGCATACACACACCTTGCAGATAAAGAGGGAAAGCTCTGAGAAACCCAATAATGCAGAATCTTCACTTACCCAGTTGCACTGCTATGCTCCCTTTCCCTGTTCTGGAACTCCTGAGAATTGATTGCTGCCTTGGAACGTGACTTCCATCAGTTTAGAGCTTTGCTTATGGCCTGCTTGGATTGACTGGCAGATCCTGCCGGGTCCTGTTCTGGAGCCCCACTGTGTAAAGTCTCAGCCTTGCCTGACAGCCTGCTACACACACCTGCTCACTTGATTACTATTTGTGGCCTTCTCTTCCTCTTCTTTGCTAGTCTGCTTCTCCTACCAGACTCAACTGAGACTGCAGGACGTAGGATGCTTGTTCTGTTTCAAAGCAGCAGACAGAAGAATGGAGAGCACTCACAGGATGGATGCAGGGGGTGTTGTGCTCAAGCACTGACACATTCCATTCTGCTTCCTCTATCCCAGGGATGGGGAACTGAGGCCCGGGGCTGAGGGAAGCTCTCCAGGCTTCTCTATCTGGCTCCCAGGACTCTTTCCAAGACACACCTCTTTCCAGGACATGACCCCATCCTCAAACTGCACCCCTCAATGGCCCAGCTCTGCACCCTCCTCAGTGTGTTGAACACATCCTTGATCTGTGATATCATACCCTCCAACATTTCTCCAATGAAAATAGGGACATCCAAAGGAAGAGTGGGACATTCTGGGATCAAATCAGAAACTGGGATCGCTTCTTTAAATCAGGGTTGTCCCTGGAAAATAGGGACACTTGGAGAGTCTGTGATATTGCCTCTTGTTTGCTGGATGGAGGCTAGAAAAGTGGCGGTTCGGGGTGTATGTAGAAACCTCTGAATTTTACTATTCAAAGGTGACAGGTGCACCTCTTACTCTGGCCCAGCTCGCCGCTGGCATGTGGCCCCCAGAAGACTGCCTATGAAACAATGTGGCCCACAAGCTGCAAAAGATTCCCCAGCTGTTTTACTGCATTAGAACCAGAGCATTATAGCTAATCTACCCATTAACAAGAAAGAGGAGGCAGCAGACTGAGGCTGTAGAATTCTGCAGTGTACTGTTTCAGCTCCAAATAAAGGAAGGCCATATTTTTAATGGCCTGAAGATGGAATGTTTAGTGCATGCCTTAAAAAGCATGTCAAGAAGCAAAGCCTTGGGACACATACTCCCTCCCAGAACTTTACCCCAGTCTTCTACCACATTTCGCCAAAATGCTAAGAAATCACTCTTATCAGGGGAAAGGGCAGGGAAATAAAATGCAGATGTGCCCCTTCATAAAAAGCAACAACAACTCCTCTACTTACTGTTGTAAATAGGACTTAGGGAAGTGAGGAGAGCAACGTATATCCTCCAACATGTCCAGCCCCAAACCCAGGATGTGTGTCTTCCTGGCTGCACTCCTGGGCAAGTCATTTGACCTGTGCAAGATCACGACCTTGAAAAAAAATAGGCTTTTTTTTTCCAGGGTGAGATTGTGGCACCCAAAATGGCTGTTGTGCTCTCATGTGAATAAACAAGATGTTCCAGTTTTCCTGGGACAGTTGTGGAGTATGACAATGATGTGTTATGGTATCTAACATCCACCACACATGTCCTTTCCATTAAAAAATAAAGAGACTGTTTTACAGTACATGGCCGCTTTCTTCTGTTGTTCAGTTGCCCCTGCCACTTTGGCGTGCCTCAGTTTACCAGATGGCATCATGGATTTAACTCGGCTGACCCCATAGCAGTAGTTGCTGCATAGCCTGATTAGTTAATGTTTTATAAAGTGCCTCAAAACCCTCTGTCGGAAAGCAGTCTTCATAATTAGACCATATTAATCCTTTCAACGACCCACTGTGCCGTGCATTCAGCTTCTTTTCCGGGATAATGAAATGGGTGTGTTTTTTTGCTCTGCCTTTCTGAAGTGCCTGGAAATTGCCACAGCCTGTTAGGAATACATTTGCCTCCTTCCTCCTCCCTGCTCCCCAATCTGCCTGCTCCCTTGCCCTTCAGAACGAAACCCTGAAGCATATGCCTGTCCTCCATGTTTATGTGTACATTTTTTTTTGAACAGTCAAAACTGTTTCTCAAGGAGCATTCCCTGTGGCTTGGAAAGCAAGATTAATCAGCCCTTCCTGGAGAGGTTCCCTCATCTGTGCATTCACTACAAAACACCCCTCTCTCTCGTGAGAGCCAATGTTTTGTTACATGCAATTAGGCCACACACGCAATGCTACATGGGAGCTCTTAAACTCACATCGGGGGATTGTGGCCTGTTCTCCAGGAGGCAAAGACATAGCGGTTGAGAAGACAGCTGGGGATGCAGATGTAGGCTGAGTGAACTTCTCTGAAGACCCACTTATAGCCCCAAAGAGTCTCATCCCAGTGGGAGTTTTGAGAGCTGCAGCTGCAAGGCTAAACAATCAGGGAGGACTGCTTATGCAAGAGCAGCTGAAGTGAGCTAGCATGCTATCTCTGTTCTGAGGTGGGTGTTCTGACATCCAAATAAGATCTACTGATTAACATCAGGTGCCTAGTACCACAGCTATCCCTATGCAATAACAATAAAAATTAGTAATAGCAGCCTTTTGCACTATGTAAATACCAGTTGGGGTTCTTCCCTGATGAATAAAAACAACTATAAAAGAAAAACAAGTAGTGCTTTCATTGTTTATCTCAGTAATCCTTATAACAACCAGTGCTTTTTTTTCTTTTAAAAAAATGATTATGGGTACTCTCATTTTCCTACTCATATTTAAATGCTGCCCCTCAATGAGGCCGAACTTAGATTCACAAAATGTTTAGGGGTATGCATACCCCTGCATCCCCCCAGAAAAAAAGCACTGATAACAACTCTGTAAATTTTATTATTCTCCCCATTATATAAAATTGAACCAGAGGCTTGCTGTTGTATTCAACACAGCTGAAAATTAATAATATTACATGTTTATTTATTACCTGATTGATATATCATACAGGTAGATACAGTTTGCACATAACACTAAGACAAACCATGGCTTAGCATGAAGAAGCAAATGTTCAGGTTCCTGGAGGCTAAACAAGGAGCTGTTGTGCTCCTTCCCTTGTTCTGCTGATTCTGCATTACACAGGGCTAAACCATGGTTTGGCTCAACATTGTGCTGAACCATTATGCTCATGGTTTGTCTCTTTCCAGATAAACCATGGGGTTTAACTGAGGTTTGTTCTTGCTACAGTTTGGCTCAATGTTATGTGGGAACTTGGTCACTGCCTTTTAGGGTGTAATTGCTCCTTCAAGGCAGTGTACAAAATTTCACAAACTATAACAATAAAATAATCATCCAGTTAAAACCGCATTGCCTCTGCTTTAAGTTGAGCAATCTGTTAAATGCACCAACAATAAAAAGCGGTCTGAAATAAAAATGTTTGAAGCTGATAAACGTTTCCAAAGATGGGGCCTCCCTTATTTCCCAGTGGAGATAATTCTGTAAATATGGGGCCACTTCTGAAAAGGCTCTGTTGCTGGCTTCTGTCTGTTTTATATCTGTTACAGATGGGCCAGAGGAGGGTTTCAGTGTTTGATTGTAAACAAGCAAAATGTTTTATTGTTCAGACAAGCAGGTAAAAATCATGTCTCAGTGGCTGAGTGCATACTCTGCTTGAAGAAGATCAGATCAGAAGAATCTTTATTTGCATCAGCCACTAGCCATAGCAATGAAATGAAATGAAATGTACTGAAGATAGAGGTAAAAACTTAATGATACAATATACATTTTGGAGGTTTACATCAATAATCAAATAATAGATCTTATTCTAATTGCCCCCACTAAAAACCTTACAGTTTTTGCTGTCATCTGATAAAAGAAAGGACACAGTAGCAATGGTTGAGCGACCCAGCATGGACAATAGTAGAGTGGTAATAACCTCACTCCTCAAATCTTTATAAAGAACTAGTGGACGTTCAGCCCGTTAAATTAACGGGCGCTAGAACATATGTGGTGAAACATTTTTAAAAACAGGACTTATTTCCCTCAGGCAAGTGGGATTAGGACAGCAGCCTTCAGGTAAGGCAGCCGGGCCTCATCCTGCGGCGCGTCCAAGAGAAGCTGTGAGGGAAACTGGCCCCTCCCGTTACATAAAAGTCCCTAAAGCGTGCGGCGGAGGAGGGGGAATGGGCTCAAATCCCACGTCCGGTTTCCCTCCGTAAGCAAACTCCGTGTGGAAACGGCCATGGCAGCCCCCGCCTCTCTTTGCCCTTTTGGCTCCCAGCCCCTTCACGAACCACACCGAGTTCCTGTACAGGGACATGGCGAGGACGGGACGGGGGCTGCTTTGAGCCCCTGAGGGAGGGAGGCCACCTCCCGGGCAGGGCCGTCGGCCTAGGGCGGGCGTGTGAGAGGAATCCTTGTGTAACTCCCATCACTCACACACACAAAATGGCCGCCAGCAACTTTCTTTGAGTGCAGGGCGAGGCAGCCCCTCCCCTCCCGCACTTCCGATTGGCAGCCTCCGACTGTCTCATCTGCATAGAGTCTCTGCGCTCCAATCCCTGTGTCCGTGGGGCACATGCTCAGTAGCGCAGTTCCACTGACACACACCACGGACGTGGGGACATTAGGGAATTATTATATAGGATGCAAGCCAGAAGCACATGAGCCGCTGACTCAATACTGCCATCTCCACATGGACATAACCGTTTTTCCAACAGAATTTTTTGAACCCGACCCTCAAGTAGATCTGAATGCAGTATATTCATTCTTGTGAAAGTGAAAGCGCATCTGTATTTTGGAATTGTTAAATTTTACAAATAGGGTGCCAAAGTGTCAAAATGACTAGGTGTAAAATAATCATACCATGGGCAAAATTCCCTTATTGTGGCCAAATTATTCTATCGCTCAGTATCATATAGGCACCGTCTAATTAAATTACTTGCTTTACTGAAACCCAGTGTTAATAACTATTGTGGTGATAAACCAGAAAAGTAAAGTTTGTGGTCGACAATTTTCGTCCAAGCGCTCTCATGACAATCTTGCAATACTAAGGCTAGTAGACCAGTGGGGTTTAAATTTAGGCGAAGCCAATAATTAAACGTCCTACACCAAATCTGTAATTCAACAGAGGGGAGATTAGCCTCTAAGTGTAATGAAGCATTTGGAACACAGGATGGAACAGAAAAAAAATTGCCTTAGGAACTTAGATTGAACAGCTTCTGTAGATCCAAGGTGAGTGCCTGTCCAAATCTGAGCCCCATATAATAACTGTGCCAGGGATTTAGCTTTAAACACTTCAAGTGCTGATGGTATGTGATTGCCACCTTTTGTATGGAAAAAGCATGTCAGAATTTTTGGATGTGCGGGTGATCTGGCTGCGACATCTGTCACCCCATTGATCGCCAGGTTGATTCTGCTGATCTGGCTGGCTAGGCGGGTGTCCCATTCCTTCCTCACCACTCCATGTGTGTCTCTCCCAAAGCTGTGTGCTTGGTGGAAGAGGAAGACCACCCCAGATGGAAGGAGTATACCATTCTGCGGTCAAGGGTATACGATAGCTGCACTCCCCTGCTAGAACCTCCAAACTCCAGGGTCAATCCATGGCAATTAAAAAGAAATGATGTAGAGTGATTATGGGAAAGACTTGTTCCTGATACCCTAGAAGTGTTGGTGGAAGTGGTGGCTGGTGCATATTGGGACTAGTGGAGTAGAAGGCTGGAAGCCCAAACAGTAGGTGAGGCCAGAACCCATGATTGGCAAAGCCAAGTACCGTAATTCTTGTTTTGTTCCCATCTTCTCTGCGAAGTAGGAGGAGGAGGAAACTGAAGGCAGTGCCACTCCCTGGACTGGTTGTAAGTAAGAAGGCAGGCAGGTGGGAATTGGCCGAGGGCAGACTGTGGTTTTTGGAGTACTGCTCCATTTGCCTTAATAGAGCAACCTCCACTGGGATGGTCAGAGCAGACAATACCTAGAGAGATGGGCAAGTAGCCAGGCTTAAGTATCCGGCAGCTTCCTCAGATATCTAACAGACATTGCTCTTTAGGCTTAGGGCCAGGGAAGGGGAAAAGGAAATACAAATACATTACACACTAGAGACGGCCATGGGATGGAGGGAATAAATTTAGCTCACATTTAGAGGTGGACCTACCCAATCAGCACTTTCCAAAACAATACACAAACCGAAACACAAAAATCCTTCAAAATTTGCCCTTCTCCCAATTTTCCTGTGTAGTTTTCCATTCAGGTAAGCCAAGTAATGTATACCAAAAAAATGCATATACTAAGGTAAAGCTTCTTGCACAAATTCCCCTGTCTTTTGTTCTCTTAATGGTCCATCACCCAGGCAATCACCTCAACACACAAGCTAGACTGGATTATAGTCATACCTCGTGTTGCATTCGCTGCAGATTACGTCCGGCGCGGGTTACGAACGTGCTGAACCCGGAAGCACCGGAACGGGGTTACTTCTGGGTTTGGCGGTTCGTGCATGCACAGACGTGCAAAATGACATCATGTGCATGCGCAGAAACGCCGAATCGCACTGCGAGCATATGCTGATTTGACGCTTCATGTTATGTGTTTTTCATGATGTGAACGGGGCTCCAGAACGGATCCCGTTTGCATCCAGAGGTACCACTGTATATTTTAACACTTGCTGGGTCCAGGGATTAGATGGAACTTGCTTACAGCCTACTTCTCCCTTCTCAGATTGAAAACAATAAGATCCGAGAACACAGTGCGTGTGTCTGATCCATTGAGCATGCTCACATGCTCTGAATGTAATATTATTACTGCTTACATTTCTATCCCATCCTTTCTCCAAGAAGATAATAGAATCATAGAATCATAGAAATGTAGATTTGGAAGAGACCCTGAGGGTCATCTAGTTCAACCTCCTGCAATGCAGGAATCTCAATTAAAGGGGCAGGGCAGCATAAAAGATTTTCTCTCTTACACCCTCCATTATATCCTCATAACAACTCTGTGAGGGAGGTTAGAACGAGGGACCTATTGAGGCTTTCCTGCTCCCAGCCTCAAACTCTTAACTACTTCACTACAGTGACTTCCACATCCAAATACGGCAGTATGATAATGCTCTAGGCTGGATCTCTCTTGGTGTCTCAGGACTTTTCCATTCCGTTGCAAGACCTTTGCAGGAGATGCACATACCTGCAGCTGTTGTTCTCGAGTGTTGTCACAGAGTTCATTTTAATGTTCTCAGTGTTATTTTTGGTCCTTTCACTGTTGTAGTAGATCTATGAGAATGCCTGAAACATCCTTGACAGTGGAAAGGTGTCATATGCATTGAATATACAGATAAACTAAGATTCTGTTTATACAAACAGCAAAAATGGAGTGGCAAAGTTTTCATGCACTGTATCACCTCAGTTGTAGGGGAAGTGTGGTTGGTTGCATGCAGTGAAGGCTCTGGGTTTTGGAAGGGCTGGCTTGGATGACAAACCATCAAAGGGTCCCCTTCCCTCAGTGAGCCAAGCCCCCTCACTGCCATCATCACTGGCTGCTTCTGCTGCTCTTCTTCATCATCATTGATAGCACCTGCTAACTTACCATGCAGAGAACCAGTGAACAAGCAAGAAGTTTCTCCTCTTTGTCCACCTCACCACCTCTGCTTCCTCCCTCTTTGCAAGAGTGAGGGGTTGGTTCAAGAATCAGCCTGCAAGGGTCCAGAGGGCTCTCAACAAATACCTGATCATGCTGATTTGTGACGCTATGTGAAAACCCCATGAGCATTTGGATGAAGTGTGTGGTGGAGCAAAGGTCTCTGGTTCAACCAGCACCTGTAGCTAGGGATGGTAGAGACCTATACAGTGGTACCTCTGTTTACAAACTTAATCCATTCCGGAACTCCGTTCTTAAACTGAAACCATTCTTAAACTGAGGCGTGCATTCCCTAATGAGGCCTCCTGCCACCGGTGCCCTCCCACCGAGGTAAAGTTTGCAAACCGGGACACTACTTCCGGTTTTGCGGAGTTTGTAAACCGAATCGTTCGTAAACAGGACTGTTCTTAAACCGAGGTACCACTGTATCTGAAACCCTGGAGAGCTGCTACTGGAAAATATAGTCAATATTGAGCTAAATACACCAGTGGTCTAACTTCATGTAAATAAGCTTGCTATGTGCCCTTAACTTTGACATCACATATTTGTGGGAATGTTAAAGATAGTAGGAAAGGATATATTGAATAAATATTATCCTTCCTTCACTCATGCTAGTGAGTGATGTAGCAGAGCAGATTCCCCTCAATATAGCTGGAAGCTAGTTTGCAGATTCGTTTGAATCTCTTAATTAAGTTTATTTCCTGGTGTCCACTTTAATCCCTCTTAAAAGAATAAAGACACGAGAGTAAAGTAACAAAAGGTTTACTCACATTTCAGTTCATGATATGATCCCTAAAAGGCAGGCTTTACTTTGTAGTTACACAAAGAAACTGTGAATTAATCTCATAGGGAGACTGAACTCATGTGCTGCTGGCTGAGAGCCAGCAAATAGCAAAAATTACATTAATAGAACACAAAATGGCTGCATGGCAGCAAAAGATAGAACAAGACAACAGCAGTATCAAGACGAACTGGAGACTGAGAAAATGGTTGCATGGCTCAGCTCCCCCCCCCCCAATTTCTGTTTATTCATTTTTCATTTTACAAAGAGAAAGAAAAAAGATCACAAAAGGGGGAAAAAGGACAAAAACTAACAAACACAAAAATACATAAATACATAAATAAGAAATTATTATGCATGTCTACACAGATTTCTTCATAATACATTGGATTCTTTATCTCCAGCAACTAAATAATAGTCTATAAACAAACCAACTGATACATATTTTTTCATACTTAATTTTGTGTAGATTTTGTATCTAAATTGACTTCCCTCAACTAGCACTCCATTGCTTCACATGATAACTCATATGTAATATAATATTCCAATTCCAATTACCATATTCCTGTTGTTATTGTTTTCCTTTTTTTGTTTTTTAAGCTCTGAAACAAAATGTTAAAGATCCATTCGATTGGTATTTATTTTGCTTAAAAATTAGTTTTTCGCTAGCTGACAATTTTCTGCAAGAGCTATTGCAGAGCATGTAGCCTGTTCAGGTCACACCTCTTTTTTAGATAACCCAAAAATTTGCCCCACTCTTCAGCGACCCTACTTCTGGGATTTTCTTTAACCTTTTCTGATAATATAGCTAATTCGATATAATCTATGACTTTAAAAAGCCATTCTTTTTTGCTCAGCTCTTTTAAGGAGTCAGCCAGGGCCACGCCCATCTCCCAGATCACATGCAGGAGGAGGAAACTCCAGACCAGTGGAACAGGAAGTTACACTGACTGGATGTCCCCCTGCCTGTGCCCACTCTAGGGAAATAAGGAATGTTGCATTTGACTGTACCAATGGATTACATCCCACAGTATTTGTACGTGCAGAGATCTTTAATCAAATGAAAGATTTTTTTTAAGTATTTTTTTTAAAAATGCAGCCACTGACTTGCAGCCCAAAGTGGCCATCCCACAACACTTGATTTGGCTAAATTTCTGAAGTTGCCCTAAGCCACAACCAATCAACCCACATGCAGGCAAAGAGCATTCTGTTCACTGCATCCTTCCTGATACAGCCTTGGAGACATCATATTCCCCCTGGTGTGTGATAGATTTTTGTCCTAGCGTGGGTCACCGGAAGCCCAACACTGACGGGTTTCATTTAATTTCAATTACTGGCCATTGAAACATTTGCTCTTATGCATCAAGCCTTTTCCAAAAAGCCATCAATGACAACCCATTACAGTGTAATTATTTATTGCAGGGCACGTTAATTTTACAAGACCACAGGCCAATGACTCTCGACTTGGCTTCAGTGAAAGGAATAATTCATTGGCGCTTTTATGTTCACCGACATAACAAGCACCTGTGTTCAGCAACCTCTGGCAGGGAGGACTCTTGAGTGAGGTTTGAGTGCAGAGAAGAAATGGACAGATATGCGTAGACAGTGATTGGTGCAGCGGGTGATAATCACAATGATGAGATGTTTACTGGAAGACAAGGTGTCATCTCTGATGCTCAGAATCTGATGGCAAGAGGCATCAGAGAAAACATTCAAATCTCACACCCTTAGGAAAAAGAAAACCCTGAGATTTCCTAACAGGTGTGGTCCTTACCCTTTTGCCACCTGAGGCGAAACAGGAATTGTCATCTCCTGCCCCCCCCCATTCTGCCGCCGTACCTCCTTTTGCCGCTGCGCCTTTCTCTTGCCGAACTCGGTGGGAGCCGGGATGTTCCTTAAATCACTGCCACATGCTCAGCTTCTCTGTTTGAGGGGAGGAAGATGAGTGGCAGTGATGTGTGCCGGAATACCATGTGCTGGAATGCCTCCCTCTCAGTGCTGGAAGTGGGATGGGCAGAGCCCTGACTCTTTCGCTTTTACCACCTGAGGCACACACTTCATCCTGCCTCATGGGTGGGCCACTCTGTCTCAGAATAGGGCTGGGGGAGAAATGCAATCCAGTTTGCATTTTAAGGGAGCCAACTTAAAGTGATAAAGGAATTCTGGGAAATGATATACATTGAATTGGGGTGGGGGAGAATGTTTAAAATAATGTTTGTTTAAAAACCAGAAGCCTTTTTGTTAGGAATTGTAGGTGCAGAGATACCGAAGGAACTCAAAAGACTGTTTATGTACGCTGCAACAGCTGCAAGGATGCCCCTTGCCCAGAGATGGAAAGACGACAAGATACCTACTAGTGCAGACTGGCAGATGAAATTATCGGACAATGCAGAGATGGCAAGATTAACCAGGAAAATCAGAAATCAGGAGGATCAAAACTTCAACAAGGAATGGAATAAATATATAATGTACTTGAAAGACATGTGAACACGTGAACTCTTTGGCAGGCTTCAAACAACTCTTGCAATGACGCATAGACTTTGGATACAATGGAGGATGATAAACTAGACAGATCCATAATATGCAGTTAAAAAAGTTAGTTAAAGAACCCATGGATGGGAGGAGGGAAGTCTTGAGATTCGGAAGAATCTTGGGTAAAGTTTAATATTTTTGATAATACTACTTGTGTGAATGAATTTGTAAAAAATCAAATAAAAATTATTTCAAAAAATAATAATTAAGGGAGCCAACTTAATTCACACTTTCTGAAACAATACACAAAAGGAAACACAGCCATACTTTAAAAAACTGCACTTTTCTCAGTTTTGTAACACAGTTGCCCCACCAAACATTGCATACAAAAATGCATATACATGCTAAAGTGTGAATAAAAATGTATATGTGACTGAAAACAGTAAACAAAAGTGCATTAAAGTGAAATTCCATTATGGAAATGTTTAGACTGGGCAATATTGCATAGCAAATTGTGTCTAGTTGGAGAAATCACACAAAAATCATGATGAATTTTCATGAGGACTTTTTAAGAAAGGAAAAGGCAAAATACAGAGAACTAAACTTAAGACTAGAAACATGAAAAACTGAGAGAAACCGAACTTGATGGATTCAACCGTCTTGAATTCAGATGTATGCTTTCTCTGACATTGGAGGTAGGAGACATCCATCATGGCTTGTAGCCTTCTGATATTCCCTGTGGTCCTGGAATCTGTAACCTTCTAAAGGCTGTTTCAGAGTCATCCTGCTCTGCTGATACCAAGGGATCATTGTAACAAAAGGGGGAAAACGCTATGGAAAATCACAAATAATTTTTTGTTGCTCTCCATCGCCATCTGGTGTTGCATGTTAATAATGAATTCAAAACGCTGTTTTTTTACTAATGTGGCTGAGTCCCAAGTCAATTAATCCTGGATGCCTGGTAGATGTACTCATGAGATCCATGTGTTTGCCAACATGTTTATCACATTCGTGCTTTACACTTGAAACGCCTTACGGCTATAGCTGAAAGTGTAATGTGTGGACCCAAGATTTGGCACTGTTGAGAAGGTGCTGGGGTTTAATCTTGCCCAAACTCCAAAGCTGAGGGAATCCTGAAGCACAAGGAAAGCAAGACAGACACACACACCCAGAAGACCATAGAATCGCCCAGGCTTCCAATGAGCCCACTGTTCTTGCAGAACATCCCAGCCTTGATGTATTAATCATAGTACTGGAGGCCTCCACACCAATTGCATGGCTCCCAGCCAGAACTTGCCCCTGAGTCTGGGCAGCACATCTGAAGTCTTGGGCATTTGCTAAGCTTTGTTCTTCTCCCCTGATTGCTGCTTTGGATCTTGACTATTATCTCATTTGACTAGACCATTTCTTTTGGCCCACATGGACTGACAGCCAGTTCCCCACAGATTCCAGAATCTGCCTGCCTGGAGTTTGACCCTTATCAAGGCTTGACATTTCCCCCCAGAGCCCATCTGGCTTCATAACAAGCAAAAGGGAAGATTGTGCTATGGATATAAAGCCACTGCTGGACTGCACTCCCTGATGACCATCCATAGTGCTGAGCATTGATTGGCACCTGGCAGGCCTAACTGAGTACTAATGTCCTGTCCATCTAATGGAGAGCATTGGGAATAGCCAGCCATTTTACTTTGTTAGTTCCGCTTTCCACTATGTAATGCTTTGTTTATGGGATAATATAAGTTCAATTAAATCAGCCCAAATGGAGTACAAAATGTACAAAATTGGATTTTGGGAAGTGTGCCAAAGGTGGGAATAAATGGAGATGATGTACAGACTGAAACAAGGTCAGAGATAAGGCATAAGTTAAAGTCAGAGGAAACACCTGTTAATTTGTTTTCATATTTATACTTCTTGGGGGATTTGGTCCATGACTTGCCAGCCTCTTCCACCTGGTCTAGGAGGGCGGGCCCTGACTGACCAGCTACGAAAGCTGAGGTAGCTGAACAGACTTTTGGGTTGGGGTATTGTTTAGCTCCTGGTGAAAAAAGTTAGAATCGTAGGACTGTAGAGTGGGAAGGGGCCGCAAGGATCATCTACTCCAACCCCCTGCAATGCAGGAATCTTTTGCCAAACGTGCGGCTCAGACTCACAACCCTGAGATTAAGAGTCTCATGCTTTTACTTTGATGCTATCCCATTTACTACATGATTCCTGCCTGGTTGGCATTAACCATCCAGAAAGGAGGATGTCCTGTCCTTCTCTGGCTGAGTTCAGAGGTCAGATGGAAATGGGCTACTCTTGTGGTATCTCTTAGCATGGTGGCATAGCAACAGATGTGGCACAGAGTCATGTTCAGGTAATGTCACATTGAGGTGAGGCAAAGTCAGAACTCTGAGCAGAGCACATGTTGCTTTCTTCAGCAAGCTGCAAAATGAACTGCGGCCATTGCTGTTTTTCCATGGGGGTAATGAGGGGTGCCTTGGAAGTGAGGCTTCTGAATCTGAAGAGAAAGCCATGTCTTTTGGTCTGGAAAGATCTGGTAGCAGAGATGGAGACTCCTCATCTATGTCATCCTCTGAGCAAGTTATGACCTCACATTGAAACCGGCATCTATTCAGTGCAACCCTAATTCTGTTATTCAGTAAATTCTGTTTTAAAAAAATGTTGTTTTCTAATCCCTGGGGACATCGATCAGAACTTTAAAAAGTGAAGTCTCCCATCCTGGTTGAGGTTTTTGACATATAACATCCATCCTACAAAGGGAGAACTCAGGAGCTCTTGGCCGAAACATCACGATGGAAAATAACAACACTAGTTCTCAAGCTGTGAGATATGTCTTCTTCTTTTTCCAGACGCAGGTGGTAGTTGCTAAGGAAGGCATGAATAGGGTTTGAAAATACAGGTTGGGAAGAATATAGGTCTTGAAGAAAGAAGAGGGAAAGAGAGGGAAAATAACAGTCTGAGAAAATGAGATAATGTTCCTGAGAGCATATGAAAGTCACTTCTCAGAGTATATTTGGTACTGAATTCAGCCTATTGCAGTATCAAGCTACATGCCTAGTGATCTTTACTCCACTAAATCAGGTTGCATTCATATGGAAAATTGTCAGAGAAGCTTTGAATGACCAGAAAGGTGGGGATAACAGGAAGCTCAAAGGGCCTCTCTCATGCTCTCTGGACCTTGTTTTCTCAACTGGGCAGGAAGAGGGTGAAAGTAGGGGATATTAACATCAGTATCTTGTCATGATCAGATCACTTCCTGTTGAGTTTTAAGCTTTCAGCACCTTTTCCTCTCTGTTGAGGTGGGGGACCTATTATTATGGTCAGCCCTTGGAGGCTGATGAATCCAATGAATTTCCAGGTGGCTCTGAGGGATTTTCTGGTGGATATGAATGGTGCTCCTGTTGAAGCTCTGGCGGACCTCTGGAACATTCAAATGGCTTGGCCCATTGACACAATTGCCTCTGAGTGCACTCTCCCATTCGTGGATCTTGTTTGACTCCCTGGTATACTCCAGAGCTTACCGGAGAGAGAAGCTGGGAGACGGCTTGAACATGAGTGGAGCAAAAATCCAGTTGAATGCAATCAAACACTGGTGAGGACACATCATCAAGCCTACCCAGTGGTAGTGAAGGTAGCAAAGAAGGCATACTTTGCTGCTTCTGTTGCATCCTCATTCTGCTGCCCAGCGGAGCTTTTCTGGGTAGTGTGGGCCTTTTATACTCTGGTCCCAAGGAGGTGACTGGTTTGCAAAGCATTTTGAGGATAAATTGCTTGCATCCACCAGGACCTTGACTCCACTGTTATAGCAGTTGAATCTCGAGAGGTTTTATTGGATGAGTTTCAGTTAGTAAGGCTTGAGGATATGGACAAGGTGCATAGATCAGTCAGGGCAACCACTTGCATTCTGGACCTTTGCCCCTCTGATATGAATGAGCAGGGAGGGGACAGCTGGCTGGGCCAAAGAGGTGATTAATGCCTGCTTGCGAGAGGGGGTGGTCTCTGCCTGCTTGAATGTGGCAGTGGTAAAACCACTCAGGAAACCCTCCCTGGATTCAGAACATCTAAGTAATTATTGGTCAGTTGCCAATCTCACCTACCGGTACTTGGGCAAGGTTATTGAGCAGGAGGTTGTGGACCAGATCCAGGCACTTTTGGAGGAAACTGATTTTCTAGATTCATTTCAATTAGGATTTAGGTCTGGTTTTGGCCAGTGCTTTGGCCACCTTGTATGATGACCTCTGTTGGGAGAGAGACAGGGTAAATGTGCCCCTATTAATTCTTCTCAACCTCTCTTTTGTCCTACACCTCTTTCCCATCATGCAGCCATACTGTCCTCTTGAAAGACTCTTTGCTGGATGATGTCTTCTTGAAAGTAAGAAGAGAGGGGCATTTGAGCTGGAAAAGGACAAGGCTAATGGAAAAGGGCATTCTATTAATAACTCAGGGGGATGAGAACTCATTTAACGTAAAGGTGAGCTACCGTAAATTGCCGATTTGCACTGGGAAATGTCTCGTAATATAATGAAACTCACTTAAATGGCATTCCCCTAATGGGAGATGGTCTGTGGCTCTGAGCTTGGAGCATCTCAGGCGGAAAAGAGATGAAAAGTTTCTAAAAGGAGGAAAACATTCCAAAAAATTCAAATGTGGCCAGGCCTTCGAGTAGCATCTCATAAGAAACACAAGACTTCCTCCAACCACTGAACGAAATAAAATGGTCACTCCCTAGTTTAGAGATGCAGGATCCAGGAAGACTGGGAAATAAAAATGGGAACAGAAAATGAAAACCAGACCAAGGGTTTCCCCTCACTATGTGGGCAACTAGAATGTAAGATGAGCCTTCCTGGAGAAGACCAAAGTCTTAGCTAATCAAGATGCTTCAAAGAAGGTCACATACAGTCCATGAAGGCTGTAGACTTTCTCTACCATTGATTCTTACTAATTAGGTTTTCATTCAGCATGGACAAATTTAGGCATCTCTCTATTTTTCATGTTTTTTTCACTCTGAAGTAGAGTTCATCACATTTCCACACGTTTGCATTTTTTAAAAAACAGTTCTCATGAAAATTTGCCAACATTTTAGTGTATATTTCTTCCAGTATATGCATATGCATATACATATGCATATGCATATGCATATGCATATACATATACATATACACATTGCTGCTAGAAATTCCCCAAATTTATTACTCTATTTTATATAAGATATATATTTTTTTTAAAAAGCACACTTTCCCCTGATGTGCAAATTCTTTGGTTGAAGAACTGCACCACAAAATTAAGAGAAGTGCAAATTTTCAAGGAAAGCTGCATTTTGGTTTGCATTATTTTTTGGGGGGGGAGAAGTGCAGATTAGGTAGGTTAATGTTTGAATTTGAACTGAACAGAAATTCTCCCCTCTACTGCCTCTGAACATGGATGTTTTATACAGCCATCCATGACCCATAGCCATGAATGACCAATAGTCACTGACTGCCCTCTTCACCTTGAGTTTGTGGGACCTCGGAGCAACTATGGCATTCCAAGCCTCTTTATCTGGCCTTTAAGGTTCTCCACAGCCGTTCTCGCAACCCTTTTTGTACCCTCCTTGAGTATTTTTAACAGGCTGGAATGTGTCTTGAACACTGATAATGCCTCTTGCAGTGCCTAGATGGAGGATAGAGAGGTGTGAGTTTGTGTAGAAACTACCCTACTGTACAAAGGCAGAATTTGGATCTGTTGCTTTGTCAGTTTCTGCCTCTGGCCCCAACCCTATTGGTTTGTTGCCTCTGGAAGGTTGCCCAGAAGGGAATGCAGCTCTTGGATTGAAAATATTCCCCATCTTGAACTACTTCTCTCTTAAAGCTGTGGCCTTCACTATACCTTCTGGCAGTGCCTTTCAAACAGGAACGACCTATTGTGTGAAGAAGAATTTCCATTGTCCTGTTTTAACAGACGACTGCAGTGCGTGCTCCTGCATGTGCAAAGGCACCCAAAAACATCAAACAAAGTGAGTCTCATTTGCTGTTAACCAAACTTTCCCCAACCCCTTTACTTCCCAATCCAGGCAAATGGAGGCTCCAACCCCAGGAAGCCCCATTGCACTAAAGGCCAACCAGGGGCAATTTGCTTTACCCTGTGTTCAACTCATCTCCTTTCCCCATTAATGCATATTTAAGGGTAATTACCCACCTCTGATTTCTTTAAAGTTGTTTTATTCCCTCTGCTTTGACATTCAAGGTTAATTCAGTGCTATTTTCTCTACTGTGGGTCTCCGGAAAGGCTATTGGAAGCTGCAATTAACTGAACCCTGTTGCAGATAAAGCGAGGTCTCCTTTTGCGGGATGGGGAGGGGAGAATAATGCCTTACAAAGGGAGAATGCAAGTTGTTAGAGTTAAATAAAACTGAAGTAAGAGCTGGAGCATCCTGCAGAAGCCAGTTACTGCCATCACATATATAGTCACCAGGCCTCAGAAATACTACAGGGAAGCTGTGGGTGCATGTTTAGGGGAAGTTTATTTTTTACCATCTCTCTCTCTCTCTCTCTCTCTCTCTCTCTCTCTCTGTGTGTGTGTGTGTGTGTGTGTGCGCGCACCTTATGAGGAACGGCTTAGGGAGCTGGGTATGTTTAGCCTGGAGAAGAGAAGGTTAAGGGGTGATATGATAGCCATGTTCAAATATATAAAAGGATGTCATATAGAGGAAGGAGAAAAGTTGTTTTCTGCTGCTCCTGAGAAGAAGACACGGAGGAATGGATTCAAACTACAAGAAAGAAGATTCCACCTAAACATTAGAAAGAACTTCCTGACAGTAAGAGCTGTTCGACAGTGGAATTTGCTGCCAAGGAGTGTGGTGGAGTCTCCTTCTTTGGAGTCTTTAAGCAGAGGCTTGACAGCCACCTGTCAGGAATGCTTTGATGGTGTTTCCTACTTGACAGGGGGTTGGATGGCCCTTGTGGTCTCTTCCAACTCTATGATTCTATGATTCTATGATGCTATGTGTGTGTTTTGCATTGTACCTGAAAGCCAGACATTTGGAGTGACACCGTGGGATTTCATCTCAACTTCTATATGCCCATCTTTTCAAGCTGATAAGAACATAAGAAGAGCCTGCTGGATCAGGTCAATGCGCAATGTAGTCCAGGATCCTGTTCTTACCTTGGCCAACCAGAAGCCTGTGGGAAGCCTGCAAACAGGATCTGAGCCCAAGAGCACTCCTCACTCCAGTGGTTAACAGCAGCTAGTATTCAGAAGCATCACTGCCTCCAACTGTAGAAGAGCTAGTAGCCATCAATAACCTTCTCCTCCATGAATTTGTCCAATTCTTTTTATAAGCTACCCAGGTTGATGGCCATTACTGTCTGCCGTGGGAGTGATTTGCATCGTTTCACTATGTTCTGTGTGAAGAAGTACTTTCTTTTATCTTTCAGCCTCATTGGATATCCATGAGTTCTAGTGTTATGAGATGGGGAGAAAAAAACTTTTCCCTATCCACTCTCTTCATGCCATGCTTAATGTTATACACTTGAATGTTACGCAGTGGCGTAGCGTGGGGGGTGCAAGGGGTGCCGTCTGCACCGGGCGCAACATCTGGGGGGGCGCACTCGCACCTCTCTGCCCCTGCCTGGCTCACTCACTCTCTCTGAGCGCGGGACAGAACTGAGCGCGGAGAGAACTGAACGCGGGAGAGAACCGCGGCAGCGGCAAAGAAAAACAGCTGAAAGGGGGGGGGGGAAACAAAGCAGGCACTTTAAAAGCGCCTGCTTTGTCTTCCTTTCACCCCCTTTCAGCTGTTTTTTTCGCCCCGGCATGGAGGAGAGGGGCGGGCCAGTAGCATGGAGGAGTGTCAACCCCTCTGGCTCTGGTCCGCCCCTCTCCTCCATGCCGATGCCGTAGCTCCGCCCGGGAGCACAGCGGCGAAAAAAACAGCTGAAGGGGGGGGGGAAACAAAGCAGGCACTTTAAAAGCGCCTGCTTTGTCTTCCTTTCACCCCCTTTCAGCTGTTTTTTTCGCCCCGGCATGGAGGAGAGGGGCGGGCCAGTAGCATGGAGGAGTGTCAACCCCTCTGGCTCTGGTCCGCCCCTCTCCTCCATGCCGACGCCGTAGCTCCGCCCGGGAGCGCAGCGGCGAAAAAAACCCGCTGAAAGGGGTTTTTTCAGTGGCTTTTTTGCCGCGGCATGGGGCAAAGGAGTCGCTCCGTGCGCATGCGCGTTGTGACATCATGCGCACGGAGCGACGCCCCACCCCCAGGGGTGCCGCTTGGCTTGCCGCACCGGGCACGCAAGTGGCACACTACGCCCCTGATGTTACGTTCAGTGTGAATAACATTTTATGAGTGCACAGCTCAAGTAGGGCTCATTTCACCAACTTTGCTAAAAGCCCACTGTGCCAGATGGTCGTTACAGGAACAACTGTTTAGAAATTGGTGTCCGAGGTTTGATTTTTCCTCTTACCTCCCTGTCCCTTTTTTCTTGCGTGTAGTTTTTTTTTAAGATTGTAAGCCTGCGGGTAGGGACTGTTTTGTTTTGATTGTGTATAAGCCACTCTGAGAGCCTTTTGGGCTGAAGAGCAGGGTACAAAGGCTCTAAAACAAACCAAAACAAACACTTCTCTTATGTCACCTCTTACTTGCCTTTTCTCTAAACCAAAAAGCCCCCAATAGTGCAAACTTTCCAATTCCTTTGATCATTTTGGTTGCCCTTTTCTGAACCCTTTTCCAGCTCTGCAGTACCATTTTTGAGGTGAGGCAACCATAACTGTGCACAGTATTCCAAACGTGGTCACACCACATATTTGTATAACAGCATTATCATATTGGCAGTTTTATTTGCAGTTCCTCTCCTAATGAACCCTAGCATGGAATTCACCTTTTTCACAGCTGCTGCACACTGGGTTGAAGTCCTGGGGAGAGCTCTGAGGATCAGATGGAGAGCCCAGGAGGGCCACTTTTGCCTCCAGCTCTGATGTTTCCCATCCCTCATCTACCAGGATCCTTGTCCTAGTAAGAGACTACTGACTCTGCTCCACCTCCTCTTGGTTGGTGGCTCCTGTTTTTGCAAGCTGCGACTGTGTACAACCCCCTAACCCCCAACCCATTCCCCTGGTCTGTTTCGACACAATTTGGTTTGGGATTTGGCCAAAGCTGGTGCATGGCCCTAGTGCAAACAGTGGAAAGAGCAAGGAGAGGCAGCAACAGCATCTACATGCCTTGCCCTCTGCTTCTGGGCAAATTGGGCTCAGAGGGATTGAGCAAGAGAATGGGCAATGGTGACAATGGGAAAGAACTGGGCGGTACAGGAATGGCATCCCACTGAGAGCCTCTTGCCAAAGGGGGCCTTGCCCTCCCCACCTGTTGCTAATGCTGAACACAGTGCATGTTCTTTGGAGATTGGAATGACCAACCTCCTTGTCTATCAAGGGCTCCCTATCTGAATCTGGGTTCATTTTCCACATTAGGCAGTTTGTGATGCTGTGAATCAAATGCTTTAACTCCTGTAAGAATTTGGCTCATCTCTTCTCAAAACTGAGGACACTTTCAAGAGTAGTAAAATGTAGCTAGCTGTGAATTGGTACTACAAATGATCTTGGAGCCAATGTCATGATGTGTAAATTTTTGCAGCTAATTCACTCCCTGCTTTCCGACTCGGCACACCACAAAATCAAGCCACTAAAGCATAAGGAACTGTGTTGCTGGATTACACCAAGGTCCATCTCATTCAGCTTTCTGTTTCCAACAGCAGTGAATACCAGTAAGTACTTACAAGCAAGGTATGAGTATGATGATTCTTCTCTGTTTTCCCTGGCATTGAGTATTCACAGTAGGGGTAGAAGATAATTTCATTCTGTCCACATTTTTAAGTAAACTGAACTAATTCACACCTCCAGGACGATGCACAGATTGAAACTTAATTAGCCTCTGAACTTCTTGCAATATACTTATTGGCTCACAAAATGTTCAAGAATGCATAAAAATTACATATGGGGCAAAATACTTTAAAAAAATATGTACATTGAGGTAAAATACATATTTAAATGCACATTTTGTAATAAAATATACATCTACATTTAAATATACATTTGCATATGTATTTAGTTATATGTTTGATTATAAATTTTGTACAGTTTTAAAAAAATAAATCACAGGTGAATGTGGAAAAGGTGTAGATTGGACTTATCAATAAACACATGCATTTTACAAAACATTGAATAGATCACCTCCATCTGTATGCTTGTTCCCTCTAATAGCTGCCTTGACTTTGCTCATCAACCATGCTGGCATCCTCTTGGCTATGGTGGTACATTTTCCGATCTGTGATGTACATTCTAGCAGGGCTTCTATTACTGTGGTTTTGAACAATGCCCAAGCATTCTGGAAATATTTGACCCACTTGGCTATCATGAAAGGGGAAAGCATTTTTTTTTAAAAAAAAAATCCCGTTTTTAGAATTAACAATATAGTGGTCACTCATACTTGTAGATCATTCTCCTGTTCTCCCACCCACGCCAGTACTTTTGCATGCAATAATGGCATGGCAAAATAGCAGAGTAGCACTATGGGCACAGCTTGCTTCTCAGTCCCCCCCCCCCTCCATACCTGTTACTAAAATCATCTCTTGTGATTTCTTCTGAAAGCTTTTCCATTGCTGCAGAGAAGAAACGCTCATATCAGCAAACAGATGGCAGCTGAGGCATGTAGCATAAAATATATTTATCAAGGCAAACAGCTGTAGCCCATTCCGTTCTGAAGATTTCTATTAAAAGTTCTTTGGAGCCACAGGCAGAATCAAGCCAAAGGGGAGAATGGCTCTTACAGAGACTTCCTTCTTTCCAAAAGCCTCTGCTTTCCTGTTCACAGGCTCAGTGAGAAAGGAAACAACTTGAATGTGTTTGTGATGTTTAAACCTGATACAAGAATGAGGGGAGAACCTGGTGGCAACAGAGATACACCCCTGATGCCCCTGGCAAGTTGGCAGAGACCAAAGATCAGACTTGCCCGTCAGCAAAGTCATTCCCATGCCCTGTTGCAATGCATTATCACAATTCCAGGTACTGTGATCAAACATTTCCAAAAAGAAAAATGAACATTCACTGAGAAGGCATGAGCAAGATTTCAAATTCCTTGTCTCCCGCAACACATTTGCCCAGGCAGGCACATTATGTGTCCCATGAGAGCAGCAATATATTAAGACTGTACAATGGTGATGGGATAAAATTGGGCAAAATCTTTATTGACAGCAGCAGGCAGGGAAAGGGTTGACATGGCATTGGGTCCCGGGATCCGTTCATTATCCCACAAGCCCCATGTTGATGGAATGGTTCTGCTGGGTTTGGACTGCTCCAAACCTGTTCCATTGGAGTTGGACACTGTTTAACCTTGCTGTGGTGAAAGCCAAACAAGCAAGTTCTCATTGGGCAACCAGGGTGCTGATTCTTACCAGGCAGATACCCCAAGCTTGGGTGTCTTGGTCAATGCTTCCCTGTGGCCCCTTATGCCCCCCCATACTATGTTGATCCTGCCCAATGCCATTTTCACCCATATACAAACAACATTCTTCACCTAACAAAGGAAGGTCATAATTTCACTAAGGGAAAGGCTGGGGAAAACCTAACCAAGTGCCAATCAGGTTGAGGGGGGAGGGGACATTTCTGGCCCTGTCAACCAGCAACCCAAATTTGCTCAGTGAACTCTCTAACCTGAGGGTGGGCAGGCGGGAAGATCTCAAGACAAAATGGCCCTGAGCTCCAGGGAAAGCAACCTTATATAAACTTTCCCCTCCCCTTTGCAAAGGCTCATGGGACAGCTTTGCCCAGTATTTTGCTGCAGTCTGTAGGCCACAGCACTGCTGGGCAATGGGGTCCCATGCTTATTGGGCACAGAACAGGGCTTAAAAGGGGATTGGTTAAAGAGGAATGTTCCATTCAGGCATGGAAGCTTCAGTCTGAAAAGCTCCATTCAAGGAAGGACTGTACCAAATGAGGAAGCTTTCTTGTTACTTGTCCCCTGTGTTACGGTACAGAGGCTCAACTTGCCTCTATCAAAAGTTGGACATTCAGTGTCACGGAATACTCTTCCAGCAGGGATCTTTTCTGGCATCTGTTGAGGACATTTTTATGTTGACAGGCCTTTACATTTTTTGATAGGACTACCCAGTTGTTTTAATGGTCATTTTGTATTGAGTTTATGTTTAATAGTGTTTACGTACATTGTTGTATGCAGCCTTCGTATTTTACCCAAGATGATGGCATTTGGGAAGTGCAAATGATATTTGTATTAAGTATGTCAACACTCTTTAATCCGTATTTGTAATTTTATTATTGCATTTTTAACTTTCTTCTAAATCATTTTAGGACTTGTTAGTGGGAAGCAGTATGCAAAAATAATAGCCTAACCTAACCCTAAGATCACTGAATGTTCAGGAAAAGTGTTTCAATGCAGGACCAGGAAACCTGTGACTCTTCAAATGTTGTTGGACTCCAATTCCCATAATCCTAGGTCACTGGACTTTCAGGCTGAGGTTGATGGTAGTTGTTGTCATTGTTATTGGAGTCCAGCAACATCTGAGAGGACCATAGATGTTCCATCCTTGTTTTAAGGTGACCCAGGAATCTCCTTCATGGTTATCTCTATGGCTTCGTGCAGCTGTCTCCACTGTCAGGGGCACTATGCTTTTGAATACCAGTTCCTGGAAACAGCAGGAGGGGAGAATGCTGTTGTGCTCAGGTCCTGCTAATGGGCTTCCCAGAGGCATCTGGTTGGCCAGTCTGAGAAAAGGATACTGGCTTAGATGGACCAATGGTCTGATCCAGCAGGGCTCTTCTTATGTTCTTGTGAGATACAGGTTTTATGTATACAGCTGTGGCTATAAGAGCTTACAGGAAAGTTAGATGCTTCAGCAATGCAGTTTCTGAACATAGTCTAAAGACCTAAGCTTTATTTGTCTGAGGCTTCATTCCAGATCAATGGGTACCAGCTCTTGACTTCTGGTTTGCTTCCAAAGGACTGGCAACACTGCTTTTCAACTGTGTTTTACAAATCCCAGCTTTCTGCATCATCTTTGCCTACCACTACCCTTCTACCAATAACTTTCTTTCTAATGAGCTGTAGACCTCAGTGCAACATTCACCTCTTGGTTTAGAGTCTGAGGCTACAGAATTTTAATCTGGGTTGTTTGAAGTATCCATAAAAGTTTAAAGTATGTGCAAATTTAAAATGCAAGCCTCTCCTTCTGCTCTCTCAAACAAGTCCATTTTATATATATATATAAAAATAAGGAAGGGAGGAAAAGCATGGGATCACAGGCAGCATATGCACCAAATAATATATTCCTGGCAGCTGAAGTTTCTAATTGAATACATTTTCCCTAGCCAACTCTTGTACATTTCATCCCAAAAATTCAGACTTCTATTTTCAGTCTAGAAAGCAGAAGTGGGATGAGAAGTTTGCCCTAAAAATGTGCTCAGCGGAATGAGGAGACCATATGTGTTCAGAGATATTAAGAGTCTGTCGCCAGCCTTTCTGAAAAGTGAAAGTTGTATGGAACTTCAACATCCCCCTCCCCTCATTTCGCCCTCTGTCTCTTGCAATGGGTGTTAGCACTAATTGGAAGTCGGCAATTGATTTTTATAACCTGAAACACGAGGAATTGTTGGCTGTGTAAAACAGAGCAATGTGTCGGCAGAGACTGCCACTTGCCTGGGGCAAGATTGTCAATCATAGATGACTGTGGAGGGCATCATTTTTGTGACTGTGCCGCATGATGCAAAGCAATATCCAAAGAGCATTCCAGGATGGTCAAGGGCTGGAGGAACTTTATGAACCTCACAGGCAGAATGAGAATTCACAGCAGGTCCAAAGAAGCAGCAGCACAGCTCATTCTTCACTTCTCCCTAGTAAAGTCTACTGATGCAAAGCACATGGGTGTGACATCATTGCACTCTTGAGTTTCCACAACCCTGCAAGTAACAGCCAATGAAGCTGAGCATGGGAGGGAAACTTCAGAGCAGTGTTTCCCAAACTTGGGTCTCCAGCTGCTTTTGGACTACAACTCCCATCATCCCTAGCTATCCCCTCCCCCTCCCCTTCCCACAAACACATTTAAAAGGTTATAGGATGATTGCTGGATCTGCGTAGGCTGAATTTTCATCTGATTTAAAAATAAACAAACCACTAACTGAATTTTAGACTGCAAAAATGAGAAACTGAGATAAACAGAAACTGACAGATTCATCCATCCCCACTGGAAACTTCATAGTAGAAACTGCAGGAATTAAAACACAGATTCCAAGGTACATGTGTTTGCTTTCAGCAAGGCAACCACAAAAACATCCAGCCATTCACCCTGGCCAATCTGGGAATGAGATGCAAAATAGAAAACAAGAAGATGCAAACCCTCCCAGTTCTCAGAAAATGGGCAGTCAGCCATGCCTACAGTGGTTCCCATGGACAGAATACTGCTGTCTCTAATTGCCCTCCAAAACAGGGAAAGGAGGGTGAATATGTCTTTTTTTTAGTAACAAAAGGGGGAGGTCGGCCCCTGGCTATATGGGCAACAGCCCAAGCCTCATCAGATACACAAGGGAGTGGTCTTCAACCATGACATTTACATGCAATGAGTTTAAAAGGGATATTAACAATGACTAGTCCATGTAAGACACAATTGAACTGCGCTGTTCTCTGTCAATAAGTAATAATGGCCAGAGGTATCATTTTACCACACACAAAAATAGGATTACACAAATATATGGAACAATAGGAACACCAGTAACAGTTAACTACTAGGAATTGTGTATGAGCCACTGAGATATTTAAGGAGGTACTCCTTCCTAACACCTGGGAGCAAATGGCAGGAAATAGTGAGCATGGATTGTATTGCTACACTGCAAATGTATACTGGTGTTATAGCAGTTGTGGCTTCCTTCAGAGAACACTGTAGCTGAGCAAAAGTCAGAGCATTCTGTTAAGAGATTCCTCCCTTCACAATATCAGGAGGGATGGAAACAGGAACTCCTCACCTGTGTGATAAAGTTCTGCAGCTTGACATATTGTCTAGGGAAGAGATGTGATCGTGGGCTCTTGACTGGCCCCACCCACCAAGACTGGCCATTGATTCTTCCTGGATAGGAGGGGTCATAAAGGGCTTCCTGTTTGGACTTGGAATTTGCCCATTCTTCCTGCTCCTGGTTTGTTTTGGTGTGTTCTTTGGTTCTAACTCCAGGTTGGAGTCCCTCAATATCTGGAGGGCAACACAATGGCTAGCCCTGCACTAGAAGTTCTTCCTGCTGGTTGCCAGAATTATACTGTAGGTCATCACTGCCTACTCAGTGAATTTATCTGTGGACCCCTGCCTATAACAACCTTTTGGTGTCAGGCTGGCTTGTTGGCTTGTGGAGCAAGCAATGTATTTCTATAATAATAATAATAATAATAATAATAATAATAATAATAATAATAATAATAATTTATTATTTGTACCCCACCCATCTGGCTGGGTCGACCCAGCCACTCTGGGCGGCTTCCAGCAAACATTAAAATACATTAACACATCACAGATTAAAAACTTCCCTAAACAGGGCTGCCTTGAGGTATTTTCTAAATGTCATGTAGTTGTTGATTCCTTTAACCTCTGATGGGATGGCGTTCCACAGGGCGGGCGCCACTACCGAGAAGGCCCTCTGCCTGGTTCCCTGTAGCTTTGCTTCTCGCAGTGAGGGAACCGCCAGAAGGCCTCGGCACTGGATCTCAGTGTCTGGGCAGAATGATGGGGGTGGAGACGCTCCTTCAGGTATACAGGTATATTTCTATGTGTCTACTCAGCAATAAGTCTCACTGAGGTCAATGGTTCCCAGGTCAGTGCGTATAGGATTTCGGCCTAAGATTCTCTACACTTGTTTGCTCTGAACAGCCTTCATTTTGGCTCACTCTAAACTAAACAAAAGTGGGTCTCACAGCAATACATATTCTGTAGAGTGAATAATAGGATCTAATCTTTCCCAAAATCCATAATGGCTCCAAAAGTTGAATATGATATATTTAGTAGTAGTTGGGTCTGAGATAGAAATCATAACACGTTTATCTTAATTATTGCAGTTTGACCTATCCAAGAAAACTTCCACCCACAGCATGTTTTAGGGCCTGTGAGATTGTCTTAACAACCTTTGATTGTGATAATTGTTTAACATTTTCACATCTTGAAATAGAACTCTAAATATTTAATGCCTTAATGCCTATACACTTCCAAGATGTGTTACACAATTTGGAAATGCCATGTTCATTTGTGCAGGTTCAAGCCCATTGTTTCATATTTGGATTCATTTATTTTATGGCCTGAAAATGGACTGCATTGTTAGGCTAATTCTACAGGAACTGAAAGAGACTTCAGAGAACTGTAACTAACAATGTCAAGAGTAATAGCATAATTTTAATTTTTACCTTTGATGCCATGGTCCCAGGAGACATCATTAAAATAACAGACCAATGACCCTGTATGGGACAGCTGCATATCACTGCATTGCAGGGGTTGGACTTGATGATCCTCAGGATCCCTTCCAACTCTACAATTCTATGACTCTATGAAACAATAGCTATCTTTCTATATTTTCTTATACACGCAAGTCCCTCTGTCCACATGCCCACTATCCAAAAATTCACTTATCCACACATAAAGAATTATGTCCAAATCTCACTATTTTCTCTTCAGATTCATATATCTGCACAGTCAACTTCCTTACTAGTTTTTGTTTATGTCTAGATACCATTGGACACCATTTTGAATCAAGATGGCACACGGAACCGGTCCAAACTGTGGTGATTTGGACATGTCTGAATATATCATCGCCCGTTTTGGCATGACAGATGAAGGAGCAGCTTTCTGCCTTTGTTTGGATGCCATTGGATGCTATTTTGAATCAAGATGGTGGACTGAACCTTTCAAAACTTTTAACCGAATTTGTCAGGAAACTAATGGGGCTGTGCATCTAATTTGGCCAAAGCCCAAACCTCATTTGGGCTGATTCAGGTGGATCCAGACTTGACTCAGTCAAGTGGAGACAGCCCTGGCTCAGACCACCTGGAGTGATGCAGACTTATCAAGGTATGGGGGTGCTGGGTAAGAAGAAAGAGAAGCATGTAGTCCCTGCAATGAATAGAACACAGATTTCAAACAGCCCCGCACTGGGCATTGACTGCACATGTGTCTTCCCATCAGGAGAATACATGTGCACAGTCGAACTGAGCAGGACTGAACCTCCTGCTCATCAGTTGGTGAGCAGAGGGTACAATCTTGCTGACTGCAGGGGTTGGCTCTGCCAATGTGTTACCCACACATGTTACACTGCTACTCCACAAAGCTCCGCTGGGCTCAGAGGGAGAGTTGGGATTACTCTGTAATGAATTAAATCAGTTAATACATAATTTGGCTGAGTTTTCATATTACTGTATTCATTATTCTATGTTCTTGCTGCTGCTTTGGGCTTCTTTTTTAAGCAAAAAGTAGAATAATGATGATTAATCAAATAAATGGCTACAGTGTGACGCCATCATCCAAAAGAGGGTCCACACTTTATAATAATAGTATTGAGAGTGGATGAGAGATTCGTGACTGATTTGATTTTTGTGAAACCTGAGGTGCCTTGACCTGATCCCCACTTCCCAGACTAAAGTGTGGTTTGGAATTATTTATCCTTTGGATTTTGTACTTGTCAAATTTTCTGATACAATTCTTGGCTCAAAAATATACAAAAATGCATTAGCATTTACTCATTCATTCAAAGGGTAAGAGGCGGATAGCGACCAGAGAACTTATTTATTGAAAAATGGAGCAATTCCATCATGTTCTGGTGCACTAAGACACAGGATAATGCAGTCTGTAGGAAACAATATAGTAATGGTTTCACCTCATTTATGCTTGCCAAACTGAAATATTAACGTCCTTCTTTCTCCTTGTGTGCACGTATGTGTACACATACATATGTATGTGGTTTTATATTAGTGTTTAAATTTATCTATGAAAGATATCTAGTATCAATTCTTACTATAATTAACTATTATCATCTGCTTCGGAAAACAAAACTCAGTTACAAATAAAACCATCAATGACAGAAATTCAGATTGCCTCCTCCTTCCCCAAACACCTGAGCAGAGAGGCAAAACATGTTCATTTCAGGATAAAACACATACATATGTAAATACATATATTGTGATGAAATACATATTAAATTCATATTCAAATGCAAATTGTTGTGCAGATTATTATTATTATTTTTTTAGTTTTTAAGTTTGAGAGATTTGTTGCTCAGGCACAGGCAGAAATGCTCTCTCAGACGAAAAGTTCTGATGAGCAGCCTGAACAGCCCAGCCTTACACAGGAGTCATCTGAACCCTCTCCTTTAAGTGCTTTGGGAACCGCATCTTGAAACGTTCCTTTTAAGTGAGATAAGTGGTTGACAAGGCACGGCAGTAAGGGGAATTTACTCAAGGTATTTATCCTTCCCTGGAGGAGTCTGAATCTCTCCCAGGTAACCTATTATCTCATTACACCTCTAGTAAACAGCTCTGCTTCTTGAAGAAGAAGAAGAAGCAAGCACCCCACTGGTACCTGTGTGTACCTCAGGCTGCTAGGAGGCATTAGGTCATCCTAGATGTTCGACAAAAACAAGGTAGGTGTTGGCTTTTTTGTCTTTGGAACACTAGTTTTCCTGTCCTTTCTTTCTAGGTATGTAATGATGGCAATAAGCAAATACCTCCCAGGACTCAGCTGAGATGCTTTGCTGTGATCTGTAAAGATGAGGATGTCTGTGAGTTTACAGGTTGCTCTTGAAACCATATCTACATCTGGTTATAGTGTGTGTGTGTGTGTGTGTGTGTGTGTGTGTGTGTGTGTGTGTGTAAGAATATAGGGGCAAAAGTCAAGTTCTCCTTGTGGAATGTCAGCTGGGGCTGAACTGAAATTGCTCAGAACATGTTTATCTGAGAAAATGTATGAGATTCTTCTTTCCCTACCTATCCCAACCCCTAGGCCACTTTGCAGAATTTTCTCGGAATATTTCCCAACATTTTGGGGTGGTGGTGGTGATGATGATGGCTGCCATTTCACCCCACCCATGGAACTCTGTGTGGTCTGGGGCATTGTGCAGGTTGCAAAATCGTAGCCAGTCTTTTCATACACTTGTTGTTGCTGCTGCTTGCATTGGTGGGTCATAGGTGGGAGACTTAGTGGGAAATAATCTGTGCTACTACCGGTACCATAATGAATGCCCCCCCCCCAAATCTGCTGCAGAATTGTTCCTCCCCCCCCCAAAGAAAGCTGGTGAAATGACCTCAATGCAATTTCTCTGCCTGCGAATATGGTGGTGAATTTCGATAAGCCATTTCAAACAGCAGCAGTAAGCAGTATATGAATTATTAGAATAAATACAATTTGCACCCAGCTCTAATTTCCACCAGTTGATTTCCAGCATGAAATTATTTCATCATGATAATTACTTATCCCTAGTAATGAATGCATTGGTGCTGGTGGAGAGGTATTCAGATATAAATATGAAATGCAAATACATGCATATTCTAATTACAGACCTTTCTCCTGCATCACATGCAAATGAAGTGACTGTTATTTGTTATGTGCTATTTGGCTTGAGGGTGAAAGCTCAGGAAAGTAATACCTATTTAGTTTAGCAAGATTGATAGCACCCCCAAGTGCTCATTAGTGCAAATAAATTTACATTGGAAACTTTAGTCTGGCATGGTAGAACAATTTGTGCTATGAAAATGGAAGTCCTGTAGCAAGAACTAGAGGCCAAATCCTGAGGTGTGTGGATTATTTATTATTATTTATTTTATTTATTAAATTTGTATACCGCCCTTCATCCAAAGATCACAGGGCTACTGCTACCACCATTACTATTAATATATATTGTGCTATCACCATATATGACATGGTGCAGCATAATAATATAGAAGAATGAGTCCCATGTTTTTAATAAGCTCAGGCCCAGAAATGTTTGGGTTCTTGCAGTGAGCTGTTAATACAGAGGGTTAAAGTGGAAGTTATTGCAGAGGTAAAAACTTTGAATGAACATTCTTTGCCTCTTTGTGTGGCTGAGCTTGCAAAAGGGCTACTAGCTAGGGTCATACAACATCACATACAATTTTACAAATTGCCAAACATTCCAGAACTTGAATTTGATTTCAAATGTTGAATTCTCTGATTTTTCTACATTAGATCCTAATTCTTTTGGATTATTTTAGGTTGCCTACCCCTGATTTAAACTATATAGATTATTATTTAAACTATATAGACTAATTTGGGGTGTATGGGGTGTTAGATGAAGTGTGGTACATCTGGTAGGAGAATACATCATGCTCCTTCTGAGGTAGTTTGTCCACCTTTGGTTCCCCAACCTGCACTCAGCTTTCACTTGTGGCTCCTAAGAGCTGTCAGTACACGACAGAAACCATACTCCCGGGAAACAGCTTCAACTGCTGTTTCAAACCAGGTGAAAGTAACTTATGGATCTCAAACAAGTTCCAGCAAATTAAGTGGACAAGGCCAATAGTGGGTCTAATGGTCAAGGAGGCAGTCTCTGCACATTCTGTAGACGGAAGTGAGGGGAAGATGGGGCTCATCAACCTGGGAAGATAGCCTGTCTAGGAGGAAAACTGTGCTGGTCCCGTGGGTTACCCGAAAGGTGAGGTCTAAGTCCAGTCCATGGTCGGAGATACAACGTAAAGGCAGTCCGTGGTCACTGAAGCTGGGTGCAGGGCAGGGAGTCAGGCAAAGTCGGGAACAGGTAGGCAAGCAGGGAACCAGGGCGGGCCAGGAGCTCAGGCAGGAAAAGCAGGACAGGTTTCAAGCAGGAACACTGGAGGAACTGGTCACCAACAATGTTGCTCCTGCAACTTGGGGCTGGGGCTGGCCGGCTTTTATCTGCCCTGAGGCATAGGGCGACCCCGATCCTCTGGGGACTCGCCTCTCCTGGCTTGGAGGCGAGCACTCCTCCTGCGGGAACTCAGTTCCCTTTGCCTCTCTGCCCTGAGCCTCTGCAGCTCAGGAGAGGCTGGAGGGTTACCGGACCCAGAGGCAACCTCAGCTTCCCCTGACAGGGCTGGGAGTAGAGCACCAGCAGGCAATGGGTCCTCCATCCCATTAGGAGCCAGAACAGTCTCATCAGATGCCTGCACCTGAGGATCCAGCACAGGTGAGGACCCTTCAGACTCAGGCCCTAGCCCCGGCTCTGCTGGTTCTGGAGGCGGGGAATCCTGTGCAGGCTGGGATCCCCTAGGTTCAGCATCTGAGTCTGAATCCCAGGCCATCACAAAAACTCTGATCCTAAACCTCAGCTGCTTTGCGGGGTATCCTTCAGGAGAAGAGAAGGCTAAGGAGTAAACCCTACACTGATCTGGAGTGGAGTCCCTTAGACGCCTGGATGGCGCCTTGCATGCCTCCTTCCAGCAACTCCTGCAGCCAAGCTGGTGCCAAACATTTTGCTCTGCTTTCCTTTGGTACACATCAATGAAGCTGAGAGGGCAGCCAAGGACCTGCATACATACTGCCCAGGTTTGTGCCCTTTGGAGGTCACTTTGGTGCTGTAAACATAGTGGTATGAATCAACCCCCAGAGGTGCACTCCATTGTCTCAAGTCAATGGATGGGCAGATGGATGCCAACAGCAACAATAGGCTAATTCAGAACCAGGGGGAAATGGTTTAAATGCACACATGAGAAAGTGAAATAGACTAGAAAAAGACAGATTCTTCCATGCCAAGTCGAGCATTAGCTTGTTAAATACAGTGACTTGAATCCAAACATGGAGGTTGTTACAGGGATCTTTAGCAGCAAGAATGGAATAAAATGGGGCTGAAAGTTGCTGGTCTTTCAGCAGAGCTGATGGAAGAGGCCCATCTCTGTCCTTTCTCACAGCCTGATGGAATAGCTGCTATAGGTGACAAATGAATAAGGAGCTTGATACAAATGCCTGTGAGAATTAAAATAAATACTTCCTAATTAAAGAAAGAGTGGCTTCCTCCCTCTCCCTTTGTGATAGATGTTTGCCATTTGACCCATACTGAAAATAAATATGAGAAGACTGTCCAGGACTCTAATATTTCGACTCATCCTAATTTTGTTTCCGCTAAACAATTTATTTCGATTTTTCGAAAATAAAATAAAAGGATTTGAAGTCATTTTGCCCATATTGTGAAGTTTGCAAAGCCTATGTGGTGTTTGGTAGTGTGTGTTGCCTGGATTTTTTAAGGCTATTTTAATTAACATGCAGAATAGCTGAGCTTGTGAAGGATTTCTGTTCTGGAGTAGCAGCTCACACTGTTAGCAGAACATTATCTTGCTTAGCCTAATCGCCACTAATGTTGCTCAGGAAAATTAAATGAAGACATTAACACTTCATAATACTTTAGGTGAAACTGATTACAGAAAAAGCAAACAACCCGGGCGGATGCCGGAGAGTGAGAGAAAGTTGCAGAGAGGAAGATGAGCCCTTCGATAATGGGATCTCTCTCCAGACGAAACAAAGAAGCAAAATTAGCAGGCTTTTGTTTCAAGTTGCCTTTTTATGTTCATCCATGAAGCCACACTTAGCAAGGATGGAAGCAAGCAAAGGTACAATAAGAGGGATGTGGTCTTTCAATGGCCAGCATCTACTGTGGGACTTGGAGGAACAATCTAAGCTAGCGAGTGGAAGCTGAACAATAAGGACCTCCAGTGAGGAACTGTTGATTCACCAAGGGTCAACAACAAACAACAACAACAACAACAACAACAGTAACAATAATAATAATAATAATAATAGTAATAATAATAATAATAATAATAATAATAATAATAATAATAATAAATTTTTATTTGTATTCTGCCCTCCTCGGCTGGAGCCGGGCTCAGGGGAGCTAACATCATAAAACTAACACAGTATACAAAGAACATAAGAACATAAAACAGGCAATCAATTAATTAAAATACATCTTAAAATTAGTTCAGAACAAATTAAAATCTGGACAGATGGCAGTCCACGGGTAAAATTGAGAGTGGTTAATATTCTCCAGGGCCAAATGTTACCACTGGTCTTATAAAGGACCTGTGAGCGGGCTAGGAGGCCTCTTTAATGCTTGTTCTTATACAGAAAGCAAAGCATCAGACTGAACCCTGACCAAAGGCCTGGCGGAACAGCTCCACACAACCCCCCACAAAAAACCCTGGCCGGATTACTGTCGGGTGCTGGCTGCCCGGCTGCGACACACACACAGCCCCCCACACCTCACAAAGTGGCACCATCAGAGGGGGGTGACACTTTTTAATTTTTTAAATTTTTTATCATTTTATTATTATTATTATTTATTTTAACTTTATTGGAAAAAAGAGATAATAGACACACACACACACACACAAAACCCCCACACCTCACAAAGTGGCACCATCAGAGGGGGGTGACACTTTTTATTTTTATTTTTTTATTTTTTTACATTTTATTATTATTTTTTATTTTTTATTTATTTTAACTTTATTGAAAAAAAGAGATAATAGACACACACACACAAAACCCCCACACCTCGCAAAGTGGCACCATCAGAGGGGGGTGACACTTTTTTTATTTTTTTATTTTTATTTTTAATTAAAGTGGTGGGGGTGACAAAAAAAATTCCGCCCCGGGCACCACCTGGGCTTGCTACGCCTTGTTGTTGTTGTTTAGTCATTTAGTCATGTCCGACTCTTTGCGACCCCATGGACCAGAGCACGCCAGGCACTCCTGTCTTCCACTGCCTCCCACAGTTTGGCCAAACTCATGTTAGTAGCTTCGAGAACACTGTCCAACCATCTCATCCTCTGTCGTCCCCTTCTCCTTGTGCCCTCAATCTTTCCCAACATCCGGGTCTTTTCCAGGGAGTCTTCTCATGAGGTGGCCAAAGTATTGGAGCCTCAGCTTCAGGATCTGTCCTTCCAGTGAGCACTCAGGGCTGGTTTCCTTCAGAATGGATAGGTTTGGTCTTCTTGCAGAGTCTTCTCCAGCACCATAATTCAAAAGCATCAATTCTTTGGCGATCAGCCTTTTTTATGGTCCAGTTCTCATTGCTACCCTTATCCTCTACAAATCTGCCTATCGGGCAGAGATGTACTTTTTCTCTGTTGTTTTGTCACCATTTCGCTAATGATGCCCTTGGCATGTTCTGTCTGGAATCCTTTCCTTTGGCTCCCTGACATCTAAGCAAAGGTGGAGCCAGCAGTTCAGCACCTGTGACTTATCCCATCCTCCTACACCATCATGACCCCAAAAGCAGAAATGTCTCATGTATAAGACTAGCAGTTTTCAGATTGTTTTAACCGGAAGTCATTCCTTGGCAAAAGAGCCAGCTCTTGACCCACCCACCCCCTTTTGCTAGCACAAAAAGAGCAGATTCTCACCACCGTGAACTTGCTGTCAAATCCTCCAGCAGAAATAAAGAGGTGGTAATACAGCACAGCCTGGAAGGAGGGAATGAGATTAAAGGCAAGCACTGGGGAACTCAGAGCTTGTGGGAAAAGAGGGGGGGATTGAGAATTGAACAAGGTTTCAGTTGCCTGTAAGAAAAGCTGACAGACACAAGCCTTTGAGGTTGTTAAAATAAGAACCCTCATTACATCATGCTGTTATAATGAAAGCGAGCTTGGTGGGTTCTTTAATTTGGACTAGGATATTAATTTTTCTTTTGCTCTTAGAGGCCAAGCTAGGCAAGTCGGCAGGTACCTGATGTGTGCTTTGTGGCTCAGAGGTCTTAATTTACTGAGGGGAGATAGGTTGTTAGTGGGTGTTTTTCCACTCTAGAGTCTGGGAGGGCAGTGAGCAATATATTTCATATGGACTGGCAGCTTGGTTAAGCTCCTTAATGAGCTTCATCATTATATAAAGCTAAAGACAGCTGCATCATTTTCAAGCACATTCTTTTTGTGTGGTCTATCAGCTTACCTTTGATAGAGATGGGGAAGAAAAGTGGTTCTGTTTACATTTAAAGATGAGCCTACCTGAACTCAGAAGGGCTAAAGGTACTTCCCCCTCCTCCAGTGAAGCACTAAATCACTTTCTTGACTCACCTGGTCAACCCTGTATGGCTAGCTCTAAGAAGTCAAGGTGGGCAGGGGTCAAGGGAGCAGATGGTTGAATGCACTTTTTCCAGCACTTTGTCCACATCCTCAGGCCACAATAATCAAGTACAGATGAATCAGATAGTGTTGTGGAGCCCTCCATTTGACTTGCTGTAACTGTGGCATCCAACTCTTTCTGAAACTGAGCGGTTTTGTCCTTAAAGTGCCTCACAAAATTGTTTACAATAAGCTGCCAAGGGTGTCAGTGCAATGTTGCCTTGGCCACACGTGAAAAGTCCATTCACCACTCAGAAAAGCTTTGCCAGACAACTACTTCCTGGTGTAATGGTGGCAGAGAGGTAAGCTTTCTTCAGCACTGCTGTTACCAATGATGTAACCTTGCCCATGTTCGGCCAGGTTCTGACCAAGATTTTCACCACCTGCGTTCTTAGCTGCCAACCCTCCTATTACATTGCATGCAACTTACTAGAGTACCAGCATGGTCTATGTGCTCCACAGTGACATATTGTGTCAATGGTTCTACAAATCTCAACATTCCACAGTGAGACAAGAGGGTTGACAGGTGTGCCAGCCATGTCAGCCAGACCCCCCTCCCTGAGCATTTTAGGGATCCATCAGATTCCACAAGTCTCTGAGGGCAGAGCATCTTAATGCCCCCCACCCCGGAGAATGGAGTAGTCACATTCAGCCCAAATCCCACCAGGGATCAAGTTGTCCATGGCAACAGACTCACAATGAACCCAACCCCCCACCAATCAATGGAGCATTACTAAAATGTCCAGTGGAAGCTGCCCAGAGTGGCTGGGGCAATCCAGCCAGATGAGCAGGGTACAAATAATATACTGTTATTGTTATTGTTATTAAGTTGGTGTTTTGTCTGGCCATATGTATTGGGCCAGTGACAGATTGAGATAGCCCATGGTTGTCATGAGATCCTGAAGTCCCAAGCCAGCCTGTTTGAGGCAGCCTTGGCATGGATATTGAAGTCCCCTAACTTTTGAATTATGGTGCTGGAGGAGACTCTTGAGAGTCCCACGGACTGCAAGAAGATCAAACCTATCCATTCTTAAGGAAATCAGCCCTCAGTGCTCACTGGAAGGACAGATCCTGAAGCTGAGGCTCCAATACTTTGGCCACCTCATGAGAAGAGAAGACTCCCTGGAAAAGACCCTGGTGTTGGGAAAGATGGAGGGCACAAGGAGAAGGGGACGACAGAGGATGAGATGGTTGGACAGTGTTCTCAAAGCTACTAACATGAGTCTGACCAAACTGCGGGAGGCAGTGGAAGACAGGAGTGCCTGGCGTGCTCTGGTCCATGGGGTCACGAAGAGTCGGACTTGACTAAATGACTAAACAACAACAAAACACCACTGTGAAAGGGTTCTCTAATACCTCAAATGATGCAAAAATGTGTATATTAGAGGGGAAAAACACCCTAAAATGTTGGTGAAGATCTTTTTAAAAATTGCTAACTGTGGAGATGTGGAGAACTGAACTTAAGATGGGAAAACTGAGACAAACCAAATTTGACAGATTTCTCCACCCCTACTTTTGAAAGCTGTGAATGCCCTTATACCTCTTGTACTATGCAAATGTCCTAACACATTTCTCAGATTACTCTGTTCTTCCCTTACACAATAACTTTCAATAAAAAAATGGATGGGATTCAGTCAGCCACTGACTTTTTAACAGAAGAACCCTCCTTCCTTTTGTTTTACTACTTCTTCAGCTCTCTCTTGTTCAAAAGCAAGTTTATTCGGGGAGACTTCTACATAGCTGCATATTTCTTTTGCTTTGGGAACTAAGAAATGCAATATTCATTGTTTCACTAATTTTATGTTGTATTCTTCTCTCTGGTTGATTTTCATGACATACATTTCTGTACATCTCTATGCACTTCAGTTGCCTGTGAGACTTTCTCCCATGTAAGGATTGCATATATAGTATTCGTACCCTATGAAGTTTATCAGATTTAACATTTCTATCTACTTGCAGGAGCTGTACTAAAGCTGAAACTCAGCAATATGAAAACAAACAAGAGTTGGTTCCCCTATGTGTGGGAGGGGATGTAACAAAAGAGGAACCAAGTCCCGATGAAATATGGCTTTATTTGGTATTAATAACATTTGTTTTGTAATCTTTCTGTATTAGCTTGTTTTTTGTTGTAACATCTAATTCATGGCGTGGTCTTTTGATAATGTACTTTATTTTATGAAGTGATGGCTGCAAACCCTGGATGGTTTTTTGGTACTATCCCCCCACCCAACAAACTTTTTAATTTTCTGTATTTCATATTGCGTACTGGATTGTTATTTTAACTTCATAATAAAGTCTTGGAAAAGAAGAAAAAGAAAACATACTAATATTAAGCTGCTTTCTGGGGGTGTAAATTAGCAGTGGCCCAAAGCTTTTTGCTGATTTTGTGTTGGTACTTTCAGGGTGCATGTGTGCCCGCCCCCCATACACACACACACACACACACACACACACACACACACACCATCCTTAAGCTCCAATAGCTTTATGGCTGCTTCAAGACACAGCAAGGCTCTTTTTAGATTTTAAAAGGAGCAAAAACTTGCAGAAGTCTCTGCTGCCTTCTATGATATGGCAAGTCCTTTGGCACAGAAAAATATATAAATTTATACAAACTCCTCCCCAACCGCACAAAAAGGTGGCAGAAAGTGTGGATGTTCCACAGCTGAGGCAGCATCCTTGGAAAATGGAATTTGCCCTTACCCCAGTACAAATTACTCTTTTACTTTTGATTTGCCCTTACTTAACTACAAATATTTGCAACAAAAATAGCTCTTCATAGGGTAGAAGAGCACTGGAAGCTATTTTCCAATCCCTTGCACTGTAACATGACTCACTAGACATCAACGATTCCTGAACATGTTTTATTCAGCTTTGCCAATGAAATATTCCACATCTTCTGAAGGCAAACTTTGTTTCCATTGCTCTGACCGTATTGAGAAAACTTTCCGGCATCTCAGTTTGGCACTGTACGGTTTAGAGTACACTTTGCTTCTGAGCAATTTTTTAACAGGAAAAAATCTGGACTGTTTGATTAGGGAACAAAAATAAAAAAAAAATACAAAACACTCCATGGGACCAGGCAGCTGTGATCCTGCAAGAGGAAGGGAAAGGAAGTATTAAAATATCAGGCTTTGAAACAGGGTTTTCTTATTCCACCATCTGCACAATTTAAAATAGTTTCTGCAAGCAGCAATTTCTACCACTGACCACCCCATAGCAGCATTCTCTCTCTCTCTCTCTCTCTCTCTCTCTCTCTCTCTCTCTCTGTGTGTGTGTGTGTGCATGTGTGTGTATGTGTGTGTTTGTGTAAATTCACCTCCCCCCCCTTACTTGGCAACAACTGGGAGGTTGATAATGATATAGTGCTGACAAGCTATGCTGACAAGATAAACCAATAGTCTTCTATAACAAAAGTAGCACTATGGTGCTAATCTGTGTGAATGTTCCTCCAATATCATCTCAGCATTATTCCGCTGATTCCACTTGGAGCACTTAGCCAGAGACAGATTTAGAGGGTTGTGACCGGTTCGGTCATGCTAGGTGCTGAGTCTTGGGGGCACTGCAGAGGGCTCTTCAGCTATGATGTAGAATGGAAGGTGAGAGATGGGGGCACCGAATTTTAGTGCTGCACAAGGGGGCACTGCTGAAATTTGAGACCCCAGAATCTGCCACTGACATAGCTTTGGTGGCAAAGTATGATTACCTGCCTTATACTACTTGGTGACTTGGAGCTAGGATAGCTCAGTTGGCAGAGCACAAAACCCTTAATCTCAGGGTCATGGGTTCGAGCCCCACACTGGGCAGAAATATTCCTGCAGTGCAGGGGGTTGGACTAGATGATCCTTGTGGTCACTTCCAACTCCACAATTCTATGATCTATTATCTACCGTATGACTTCAGCGCTATGAACAGAAGAAGAGCCTGCTGGATCAGTTCTATGGTCCATCTAGCTCAGCATCCCATTCACACAGTGGCCTGCCGTATCCCCATGGGAAACCCACAAGCAGGATCTGAGCACAAGAGCGTTCTCCCCTCCTGTGGTTTCCAGCACCTGGTATTCAGAAGCATTGCTGTCTCTGACTGGAGGCAGAACATAGTCACTGTGGCTAGTAGCTACAGGGAGTGTAGCATAAACACACCAGGAGTCAAACATCCCTGATAAAACCCAGCAAAGATCTTGCATCAAAACGGCATCTCTTCCATCACCAGTCTTGAAGCACATATTAAGGACCATTTCCCTGCTTTGCACATCTTCTAAACTGCATGCACTGGAGATGTTTTCACTCAAGTGATTTGAAGTATTTACAGTCACAGCACTGCCCCCAGTAAGGCTTCTCTCTCCCCCCCCCCCCCGGTTTTTGTCATGGTGATGGGACCTCGGACATGAAGAGATTAACACTCCACTCAGCCACTCTCCTTTCCCACGATGAACAGCGCTTTCTGTTTATCTCCTGAAAGCAGACACTTTGGATTTGGTCCCTAGGGGGATTTAGCAGGGCATCCTGAATCTAACTCTTCCTCTTTCTAACTCCCTCCCTCCTTCACACTTGCTTGGCCTTAGACACAACACCATGGCTATGAAAAGGTTCTGCAGGGGGCATTTCCTCTTCCCTATGCCAAACCAGAATTTCCTAGAGGGGGTGGGGAGCCCCTGTGTTTGCCAGGTTGGCACAAGCTTGTCAACCTACAGCAGCTTCCATGGCTAGAAATGTTTTTGCCCTCTCCCCAAGTTTCTCCAAAATACAGCTTGCTAAGCTGGTTTCTGGGGAGCGATGGGAGAGACATTTGATTCAGTTTGCAATTAAAGTGAACTTGCCTTATTTGACTTTCGGGAAGGAAAAGTGAACCAAAACAAAGTCATACTTTGAACTTTTCTGAATTTTGCACCAAAGTTCTCTGGCCAAGGAACATGTACTTTTAAAAGACATATAAATGCATATATTAGTGAAAACAACATAACAAAATACATAACATTGGGGAAATTTGTTTTTGGGGAAAAGTCCATATTAGAAAATTGCATTTTAAAAAATGTATATTAGAAGAGGTTTGGATAAAAATGTTGGTGAATTTTCACAATGACTTATAAAAAAGTGGAAATGTGGAGGACTGATATGAGAAACAGGGAATAACCAAAATAGACATATTCACCCATTCCTCTTTGTAGGTTTGACTTCTGCTGTATTTTCTCATCCAAAGCTACCTGATTTCCAAACTGCCACAGAACTTAAAGGAAAGCCTTCCTAAAGGTTTGCCCACCATCACTGTCAACTACCAGCCATCTACTTCCAGATGCAGTATGGTTCTGAATGCCAGTTGTTGGAAATCAGAACTAATGGGGGAAAAAAAATCCTTCCAGTAGCACCTTGGAGACCAACTAAGTTTGTTCTTGATATGAGCTTTCTTGTGCATGTACACTTCTTCAGATACACTGAAGTGTGCATGCACACGAAAGCTCATACCAAGAACAAACTTAGTTGGTCTCTAAGGTGCTACTGGAAGGATTTTTTTTATTTTTTATTTTGTTTTGACTATGGCAGACTAACACAGCTACCTACCTGTAACTACAACTAATGGAGAGTGCTGTTGCACTCAGCACTGCTTGCAGACTTCCCATAAGTGTGTGGTTGGCCACCAATAAACCTCAACTCATTAGCCCACATTCAATTAATCATTGTGCCCAGACTTTGGTAGTCTCTTTGACATTAGCTGAAAAGGAAAGGTAGGGCTGGGGTCTTACCAGCATGGCGCTGAAAAGCCAGACCCCAAACTCCAGATATCCTTCTGCAGCAGATTCAGGCAGATATCTCCTCCACACTTGGTTTGAATCTTTCAGGGCATCATTTTTCATGCATCTCCTTCCTTCCTTCCTTCCTTCCTTCCTTCCTTCCTTCCTTCCTTCCTTCCTTCCATACAACCCTTCTAAACCTTTTCAGGAAATCTCCTTCCTTTTGCTAGAAGCATCTCTGGCCACCTCTTGCCTTTGTATTCTTTCTGGCAGATCATGTTCAGGTATGGCATTTCACAGCTAGCTGATCTGTAATAGAATTCCTCCCCCCCCCCTTAACTGAAAGTTACTTTTCCTGGCTTTTGGTTCTGATTATCAGAGGCAAATCCTGCCCTGCATGTTAATGTGCCTGCATGGCACACGTCATCCCCATGTGTCAGCCAAGATCAGTTGCTGCTCACACAGCCCTCAGAAGCAGCTGGAGGCTGGAAGCAGGACACAGTCAGCTGAAGAGAGCTCTTAGCTCATGGAGCTCCTGAAATTGATCAGGCATGATGTAAAGCACATTTTTATCCTCTAAGGCTGGGATTTTAAAAGTGTCTGCTGCTGCTTGCTATAGGGATTTTCTTTAGGTCACTTTGTGTCCTTTCCTTTTTCTGTTTGACCTCCATTTCTTTCCTCTTCCCCATTGCCAAGGTCTCCCTCCATCCAGTCAAACGGTTTCAATTTCTTGCTTCTCTGAATCCCTTATTTCTATCTGTACCAAATAGCTCTACTATAAAACTATTGCAAAAGTGGGGGCCCTGTGGTCCTCCAAATACTGTCAAACACCAACTCACATCAACCACAACCAGCATGACAAATGGTCTAGGATGATGGGATTAGTAGTCCAAGCACATTTGGAGAGTCGCAGGTTCCTCTCTGGGCTGATGGATCAAAACTCCCCCAGCAGTTTATGTGTAGAGTTCAGTCCATAGATTTGAGTGCATTTGTGTGTATTGTTACAGATCTGAGGCAACAGAGTTTCAGGGTGCAAGATCATCCATAACTGCTAGAATTAGGGAATGTTAGAAATTAATAAATGGTAGAATTTAGATAATATATGCAGTATTGAAGGGAAGATGCCAGATGTTAGATTTAAACTGCAGGCTAAACTAGGAAATCGCCTGGGGAGAAGGGCCATCAAGGTATAATTACAGCACAGTGGCTGTTCATTGCCTCTCTGTCTGAGATCTGGGTAAATAGCAAAGTTAAGAGGAGGATGTTACAGGAGGCATGATGTCATCCAGGAAAAATGTGTCCTTTTGAAATCTAGAGGGTGGGGAAGAAGGGGAAGAACTGGATGAGCTGCTGTGAAGGCCAGAACCATCTTGGCTGGCTGGCTGGCTGGCTGGCTGGGAGGCTCTCCCTGGCACGCTGGGACAGAGGCATGGAGAAGTTTGGGAATCTAATGCTGGACTTTTGTGAAGGATGGGCTTCTCCTGAGATGTGAATGCTGTGAACTCTCCCCAAAGTAGACCCAGGTATAAATATGTGTACAATAAACCATATTTCTTAAAGGCACAAGTCTCTGCTATGTCTTGATTTCCCAACGGAAACACAACCTTGGGTGAGCACCTGGAACCCCTAGAATCTTGCTACAGCTTGGCAGTGATGGGGGGCTGTGCCCAATCTTTGTAATGCTATATATATATGCCAAGTGTGGTTTAAGGCAGGGGTGCTTACCTGGTGGGTGGTTTTCAGTGCCTGCCAAGTGATAATGCTTCAGGGACTGAAATGGAAGAGCAGATGGGTAGTGATGGGTTTATGTTCTCTTCCAGTTCCAAACTAAAGCAGCCTTCAGGTTGGGCTAAGTTTCACTCATACTCATACTCCATGTAGACCAATCTCGATGCAAAGCAGAAACAGGGAGACATTGCTTGCCTCCTGCCATGGTTGGGTCTAGCAGAATTCAGATGTGTCATAAGCAGAAGTGGCTTGCATTCTGTATTTTGTTCAGGCTTCTACAGAGATTCACAAATCTACCCATAAAATATCCCATATCTCCAGTAACTTCTGGAGTTTGTGAGACTCATGGGTGTCTCTTTGTGATTAATTTAGATGTTCTATTGCCCATGATACACTTGCCCTATCCAAGCATTCAGAAGAATGCCTGTGGATTTAAAATGGGGAAGAAGTGGGTAGCTGCATGCCAGTCTATTCCCCCAATGTTTCAATGCAGCATGGGTACTCCACCTCAATCCATTCTGAAAGGTCTGAAAGAAGTTTGTACATGCATTTGGCATAACACGCCTACAAGCATTGGGTTTAACTCACTTGCATTATGACCAGGAATCCTAAAACAGGATTCCCAATTGCAGGGAGGCCTCTAAGTACATTCAACAAACATGCTTCCAAGTCACCTTTGGGTGCTCAGTATGGAAAGGTCAGGTGAAGAACACCTCTGCTCCCCATTAATAGGGATACTCAAAGTGGAAAATAAGCATTCAATGACAGGAACAGACTTTGTTCTACTTGCCTTTTAGTGCTCCATCTTCCTAGAGCCTCATCACCACCATTTTGCCTAATATTGGGTAACCAGAGTTAAAGGGAGGCAGGATTAGGGATGGGGGTGAATTTCAATTCAGTTTGCATTAAAGCTGAATTTATCGAATTTGTACTTTCCAGTACAATATGAGAACCAAAACACAGCCATCCTTTGAATTTCACTCTTATGCAAATCTTCCAAGGGAACTTTCTGACCAAACAATGTTTACATAAATACAAATATTAGGAAGAAATGTGCATAGTAATGAAAGTACTCATGGAAATAGCATACAAAAGAGTGCATATTTTTGCAAGCAGGTTTCCCCAAAACAATACATCAGTCAAAATTGCATGCAAAAATATGTTTATTAGGAGAAATTCATCCTAAAATGCTGAACTATTTTCATGAGGTTCTCTTTTTTAGTGCAAATTATTGCAGAAATATGGAGAACGGAATTCAATATTAAGAGCTCTTGTATTTTTAATACAAGAAAATTATAGTAGGTGCAGTTTATCATGCAGGGGTGAGAATCAACTAAACCCCAAGAGGAAAAGTTACACCATTTGTGGCTTTTTAGTTGAGAAAGGTGCATAAAGGAGGACATAACAGAGGTGTCTAAGATTATGCGTGGTGTGGAGAAAGTTGATTAAAAGCAGTTGACAGAAAGACAGTTTTCCTCCCATGCTCATTTTACTGAAATGCTTGCAAGAGGAAGGTCTATCCCTATAAATTTATTAAACAGATAATGGTACAGAAATATTTTCGGCACATGAGTTTTGATGGCGTGAAGTAACCATAGATGTTCAGTAAATTTAAGAAAAATATCCAATACCAAGGCAAGGAAAAACTTTTGTAGATATAGAAAACAAAAATATTTTCAGTGATCAGACAGGAAGTGAGTGGTCTTAGCAGAAGTTAATCTGACACATCAGGATATGGAGAAATTAGCTCAGTTTATGGCCATCTGCAGAACTGGGGAGCACGGGCCAAGGTGAGATCATGAGGGGATTTTTACATGACATCATAGATGATGCTTTGAGGCGGGGTATAAGTCAGTTTGAATGAAAAGTACAGTATGTCTGAAACACAGGAGCTAGTTTCAGACGGAGCCAGTATGGTGTAGTGGTTTAGAGCGGTAGACTCGTAATCTGGTGAACCGGGTTCGCTTCTCCTCTTCTCCACATGCAGCTGCTGGGTTACCTTGGGCTAGTCACACTTCTTTGAAGTCTCTCAGCCCCACTCACCTCACAGAGTGTTTGTTGTGGGGGAGGAAGGGAAAAGAGAATGTTAGCCGCTTTGAGACTCCTTTGGGTAGTGATAAAGCGGGATATCAAATCCAAACTCTTCTTTTCTTCAGAATGAGAAGTCCCACCCCAGATGTGTCAAAATCCTTCTTATATTTTTGCAAGAATTTAAGCTCTGGCTGTATGAGAAGAGTGTTTGTCAGTATTCCTAGCTAAATAATAAAAAGTGTAAGTCTACATTTGTCTGTCTGCTTGTTAGCTTTGTATCAACTCTGGCTCTATTTGATGTGTCTGTTGATCCTTCTACCTACAGGTTTGGGGAGCTGCTGGTTGCTTCTGAGCTGTAGCCCTTTTTGCAGCTCTTGAATAATCAATCATTTTTTTTTTTTTTAAATAATTTTTATTAATTTTAAATTTTATAAACATAGAACATTACATTTCGGTCAGGATTCATTACCCCCCACCTCTCACCATGGGGAGTTATTTAATCTTACCCTCCCTCTCACGGAGGTAAACCATTCATTATTTCCCCTGACCTTAAACTAAACATTATCTGGCTTCGGCCTAACCCTCTTCTCGGGTAGACCATCTTAGTTACAAAACATAATCATAGTGACTTCCTCCGCACCTCCCCAGTGGCTGCATTAAACAAAACATAATTCTGGTTCAGGTACATAGATATACTAAACATATCTTTAACATTATTTCAAAACATAATTCTAGCTCAAATACAGTATCTTAATTCTTATTTCCCCTCATCTTCTAGTTCCAACCTCCGCGTCCTCCTCCCAAATCTTCTATAAGTTTCCTTCTGACTCCCTTAATCTTCAGGCTCCTAACTTCGAAAGATCCTAACATAATCCTAGCTCAAAACCATGTCCGGCGTAAATACTCAAAATCCGCAAATATAATCAGTCCCAGGTTACCCACCTGCCCTGCTCAACCCTCCCCTCGCCTTTCCCCAGTCCAAGCCCAAGTGCTTGCTTCTTAATTCTTATTTCCCCTCATCTTCTAGTTCCAACCTCCGCGTCCTCCTCCCAAATCTTCTATAAGTTTCCTTCTGACTCCCCTTAATCTTCAGGCTCCTAACTTCGAAAGATCCTAACATAATCCTAGCTCAAAACCATGTCCGGCGTAAATACTCAAAATCCGCAAATATAATCAGTCCCAGGTTACCCACCTGCCCTGCTCAACCCTCCCCTCGCCTTTCCCCAGTCCAAGCCCAAGTGCTTGCTTGCAGTTGGGCTCCATCATCTCTTTGTCTTCTCAGCTGTTCCAACTCCAGTTTTTAGAGAAATTCTTCTTCTCCTTCATTGGTGTCCTCTTGCGTCGAAAAGAGTAGACTTTTGTAGATGTTGTTTTCTTAATTCTTTTCTCAAGTCCAGCTATCTTGCGCCGAGAAGGAATTTTCTTGCGGCGAGGCTTGTCTTTAACCTTGAGGGGGATTTCTCCCCCTTCCATCCTTTGTGCAGCTGGCATGACATCACTGTTGTTTACGTCTCCTCTCATTCTTGCAGTCTCCGCTTGGAACTCCTTTCTCAGTTCCCAGATTTTTTCAAGGACCTTCTTCCAGCCTCCATTTTCCAAATCATCCTCCATTTTCAAGACATAGTTGTACAAAATTCCACACCGAACCAATCCAAAGCCAAAATTCAAATTTCCACAGCAGAATCCAACAGGTCCGATTCAGATCCTCTAGCTGTCAAAATTGTTAGTTAGTTGCCCCCCCGATCAGGGGTGTCAAAAGGATCGAATCTCTGTTGCAAAGCCAAATTCCGTTACAGTTTCAACCGCATCGGTAATAAAGTTCCTGATTTAGTGCCACAGTAGCAAGGGACGGACCTCCGTAAATTACATCCCTATACTTCACCAAATTAGTCCAAATTCTTCAGTACTGTCCTAGTACTCACGTTTAAGGTATCCAATTCTTGTCCTTTGCGGAGAAATCAGTGCGCTCAGATGGGAAGGGCTCGCAGCTTCAGCCCGACGGGCAATGGCGATCCGAGGAGCTCCGTCTCCCCGCGTCTCACACGGCGGCCTCTACTGTGGTCACCGTGGGAGTTGGAGAGACGTTAAGAGCTATAGCCGGATCAGAAGGTCCCGGATCAACCTCCCGGGAGTTTTGGGGGCTGCGTCGCTGTCGCAAGCACCCCTTTAAGCCGGTCGGGTCGGGGAATGCCAGCAGCGGCATGTCCCCCGACCTTCCCCTCCGGCGCGCCGACCGGAAGCCCTGAATAATCAATCATTTTAGTCCTTAGCACTAGATATAGCTGTTTTCTGATACAGGATACTTGCCTGCTTGGTATGTATCCAATACATTCCCCCCCCTCTTATGATGACATTTCCCTAGGTGAGGGACAGTCAACTTGTGCATTCTTGGGATGCTGCTCTGTTCTCCAGACAGTGTCCTGGGGCTGAGAGTGCTCAGTTCCATCATATATTTGGCACCCATCAAGCCGTAGCTTGGGGCAATGTTCAGCTATGTAGCATTGGCACAGAAGACCAAACGAGATGTGACGTTAGCTGTGTGAATGCAATTTACAAAGCATAAATAGCAGCTACAGGAGACCCCAAGCGACAATGGAACTCAAGGGGTTGGGGAAGGGATTTTACCCCTGTTCTCCTGCCTGTGTTCTAGTCAAAAATAATGCCCCTTCTCCCCAAGTGCCAATTAATGCTGCTATTTCTATTAAGAGGGAATCCTCTATTGATGCCAGTGGAGGCTCCTCTCCCCAATGTAGACTACAGATTAAATGGTGCAATTTTCATTGGCAGCGACAAGTTGCTTTTTTCTGATTAATTTTTATTGCTTTTCAATTTTTAAAAACAGATGAACATCAAATTAATGCAAAATTAATGTAAAATTAAAAGTTGACTTCCCGTCCGCCTGCCTTGATGTTTCACTTCCCGCTCTTAGTTGCTGCTCAGTATCATACATTTCCAAATTACATTTCAAGAAACTTAACCTATTTTAGCATTTTATCCTTTTTTTTCTATTTTCCTCTTCTTCGTTTCCCATCAGCTGCTCTTTTTCGATTCCTGCCAGACTTTTACTTAACTATTCCCAAATGTCAAGAAGAGTTACTCTTCACTTTGTCAGCCCACATAAATCCTTAGTTATAAATCAATAATCTATACATACAACCCATCTCTCCCACTATTTTTCCATCCATAAACATCTGATTGGTTCTAATAAGCACAAACTCCTCTGCATTCCCAGCATTCCATTCTTACTCACAGCACACAGATATCCCCAAGGTCTCTCATTTCTCATTGTTATCCAGCTCAGTGATATCAAATTCCCAGACTTCAAAATAATCTCTGGACCATCCATTTTGTGGCAGGAACAAGTGAATTGCCAACTCAAAATAATGAATATGGTTCTCGTTTACATATGATTGACTAAAGCAGGGCTGACTGTCCTGTGATCTTCCAGATGGTGTTGGGCTCCAGCTCCCATCATCCCTGACCATTAGTCATGCTGGTGGGGGGGGGTGATGGGAGTTGGAGTCCAACAGCATATGTAAGGCCACAGGTTAGCAACCCTTGGCATGGGTGAATCTGTTAATTTTCCCCAGACTTAAATTCAGTTTCCCCCTTTCTACATCAGTTTGTCATTTTTTATATTAAAAAATAGTCCTCCTGAAAATTCATCAACATTTTGGTGTGAATTTCTCCCAAAATACACATTTTGGAAACCATATTTTGCATAGTATAGCCCGTTTTATATGTTATGTTCAGTAATATTTGTTTCAGCTATTTGTATACTGGCTATTGAAGTTTCTAAGTTTCTAGTGTGTGTGTGTGTGTGTGTGTGTGTGTGTGTGTGTATATATATATATATATATATTACTTGGCTGGAAAATTGCCTTGGAATTTTGGAAACCTGTGAATTTTGAAGGATGGCTGCGCTTCAGTTTGTGCATTGTTTTGTAAAATGCAAATAAGGAAATAATGATAGGTTTGTTTTCAAATGAAAATGGAATTGAATTTCTCCCTCATCCCTAGCCAACTCTAGATTTTTATTTTGGGGGAAAAGAATACTTGAATGAGTTTCTTTAAACTACTAAGTGCATTTTTTTCATTAGCAAGCTGAGAGAGGGGAAAGGGTTGAGAAGCAAGAGCAGTCTCTATAAATAAAAGCAATACACTGAGGTGCTAATGAAGAAATCGGTATTGGGCCTAATTGCTTGAAGCTGTGATCAAATTAGTAAATTATTATCAAATTAGTACAGATTATTGACAAAACGGTGCTAGGGCTCTGTTGAGTAAAGTTTCAGCTTAACTGTTTTTAGTCAAATATTTGAGATCCAACATACTATACTAACACAAAAATAAACTTCAGAATGAAAAAGCGATTGAGATTAATTTAACAGATGCTTAATCTGTTGGATATTAGATCAGTATAAGACCTGATTTTACATTTATGGTTAATTGAGTGTTTTTCCATCTTAAAAATCCTTCTCTTGCTACTTGTGAAGTGCTGTTAAGAATTGCCACTGGAAGTGAAGTGTGTATGTTGAATCTGTCAATTTCAGTTTCTATCATTTTTCTGCCTCTTCCAGTCTTAAGTTCCTTTCTCCCAGTTTCCATCTCAGTTTGTAATTGTTCTTTTCTTTTCTTTTCTTTTCTTTTCTTGCATCATGGTAACCGCTGTCCTTTATTTTCAAGTGTATGCAGAAATGTAAAAATCGTAGACAAAATAAGCAATTTCTTTTTTTCTAAAAAAAATCCTCATGAAAATTCGTCAGCATTGTAGTGCAAACTTCTCCTACTATGGCACAATTTGACATAGCATTTCTGCCTAATTTTTCCAGCAATTATGCACTTGTGTATGTTATTTTCACTAATATATGAACTGATATGTATCATCTGTAGCATCACATGTTCCCCATCCCTACCATACCTTTAAGGAAAAACAGCCATGTGAGATGGCAGACAGGTTATGGGTGCACAGCATCTCACCAGACCCCTTCTGGATTCCCTTGAAATGTCTCAAATGTTTTACACAAGGGGTAGGGAAGCTCAGCTCTAGGGATTAACTGTGGTCCTCCAGACTTCTCTGTCCAGCTCTCGGAACACTTCCGAGGCCATACTTCCTCTCCAGGTGGCCACATCCTTCATCAGCACTGCTCTTTGGCCTCCAAGAGTGCTTCCTTAGTACAGTTTCCTTAATACATCAGATTGTTTCCTTAATACAGTGACAATGCCTCATGCTTGTCTAGATGGATGGATGGTAGAGAGATGTGTGCACCTCTGTATTTTACACGTCCCTGTTGTGCAAAGATAAGAGTAACATTTGCCTCTCTTCACACCCACTTTTACTTCTGGCCGTAGCCACAACTGGCATGCAGCCCCCATAATGTTGTCCACAAGGGAATCAAACAATCATAGAATTGTAGAGTTGGTAGGGCCATCTAGTCCAATCCCTTGCAATGCAGGAATCCTGCCCACAGCTGTCCCTGGGTGGGCTCAAACTAGCAACCTTCTGGTTAACAGCCAGATGCACTAACCCACTGCACCACTGGGGAGGAATGTGACCCTTGGACTGTGTTTGGAATTATGATTTTATTATTTTAAAGACAAAATCTTGTGTTTTAATGTGTTTCGAGCTACTTGGGAAGGGTAGCCAATAAAGGAAGGAAGGAAGGAAGGAAGGAAGGAAGGAAGGAAGGAAGGCAGGCCAGATTTCTGCCTGGTACCTTTGCCCTCTTAATAACAACAGCAATAACAACAATAATGTCATCCTATCTAAATGTCAGCAGTAAACACATGAAGTGCTCCATCGTCCTGAAATACCAGTGATGATTTCTCAGAAGGTTAGAGTTTCTTCGTCAATAACTTCCAACTGGTAACACATTTTTGCTCGCAGACACCACATTGGCTGCATCCACACAGTGGCCTCATTGCTCATGAAGTAACAATCCCAGACAATTACTCTGAAGCCCAAGGGAGCCCCCTGCAGGCTTGACAACTGCCTTGCAATGTGGGGGAAGCTCTTCTGTTTGCATTTCTTGCAGAGTGATGGAAGCCTTTGTCTTTCTAAGCGCTGCCAAAAGCCCTTTTCGCTTGCCATTTGTCATTTCAATGTGCAGTTCCCTGTGGCAGAATTATATATATATATTTTTAAAAACCCACTGCTTGATCTCAGAACAAATCCTCCTAAACATCTGCCCTGCTTTAAGTTGAAATGATAGGCAGCATGCCTTCTTAGCAGGAGCATAGATTACAGTACTTCAAACTCTCAATCCCTTTTCTAGAATACAAAACAACTGACGTCAGCTTTACACATTACAGGAGACTAAGGACCAGTTCAGACAATCCTCAAAACCAGCGCTTCTCAAAGTCACCCCCCGCCCCCCCCCCCACACCTAATGGGCCACTTGGAAGCTGTTATGGATCTTAGTATCCTTTAACAACTTCTGTTGTTGTTGTACTAATCAAAGCAAATGCCTAACTCACATTTCACAAGTACTAAATGCTTCAAGCGCTAAAATCCTGAAAATAATCTGGTCAAGCCCCAAAAGTATTTTATAGAATTATTTGATATGTTCTTTTAATTTTTGTTAACCTAGGCAACAAATAAATGTAAATAATAAGCAGACGAGCAAACAAACAAATGAAAGGCCATAAGAACATCACAGGGCAAAAACACATAAGCTGGGATAAGAGCAGAGCTGTAAATCATCCGTATCAATTAAAAAAGAGATAAAAATAGACTATTTCATGTCAATAAAAATATCTTCAGGTGTTGGAAAGACATGTATGCACTCTTTCTATACATACATATAATCAGAATGTTTAAAATACCTTTCAAAACACTTCATATACATTCAGTTATCTCTACAACCTTGTATAGAAGGGCAGTGCTTCCCCCCTCTTTCAAAATCATATTACAGATGGGAAGCTGTGACTGGGAGAACAATGGGCTTGGCTAAGGCTGAGGAAGGTGTAGATAGTTAGCTCACTTTGCCTTTTAGTGTGTGCCTGCCTGCCTAATTCACACTTGCATGCCAAGGCCCCCATGACCCACAGTTCCCTAATGGACAATAAACACACAGACACGAGTATTTTGGTTTATGGCTTCAAAAAGGCCATAAATTTATTGATTACAGATGTGAGCGGTTTGGCTTAGGCATTCGGGTGAAGCCAGGCTATATCTTGACTCCCGCCCATCTGCAAGGAGTCCAACTAAGGGTAATCCACCAATAGAGGGAGCCCTGTGGCTTAATAGGGCCCCCCCCTGAGGGGTCCCTATAGGGGTTGTGATATGGCCCTAGCCCAAGTCCAGGCATCAGACAGAATTCACACCCCTGGATCCCTTTAACAGGATACCCTTACTGAGGAGGGGCAGGCGAAGGTTACAACCTCCCCTTCATCCAAACAAAGGCTTACCCAATGACTAACCACCATTTGAGTGAGAGATAGGGTCCTGGCCGGCTGTGCCATGCTGAAGTCTCCCATGACCACACCCCCTCCCAGCACTGATTGGTCAGTGTGGCCACGGTGGGCGTGGCCCTGCCCAGCGCTGGCAATGCAGCCGGGACGATGCAGAAAAGGGGTGTTAAAACTCTGACCCCCCTGGCCGGATTACTGTCGGGTGCTGGCTGCCCGGCTGCGACACGACCCGCTGGGAAAGGTGAGCGGACTTCTTGAAACATGTCTGTTCTTGGAAAGTCATCCCTCTCTGAATTTTGCAATGCAGTTTTTGTAAACAAAAAAGAAAGATTATTTCATTAAAATAGCACCCCAAACTCCTCGTAATATGTTATATTGGTGAAAATTGCATGCAAAACTGTATTTATTAGGCAAAATTGCACAGGAAATGATGTATATTAGGGAGGAAAGCCATACTAACATGCTAATGGAGTTTTGTGGGGACTTAAAAAAGAAACCCACAAAAGTATATGCAAATATCACAAACTGAAGATTGGAAAAATGAGAAACTGAAGCTGACATATTTCCCCTGTCTACAGCATCCTTGTGAGTTTTACAGCTGAGGTGAGAATACCATTGAGGGAATTGGTTTACACTTTTATCCACTATTCGTAGCCAAGTCTCAGGGTTCATACCAGCTCCAATTTTTGAAATATGTAAACACTAAAGTTGCAAGATGAGGGGCAGTTCTGAAGAACCACATACAAAGGTAATCTGTCTCTCTATGGCAGAAAAGTGGGTCCCTAACAGCTCAGTTATTTTACAACTGCATAATCACATGGATAAAGTTATCAGCCTGAAATCGCCTACAGCTTTCCCTTATTTCTCCCCAAAAGTAGCTTTATATAAGGCATCTTAATGCTGTATATAAGCTTATTTCCACCACACATCCCAATAGATTTAGTCTGGGGTCTCTTTATTTTACAGTTTTCTTCAAATTGCCAAGATGAGTTTACAATACACAGAAACACGGGGTTACTGTCTGAAGGTAAAGGAAAAGATGGCGCCTTCTGCAATTCTCTGTATAGAAGCCAACGGGAGAGTTGGATCTCACTTAAACCCTGACTCCATCCACTGCAGCGGGGGCAGCAGATTAGCTGAGAGGGCACAGGGCTGACTGTGTGGCACACATAACTCTGTCCGTGCCACCACATCCATTCCTGAGGTGGCTGCCTTATTCTGCCTAATGGTAGGACCAGCGCTATAAACATGTGTCCATGCCAAACCCATGCTAATGTAATGGCATGGGGAGGGGGGACAGGGCTGGTTTTTCCATGCAGCAGGTTTAAACCACCTGCTGAAAGCAGAAAGTGATGTCTGAGTGCTATAGCAAAACTGAAGAAGTGTATCTGAAGAAGTGTGCATGCACACGAAAGCTCATACCAAGAACAAACTTAGTTGGTCTCTAAGGTGCTACTGGAAGGAATTTTTTATTTTGTTTTGACTATGACAGACCAACATGGCTATCTACCTGTATTAGCAAAACTGAGTTTTGATTCAGTAAGATGGGGGAGTGCTTGCCACTCACTTGAAGCAGCTAACTGTCTTGGGGCATCATGATAGGGAGGCAAAGGAAGAAGTCACAATGGAAGAAGTCAGGAGGATAAATTCATTTTGGTTTTGCATTCTGCAAAACAGTATGGGAATCAAAATAAGGAATCCTTCAAATTCCAAACTTTTTCAAATTTTGCAGATCAGTTCTCTAGCCGAACAATGTGTACCCCACAACATATAAGGGAAAGTGTACATAAAAAGGCATATATTATGTGAGGGGGAAATTGCTTTTAAAAATGCAAATACTAGGGGAAATGGGCACTCAAAAAAACTGATGCAGAAATGTGGAAAACTGAACCTAAGGTTGGAAAAATGTGAAACTCAGGGAAGCTAAAATTGATGGGTTAACACAAGAACGTAATAGAACAGCATTGTCCAACACGTCAGTCGGGATCGACTTGTAGATTATGTGATTGTTTCCTGTCGGTCTCTCTCTCCTTCCTTCCCTCTCCCTCTCCCTCTCCCCAAACAGCCCTTTCTCTGAGGAGCCACCAAACAGGGCTTCTCTCTCTCTCTCTCTCTCTCTCTCTCTCTGAGAAGGAGAAGCAAGCGGGAGGAGGAGTACACAGACGGAGAGGCTGGGCAAGAGAGAGAAGCCCTGTGTGCTGGCTCCTTGAGAGAAAGGGCTTGTTTGGGGAGAGAGATGGTGCTGGACATTCCAGGATCCAGCCCTCAAGGGCAGGACTGCCTTGCCCCCTCCCCACTGTAAACCACCGAGCTCTCTCACTGAGTGTGATGAGGCTTACTCCTGAGTCAACATGCACAAAGGAGTGGGGGACCCTACCTGGCTGATGCCTAAGGGCTGGTTTAGGTTTACTCGAAAGGAAGAAGAGGGTTGGATCCAGGGGAAAGGGCTTCTACAGGTTTCATCCAGTTCTTAAGGTGCTGCTTGAAGACTGTCAACTCTGCAGTTCAGTTTACCCAGTATCTGTTTCGAACTATGGGGGAAACCGCTGTGGTTGACATGTGCCCCTGACTCATTTGAGAAGCAGCAAGAGTCCTGGGGTACTTTAAAGACTTAACACATTTATTATGGCATGAGCTTTTGTGAACAACAATCTGTGCATCATTGTTCTGATTATGCAGGACTCTGTCCTCAATGTTATTTTATTATGTTATTACAAGTATACAATGTATGTATTTGAAAAATATATTATGATGAACTTTTCAGGTTTTATGGAAGCACCTATCATTTGTTATTATTTTTATCATAAGCTCAGCCAAATATAATATGTTTAAGTTGAAGAATGACAATGGGAGAGTGTGGTAGATCACTGACAATTTTTGATATTGGATGGGAGATCTCAGGCTACTTGTGGTTGGACATGCCTGTAATAGAACATTGCTGGATCAGGTCAAAGGCCCATCTACTCCAGCATTTTGGGAATGCCACAAGAAGGAAATGAGTGAAATAGGATTCTTCAAGGTTTATCCACCTCTATCGTCAGCATAGCAATGAAAGCTGAGGCATCGTGGGAGGATGACAGGCACCTTTATGAGGAAGTAGTGGTGGCAGGACCTCATGGATGTATCTACCCTTTTATCATGTGAAAAGCCCATCATGGCAGCTGTGAGAAAGTGCCAGTCACAGAGTTACTCTCTTAGATGAAACTGTGCAAAGAAAAACACATGCCCTTCAGCCAATTAGCAATTTATATGTCAAGCTAATGAACTTAGATCTTTCAGAAAGGTTACGAGCACAGGTGTTTTTAAGCTCAAATTGGCACTGTAGCCCTTAATCACACTCAAGGTGTATTAGCGTATTTATCTGTGAGACGAATCAGACAACTAAGCTCTCCTCCCTCTCCCTCCCCTCCTAGTACCCTTTGATAGGGATCCAGTGGAAGGTTGCAACATGTAGTAGATAGTTTTATAGCAGCCTCAGTGCCTCCCACCAAGCTTGTCCAACAATGCTAGTCTTGCTGCCCATTCAGACAACCTGCTTCTTCTGATAACCATGTTGACAATCACATTGGTCATTGAGTAATGGGTGGGGTGAGGGACTTCTAAATCCACCCTGTTTACCAGATACTTACTACAGTAAATTTCCTTTGTACATGCAATATTTTTTCATCACAGCCATCTTAATGTTATCCTTACTTTTAAGTTACGAACAACAAACTTAAATGATAAATTCTAGAGGCAAGATTTTGCCTTGTATCTATATCAGTGTGTTGTTCCGATCTGCTTCTGAATCACTCTGTGCTCCCTCTGCTTCAACATGTGTTCCAAGTTCTCAGCCACTATGTGTATAAGAAAGCTTTGTGTTCCCCATCCAGTATAATAGGAAATCTAAAAATAGTTATAACTTTCCTCTCTTTTGACCAAAGTGAATGACATTACAGGTACAGGAACACCTCCAGAGTGGATGAAGTCCATCAAAATGTAGATGTGTGCACATGCTGGGAACCTTTAAAGTTTGATTTTTAAAACAATGGAAAAGTTTATACCAGTTACATTTTCTGGTGCAAATTGGTCACCCCTTGTGAAGTTTTAGAATGATAGTTGCACTTGGTTCCTCTGAAGGCAGACTTTAGTGTTTGGGGGTGGGTACTTTAAGAATCATGGGGGCACTGAAGAAACAAATATTTGGGAGTGTAGTCTCTTCTCTCAGGAAAAGAGATATATTTCCATTGACCTACATAGGAGAAGGTGGAGGTGGAAAATCCTCAAGAAAGATTGGAGTGGGGGAAATGTCATCCCTACTAACAAGGACCCTGTAAGCCCAAGATTGTTGAAGGTGAGTAGGCTTCTGCCCCTCCCCTATTCTTTTAGGATACAGCTTCCTGAAGTCTCTCAATTGACTTGCATAGGAGAACGAGTGGTGGAGGAACAGGAGGAAAATGTCACCTACCACATCTAGGACACAGTTGCCTGAAGGGTTATTGGTGGAAGTGGGGAGGCATCAGAAGGGTACAGTGGGGATCTCTCTATTGACTTTCAGAGGGTAAGGCATAGACCCACGTGAAAAAACAAAGCAGTTTTTAATTCCTCCCCCAAATCCATGTGATTGGAGAACCTTGGGGAAATAATTCACCGTGACTGAAAGCTAGGCTTGTTTGTCAAAGCAAAATTTCCCTACCTCTCCACCCCTGGCCTCTCCAGCTCAGCTTGGTTTCGTTTCTCAGGATGGGGCAGGGGACAATCACTTGTTTTTCTGAGAGCTGAAGCACTCAGAAGGTTAGGGAGTCCCTGATCCACCTGAATACACCTTGTTGATGGAACAATATGACTTGGAAAACTGAGAACCCTCCATGAATCACCCTGATCTGGCATATGTACAGAGCCACTGTACATCCTGATAGCGCCTACATTCTGGCATGTACCTTCCGGCATGGTGCACAAATTTCACCCTATTCCGTTTTGAATACCTGTAATAGATTTGGCACATCAATATTCTTAATGTCCCCCCCCAATGTATAAAATGTAATTAATATTACACAAAGGAGCTTGCCTACTCTCTCCCTTCCTTCACTTTGACATTGTTAGATGGTTTAGCTATTGTTGAGGGGAAAAACCTCATTCCCTTTTGCATGGAACTCTGTCAGTTCTCCAATATTTTCATGGCAAAACTTTGCTGCAACAATCAAATATGACACATTTCTCTAATTTCTGTTGTTATATCCCTAAGGAAATGCATAGCGGTTCAAGACTCTGATTTAACCTAGTTATTAGAATACTATTTCAGATAATATTTGCCCACAATGTTTTGCTAATGAACATGCCCACAATTTATGGGGAAATGTGCCTATGTCTTTCACATAATTCTAACTTACAGGACTATACTTTCCAATAATGGTTTGAAGTTTATTTGGGAGGTGATATACCTACTTGTCATTATTTTAATACAGTTTTCTCTTAACATGGAACAGAAAGGTGGGAATATTCTTCTTCTTCCATATACATTCCTAGTGATCATAATGCATCTTTTTACCACAGTCTCGGGCCTATTTAACCAGATATAGCCTTGCTTGTTCTGTTTCACACTCTTTTCAGACATCCCTTATTTTAAGAGGTGTCCCTTATTTTAAAGGGGTTTATTTTATGTCGAAGTATAAAACTTGATGGGCACCCTCAATTTTAGATTACTTTCCCCTAAAACACCATAGACTGCTTCTTATTCCTGAAATGATGATAAAGTACTATAATACTGAACTTGGAATAGGCTGGAGGGATGCAGTAAGAAGTAGAGCTGTTTTATTTTATTTATTTATTTTATTTATTTAACAGGCTTATATACACCACTTAATCACTGAAATCCTCTAAACAGTACAAAATAGTCATTAAAAATTCACACGGAATCAATCCTAGGGGGAAAGCTATGATTATATAAAACCTATGGACTGCATCCAATGATCTCTGTCCACTAGGGCCTTTTGCACCAGTGGATGGGTGAGTTTTCATTCTGCGCAACAGAAGAATCCAACATAGCACTTGAGCTATGTGGGGGGGGGGAACATTTATTGTTTGTTTGTTTGTTTGTTTGTTTGTTTATACATACATACATACATACCCCACCCATCTGGCTGGGTTTCCCCAGCCACTCTAGACTGCTCCCAACAGATTAAAAACAGAATTAAACATCAAACATTAAAACTTCCCTAAATAGAGCTGCCTTCAGATAACAGATAGCTGTTTATTTCCTTGACATCTGATGAGAAGGTGTTCCACAGGGTGGGCGGCACCACAGAGAAGGCCCTCTGCCTGGTTCCCTGTAACCTCACTTCTCGCAGGGAGGGAACCGCCAGAAGGCCCTCAGAGCTGGACCATCAACCTGCTTATGTGTTTTCTTGCACACCAATGTTCCACTGGTGCAAAACATTTTGCCTGTGGAACAAGTATACTACTATGAGACTTTAATTTTATCCTGCATTGGATATAGCTCTATACTGATTCAGATATTTCCTGAGATTGAAGGGAAACTTGCCTCTGCCTTGAGTTATGTGGGGCATAACTTCTTTCCCCATAGAATAACTTGCTCCCTTCTCTTCCCACCTTTCTCATTTGTTTTTTTCTTTTAAAAACTGAAAATTGTTTCACAGCACTAGCACAACATTGTAGACCTTTAATTATGCAAATATGCCAAGACAGCCATGTCATAATAATCTTTTAAATGGAAATAACATGAGGCCCTGCAGCCAAAAGGAGAGAAAAAAAGTGATCTGCTTTTCTGCATCTCTCTGTCTCACAGCCGGAATTGGGATCAAGCGTGATGAACCCAAACCCAGGATGAAAGGACGCGGCAAGAAGAAATTAGCAGAAAGAACCAAAACAGCACAGGCACTGAGGCATCTGGAAGCACGTGGAAGAAATGCAAAGGGCCAACATCAAACAAAGGAGCTTAAGAAAATGCAGGCACTATCTCGGTGTGTTCAATGGTTATCTTATTTACTTAGCAAAAGGGTTCTGTCCTGCCTTCCTGCAAATTCAAGGCAATGAACGACCAATAAAATCAGACAACATTAACAAAAAGAGTCAAGGCAGAATGGAACAGTAGCTACTGAAAGATAAAGATAGTCCTAAAATGTACACCTCAGCCTTATTAATATATGAATTGCCTTTCTGAGCCTGTTTAATGTCTGCACTAGGTCAACATTTTGTTTACAAGAGCAGGTGCTAAGACCCGCCTTCCCCAAGCTGGTGTCTCTTTGGATATTTTAGGCTCCATCCATCATCCCTGACTTTTGGTAATGATGGAGGGAGAAGATTTGCCTAAGATGTTGGTTGTTCTTGTTGCCAGTGTGGTGTAATGGTTAGAGTGTCAGACTAGGACCAGCTTTCAAATACCGAACACTGCCATGAAACTCACCTTGGGCCAGCCACTGTTGCTCAGCCTAATGTACCTCACAGGGTTGAGGGGAATGAGGAGGGGGATGAACCATGTACAGGTATACCACCCTGAGTGGGATATAAATGCAATAAATCAATAAATTATTTTTTATTGATTCACAAACGTCCTTCAGCAAACAACTAAAATACTGTATTACATAAAAGAACATGCTTTTTTAACCATTGGTGGCTTCTGTTCAGCAAGGAGGGAGCCAGGCTAGCCAGTTCACCTCATAGAGTTTTTCCTTCTCATACTGGCAGAGCTGTCAAACCAAGGGTGCTTGTGATGGCTGCTACCTGATATCCTCTGCACTGGAGATGTCATTGCAGAACTAACAATCTTAAAGGCACCCATATTCCATTTTTGGCGATATATGAATTTATTCACATTTGACAGGTAATATACTGGATTTATTTAAATGGAGATAATTAGCCAATTAAAATCTCTTTCATTGACTGACAGCCCTTATCTTCACATTTTAAATAGAATCAATGGCAGAGTTGGCAGCAGTAGTAACAACAGTAGTTTGCTCTCCCCACCATCTGCAGAGCGATTCCGTTTTGTAAAACGAAATTGGTAACGTGAACAAGGCTTAATGCCTGCCCCTCCATAACAGTGACAGCAGTAGGTGTGGATCTTGAGACCAAAATCCAGGTGCCCCCCCCCAAAAAAAAAAACTTTCAGAGGAGGGAAACAAATATCCTGGCTCTCTCATTCCCTTTGTGGCCCTGAATTAAGACAACTACTTAAAAAACTCAGGAAAAAGGGAACAAAATTATCATTTTGTTCCCTTTTTCCTGAGTTTTTTAAGTAGTTGCCTTAATTCAGAATGCTAATATGCATTCATAGATGCACATTTAGAAATAATTATGATACCTTATGCAGAAATACAAGTCCCATTCTGCCATGCCGATCTGTTCCGTATTGGGCAGCAGGGCATATTTGTGGTCTTCCTGGTGTCGCACACCCCTCTTTAAGGGCTGGCTGGCTGGCTGGCTGGCTGACGTTGCTCTCAGTCTCTTCACTGTGCCACCCTCACTCCTTGATGATCAGTGTGATTCTTTGCTCACTTTGGGGCAAGTAGGAAGAAGAGTTTGGATTTGATATCCCGCTTTATCACTACCCGAAGGAGTCTCAAAGCGGCTAAGAATCTCCTTTTCCCCTCCTCCCCCACAACAAACACTCTGTGAGGTGAGTGGGGCTGAGAGACTTCAGAGAAGTGTGACTAGCCCAAGGTCACCCAGCAGCTGCATGTGGAGGAGCGGAGATGCGAAATTACGAGTCTACCACTCTTAACCACTACACCACACTGGCTCTCACACTGGACCCACCCACTGGGGGTTGGATTTTTCACCTACTCCACGATGAATAGCCAGTAGGTGGCATTAGTGGGCTGTTGTTTGTGAATAGGTTGATTTGGCTACTTTTGGTGGTTAAGTATGGGGAATTAAGGAGATCTCAGCATGGTAACCCGCTTCAGGGTAAGGGGCAATTCCCCAAGGTTGGCTTGTGGGACTATAGGGCTCTGGGGACCGCCTCTGAGGCCAACTGCTCCTGGAGCCCAGGGACCCTGGAGGGTTGGTGATGCTGGAAAAGCTTATTTAGCTCACCTGAGGCCCGAGGAAGGGGTGGACAGTACTGCCACACCCCCATTTTCACAGGCGGGGTTGGTCATCCTATTGGGTGCAGGCTTTGGGTGCAGGCTTTGCCTGATGTTTTCGACACATTCTTGCACCTATAGGTCCCCCCCCCCAAATGTATTTATTTCAAATTTAGTAACCTAATGTGTTGTCACAGCAGTAGCCCGGGTAACAATTTGCTCCCATCTTGTAAACAGAGCTGTGATGAAGAAGAAGAAGAAGAAGAAGAAGAAGAAGAAGAAGAAGAAGAAGAAGAGGAGTTTGGATTTGATATCCCGTTTTATCACTACCCTAAGGAGTCTCAAAGCGGGAAAAGACCTACATTAGCATACTTTCCTTCTAACTTCCTGGAATAAAGGACCATTTTCAAATCGGCTGTGGGCTGTCTGGGCTGCTGCTGATCCTGACACTGGAGAAAAGTGTGGCTGGGTGATGCCAAGCAGGCAAGCAAGTGGTGGTTGTGATGATGTTGGGGGAAAACAGTGGTAATGGGAAGAGTGGCCAAGGTAACAAGCCCTCCCCCAAAGAGAGCAACTTACCTAGGGCCTCCTCAAATCCAGGGGCAAATCCAGGGGAAGAAACACATGGGATCATAGAATTGTAAAGTTGGAAGGGACCGCAAGAGTCATCAATGCAAGAACCTTTTGCCCAATGTGGGACGTGAACCCACAATCCTGAGGTTTAGAGTCCTATGCTCTACCAATTGAGCAATCCCAGTTTACCAAACGTTTCCCTCAATCTCAGTATCTTTAGTCAATATTGGTTCCTAGCACACACACACACACACACACACACACACACACCTCACCAATACTTGAATCTCTGTCCCTCCCTAGCCCAGGAGCCTTGCTCAAGCTACCTTGTTAAGAAGCAAGGCTATTTTTGTAGAAAAAGTGGTGTCAGAACTCACAATGAACGCTTCCCTTATTTCCTTAGAATGGCAATGGAAACCAGCTGAGAGATGTCGGAACTGAGTTCTGGTGAGTTCTGGCTGACAAAAAACCATGTTGAGAAGTAGCTCTTTTGTACAACATACAGATTGCATCTCTCATTCAGTTTCCAGGACCTGAAAGCTCCTAAGGAAGCTTGAAGTGTAAACGGATCACTGAACCAGGGCAAAAAGCAAGCAACATGACTCAACACGATGAGTCAGCAGAAAGCTTCCTTCCTTCCTTCCTTCCTTCCTTCCTTCCTTCCTTCCTTCCTTCCTTCCTTCCTTCCCAATAAGCCATTTACATTTCACAGCAGTTTCTGCTGTGCTCTGCTCTCTAACCAATATTATTTCACTTTTATTAACCCAGGGATTCTAGTTCTTGCTTGCAGAGAGAATAGATTTTCTTTTTTTCCCCTTTCATGTTTTACTCACTTTTCATTGCAGCCATCAGCAGATTCACTGGCTTCAGAACTGGCGGCTTGCATGAAAATACCTTATTTAATTGTTTTCAGTTACTCTAAATGTGGTCTTTAAAATTCGTGTTTTATTTGTACTTGTGATATGTTCAGGATGTTGTAAACTGCTGAGAGATTTATTTGAAATATGAAAGCAGTATATAACTTACATTCTTATTAATATCTTATTGCACTGTTCTATGATTATAGTACTAGTAATGCATTTATATATTTAACATTGTCAGCATGGTTAATAATACTGTACAATAAATTAATGATAATGATAATGATAATTGGGTTCTATGTAATAACACCAACCTGATAGTCAATGACATGACACTATATGAATACTTTTATAAATAAATATAAAATAAATAAGTAATATTTATTTTTCTTTCTTTCATATAATTTATGTACCACTTGATTGTTAAAAAACACCCTAGCCCTCAGAATCATTAACCACAGGGATAAAACAATGGAATTTTCTGTAAAAACAGTTTAAAAAGCAACGGATTAAAACCTTAACAAGCAATTAAAATGATTCATGCATGTGTATATACATACATAATTTTATTTCTTTGCTGCCTTTCCATAGTTCAACGATCTTCAGGGTGCCTTACAAAATGAAAACAACAACAACAGCATAGCAAAAGTTGTTAGCATCTGTCTGTCTCAAGAGACAATGGAGTGTGCCTCTGCGGGCGAAGTCAAACAACTTTGTTAGCAACACCGAAGAAACCTCCCTGAAGTGCAAGCCTGGACAAAGTGTATGGAGGTCCTGGGCTGCCCAGATGACAAGAACCCACTCGCAACCTCGCTGATGTGGTCCAAAGGAAGGCAGAGCAATACTTTTGGCAAGAGCTTGGCTGCATGAGTTGCCAGAAGAGGACACACAATATGTCATCGAAATATCTTAGGGACTCCATTCTGGATTTGTGAAGGGTTTACTCCTTAGCTTTTTCTTCTCTGCAAGGCAGCAGAGGTTTAGGGTCAGAGTTTTCCTTCTCCTAGATGGGCTACCTTCCCAGGTTGATGAGCCCCATCTGCCCCTCACTTCTGTCTACAGAATGTGCAGAAACCACCTTCTTGACTGTTTGACCCACAGTTGGTCTCAATCCACCAGAGCCTGTCTTTGCATGCAGGGGAAATCCCTAAGTCGCTGAGTTACCCTCCCCTGGTTTAGCCGGCCAGTCAGGGTGTGGCCACTGTTGCATGCTGACAGCTTCTAGGAGCTACAAGTGAGAGCTGAGTGCAGGGTGGGGACCAAAGGTGGACAAACTACCCCAGAAGGAGTATGGCATGTCCCCCACCAGAAGTACTACCCCTCCCCTAACACACCATACACTGCATAAGAAAAGTAATCATAGACGATACGTAAAACATCAAAACTGCAAACAATTTGAACAATTTGTGCATAAATCATAATCTAAAACAAAGATATCCCAAAATAACAGCAATAGCAGGTGGGATCATCTTTAAGGATGGTCCTGGTTGTGGGTGGGCCCCCAGGCCGGTCCCCCCCCCCAGGCATGGGCGGAGTAATGTCGTCATTATTTTATTATGCGGAGGGCTATGTTTATCTTATTATCTATGCCATGCCATGGTATCTGTATAGAGGAAAGGTGGATTAGAAATATTTTAAATGAATAAATAAAATAAAGTAAGAGTAAGCCATATGGGACCTAGTGGGATTACTCTCTGAATAAATGTGCATTCTAGCATTGTAGGTGTTCTTAGGAGATAGATAGCTCAGGGTTGGGGAACATCAGGTTTGGATGCTGCATTTGCCCCATTTCTCCCTACCTGGCCCTCAAGACTTTCTCTAGTCCACACCCCTTCTGAGGCAACACCCATCCTTCTTATCCCAGACCACACCCATCACCACTGCTGTTCTGCTTCTACCCCCCAAATGCTTTTGCCTAGCTGTGTTCATGCATTTTAGTTGCCTGTATGGAGAAGTGTGTGTGTGTGTGTGTGTGTGTGTGTGTGTGTGTGTTCACAAAAATCTCTTGTTAATTTTCTCTTAATGGCTGCCAGAATGCTTTTAACCCATCACACTGGAAGGACTTACAGAGGAAACCTCTCCGGAGCGCCGGCATGCTAAAGTCTAGTTTCTGGCAATCTCAGGGAAAAATTAACTCCAAAAGTGTGCCTACTTAAGGGACAGATTAAAAGAGACACATTTTATTCCACATGGACAGCTTTGTATTGAGTACACAGCAAAACAAGACTTTATTCATAAAGTCTCAGCAAGATATGCTATTCAATAGAACCAGTAACTAGATGACAGTTTCAGTTTTTATGAGCTGGGTGGTCTCCAGGGGAACTTTGAGGCTGCATAATACAGCGACCCTGTGCAACATTAAGAGAAGTTTATGAGTATCATTCAGATTTTTCCTTTCCTTTCTAGCTTTGTGCTTTTTTGCATTTTTTCTTCCACTGATTATTTCACATTGTATTGCACAGAATGGATGTATATACTTACTTCTTTATTTATTAAACCCTCTGAATGCTGTCTATTGCACAAAGGCAAGAACCACTTCTGGGCCTACTCTGCATTGGTATGAGGCTCCTGAAAGCTTCATTGTCCATTAATTTATTACCATATTGAGCTGATTCTAAGCCACACTTCCACCTCAAATCTAGCTTGTATAAAACCTGATTGTGGCCTACAATAATGGTTTTTTTCAGGTACAGAAGCCATGATTTCAAGGTGTGCAGCCTATATTAGGTATTGGCTGATATCTGGACCAATACAGAAATTAATTGATTAGACATAGACCCTGCCTTTCTATTTCAATATCCAAAGCTTACGTCAAAGCGATATAAAAACATGGCAACTAGCAGCAAACACAACCAGGGAAAGCACAGGAAAATTAGACCATTTGTTAACCTGATACCTAGAATCATAGAATCATAGATTTGTAGAGTCGGAAGGGACCACAAGTACCATCTAGTCCAACCCTGTGCAATGCAGGAATCTCAAAGCATCCATGACAGATGGCCATCCAACCTGAAGGTGAACTCTTTTTGAAGCTGGTGTTTCACAACCAACTGAGAAAAGTTCTGGCTCCTTGTAGCCCCTTACTTGACCTCTAATGACAACCTTAGTGAACCAGCATGTTTGAACTCAACAGTAGTTACTTCTGAGTAGTCAGGAATATGATTGTGCCATGAATGATGCAGTTTCTCTACTGATTTTCTTTAACATCATTATTTTTTGTTTCTTAAGGGTTTTGATTAAATAGTTCTTGTTCCATGTCCTGTATGAATTAGTATTCTTTCTACAGAGACATCTTGCTGCCAGAGAGAAATTGTTAATGATACTGTTACTTCTGCTTTTAGGACGTAATGGCTTTTATAGCCATCATTATTATTGTATTTTTTGATAGACACATAAAAGACGCTGGATGGTGCCTTTCTGCCCTCCAAGTCCTTCCATGCCCCCCAACCCTCCCTTTGTGGTAGAAAAACGTGACTTTCTTGGGGCACCTAGCCGCCTCTGCTTTTAGGGCCAATCTGGTTTCTCGTAAACATCTCTTTTAGCATACGAGATGGTTTATGCGAATCATAGGTCCTGATGGAGTGACACCAAAATTCTGACCGCAAAGCTTTCAGTGGTGCTCTTTGTGCCGCTGTTATATAGGTTTTTTTTTTTTTTAAAGGGCTCAGAAAGAATAATGTTATTTGTCCCGTGCCTGGAATGAAGATTTGACAAGAAATGAATTGGTAAGAAGGTTATGCTAATTAAAATATCACAAGGAAGAACTTGTACAAAACATATCTAACAAGTGTGGACAGGTATAACCTTCATGGACAAGTACAAAGTATCCTGCCTATGGCTAAGGGCCACACCACCCTAGATCAACTCCATCACCCACACTGATGTGATCGGAGGCAAATAGCATTTTTCTATAAATGGAAATCATGGGAGTCTGCCCTGCCAGGTGCCAGCCACTACTGTTCAGTGTTCAGCAAGTGGCACATGCCACACCCTGAGAGCACCAGATCCAACACTTCCCCAAGCTGACTAACAACAGGAGGTGGTCAGTGAAGTGCCCTGAACCTAACCTGCATCAGGGATGGATGCAACAAAGGAGGAAGACCATGTGAAATGAGTCCTTCATCCCCATCCTTTGGGATGTGGTCTTGAGAGGCTTCCTTCTTCATTGGGGTGGGACAAACATGCTCCCCAGCTAGAGGCTGGGAATGATAATTGCTGATGGTTCAGTTATCGCATGCCTATCAAGAGACAGGTTCTCTGCTGATGCTAACACCTGCTGGTTTAGATGACACTTCTGGAAGAGAGAAACCACAGCACTTTTAATGGAATTTAATTGCTAATGAACAATTAATTGCTGGGAACAATCTGCCAAAAAATGCTGTTCTCTTGTGTCCAACGATTTCAGCAGAACTGGCCTAAACAGGAGTCACCAACTTTTTTTTGAGGGGGGGGGAAGTGGGCTCATTTGGAATTTGGAGAAAATACTGTGTACGCCAGTCACAAATTAACTACAGTGGTACCTCGAGTTACAAACGCCTCAGGTTACAAACGCTTCCTCCACTCACCTGGAAGAGTTACCTCAAGTTGCGAACTCTGCCCCAGGATGAGAATAGAAATCGTGTCCCAGCGGCGCAGCAGTAGCAAGAGGCCCCATTAGCGAAAGCACACCTCTAGTTAAAAAAACAGTTTTAGGTTAAGAACGAACCTCCGGAACGAATTAAGTTCATAACTAGAAGTACCACTGTACTGGGAATATGTGACTAACACATAATGGCTGCCACATTTAAAAAAAAAAAAAAAAAAAAAACAGGAAAAGAGACAGGGACACAAATGAGAAGCCCTCACTCTCCCTTCATTGAACAGATGGTGGGGATGGACATCCAAACCTGGTGTCCAATGAAATGTGGGCATGTTTTAGGAGCCGTGATCAGTGTAGAAAAGTCCGAGGGAGTACAGATAGAAACTGAGGAAAAAGAGCAAACATTCTCTCATGTACATGAATTTTTGAGGGGATATTTACTGAGACTTTTTGTGGGTGCTATCAGAGGTACTGGCAGGCACACTTGTGCCTTTGCGTACCATGCTGGTGAAAACTGACCTAAACCAATGATGATGGGGACTGTACCTAGAATTCTATATACCGTCTTTCCCCCTTTTTAAGACACCGTCTTATAATTTTTTTCCTCAAAAAAACACAGGGTGGCTTATTTTCGGGGGGATGTCTTATTTTTATTACGTCAGTATGGTACGGTACAGCCTCCCCCTGCGCACTGAGCAGGCAGGGCAGAACTCCGCAAGAGGCGCGTTTCCCCCCGCGCCGCTCGCTGGTTCGCTGGTTCCCTGTGCACGAGGAACAGGCGGGGCAGGAAGAGGCGTCTTCCCCCCCCCCCGCGCCTCTCCCTGCGTGCTGAGCAGGCGGGGCAGAACTCCGCAAGAGGCGCGTTCCCCCCCCCCGCGCCTCTCACTGGTTTGCTGGCTCCCTGCGTACGCAGGAGGGGCTGAGGAGGCGACGGGAACAATGGCGGCACCATGGCTTACTTTTGGGGCACGTCTTACTTCTCACAAAGGTAAAAAAAACCTGCCATGGCTTACTTTATGACTACGTATTAAAAAAGGGGAAACAGGGTACACATTACTGCTGAAAACAAGTTTTGAGGCAAGTTTTCAGCAGTGTAGAAAAACACCTGTCTTTAATGATGTACTGGCACTCCTCATGAATATGTCCTCTCTTAACTGACCTAATTTGGCCTCTTTGATGGCATCACATAGTTAAATTTGACTGGCCATGTAGCATAGTGACATCATATTATTCACTGCATGATTTGTGACAGGCTGCACTCACTCATGTGACTAATCCAGGAAGCATGACCTCATTCCTATTGACTTCATTTGCCGATGGCTGCACCATCATGAAGCAAAATACTACTGACATCATCATATACATAATATATCAACCCTGACCGGCTAGAACAGCCCATTATTATTTTTAATCACATAACTTTGTAGTTGTCCTCCGTGTTGGAGGTGGCGTAGGATAGGCTTTGCTCAGCATGACATATGCACACATATCCAACTTCTGACTCTGGTGGTAAACAACATACAAATCCTCTTTGACCAATGGGACAAACCGATGTGTTTTATGTACCAAGGACAAGGAAGCTTCTTTCTTATCTTACTACTTTAATCTCACTTAAACACTGTCATCGCTTCCCGCCTTTATTAGCTCTAAAGACATCTGCTCAAATTCAAATACACTTTGAAAAGGGGTTTGTTTGTCCGAATGCCCACAATCATTCTTTGTTCTACCTCTTCCCTCCAGGACATCTAAAGAGACCCATTACCAGCCTGATGGGGCCCATTCCAGCTTCTCGAGCCCCTTTTGAAACCTAGCCGTCTAAGGAAACATTATTCCATATATGTGATGGTTGAGCTTGAATATCAAACAAATTCAAACTTTTGAAGAGTTATTGAGATTGAGGGAAATCCCATTTGTGTGTGAGAGTGAAGGAAAAAATCCATTTACTTCATTCCAAGGTCACTGAGGCACTAAGATTCTTTGCTGCATATGAAGATCGCAATCCTGGAGATCAATAAAGTAATATCATCTGCAATTATGAATATGCAATTTAGAGAGTATTAGAAATAGGGCCCAATGCAATGCACTTTTGCTCAAAAGTACATCTTGCTGAATCCACTGGGGATTACTGCCAAGTCAGGAAGAGGAGAACTGTCCTCTAGATGAAGGTTGCCAAATTTTGAAGGAAATGACTCCTATAATTGCATTGATTTGGTTGTCGTGTTGGTGACAACTGGAAAGCTCAGGACACATTGTAGGAGGCAAGTGTAGTCAGACCAGTGAGCATCCTCAGGTAGCTTGACTGAAAGCCTCCCTGTCCCCAGGGGTGGCTTTCAGTGGATCTACTATGAAACTAATGAAGCTTAAGCTTCAGGGCCCCTAATCCCAGAGTGGCCCCAGACGTGACTTTAGTCCACATTGCTTAAAAACTTTGGGTCTAGTAGACCCAATTAATTTTTTGTTGTATTTCAACAACCCAAAAGTTTAAGAGTCAGTAGATGCTGTAAAGGTCTGATGATCTGTTATGGAACAACCCCATTGAAAAAGATAACAGTGGTTCCTCAGAACGTGTTGCTATGAAGGGGCAATCATAACAGTTCAAGCTTCAGGACTCCAAAAATGCAGGTCTGCTGCTGCCCATTCCACCAGTTTTCACAGCTGTCCAGCAAAAATGGATATGGGGATGGCGCTAGCCTGTTCCTAGCTATGGTGAAAGGAAGTCATTTGGTGCTTCCCCAGGTTCCCCTCAGCACTTTTGTCATAGATACATGGGATCTATGCATTTGGGCATTGCATTTGGGGTGAATTAAAATGGCAGGTGACCAGTGCAGCTGATCTGGGCCACAATACTTAAATGGCCACTAAGGTGCCTGCCAAGATGGGTGGTAATGCTTTGCAGGGATGGCACAGGACACTTTGCCACTTGAGGTAAAGTGGGGGCAATTCCCCACAGCCTCCTCTTCCACAGCAGCAACACTCCCCTTCACAGCCTCTTCAATAGCTGCCTGAGGTGACTGGATGCAGCCCAGGGAATCCCTGGAACACTAAGGGTGCAGAAGGCTAGAGAAGAGTGGAAGGTGGAGGCAGTGGAGGAGGCAGCAGTGGGGAGCTGTGGGAGAGGAGGCTGACAAGCACAAGAGGTGGCAAGTGGCCAGATCTCCCAGCCCTACCAGCTGCCACCTGAGGTTATTGCCTCACCCAGCCTCATGGGCAGGCCAACCTTGATGCTTAGCCAGGCTGGTAAGGGGCCCTTTGGGTTGCCGGGGCCCTTGGCCAACCAGGCAGACTGCTGGTGTCAGGCCTGCTCTTCAGATCTGGTGAAGCCCATGCTGTTGGAATGGAGGTCTCTCATTATCTATCTAATCTATCTATCTATCTCTCTATCTATCTCTCTATCTAATCTATCATCTATCTATCATCTATCTATCTATCTATCATCTATCTATCTATCTATCTATCTATCTATCTATCTATCATCTATCTCAGAAAGTTTTTACTTGCTGCAGATCTCCATAAATGTCAATAATACCATTTAAAGAAAATCACAATTGGGAAGAGTGCTGTTGTGTTCAGGTCCTGCTTGCACGCTTTGCACAGCCACCTGGTTGACCACTCTGAGAAGATGACGGGCCCCTGGTCTGATCCAGCAATGTTCTTCATACATTCTTAAGGAGCCACAAATGCCCCTGCATTATGACGGAGGTGATTTGTACAGCCATTGTACAGAGGAAATAAGGTTGTCGCCAAGCATCTATTGTGACAGCAACATCTTTTTTATAGAATGCAACAAACATTAACATTTCTGTCATGACACAGGGCATATGTGAGTCAACTTTTCAATGTGGGCAGAAACAGTCATGTTTGCTAGCTGCTCTTCCAGCAGATGTTAACTTTTTAAGTAGGGAAAACAGATTTAAAAATGTGAAAGGCAGCCCTCAGATAGATTGGTTGTAGTGCAGATTACTCAGGTGAACTGTTTCCAGTCTCCATCCACATCAGGCTAGTGGGTGCAGAACAGGTAAGTTTGCCTAGGAAACAAGGCCCAGCAAATCCCTCCCCACTCCCTAATTTTTAAACTCTTGAATAGGCCTAGGGTGTCTGGAACTAGATAAGTACACCACAAATCTCACCTTTCTCTCTATTGTGAAAGTTCTTGAATGGCTTTGACATTCTTGTTCGAAAGGGCGATAGAAAGTCTGAAACAGAGCCTCATGCTTCCTTACAGGTATTACTTTCTCTTTCTTTAAAACCACATCTGATCTCGCTAGTGCCACTGGAATAGGAGGGAAGAAATGTAAACTGAAACACAACCAGCCTATTTTTCTAGCAAATATTTTAACTGGAGGATATAATGACAAATGAGGAATAAAATTGGAGCTTGATTAAACTGCTTTCAGGTGTGCCTTGCTTCAGCTCTTTGGAGTCGTGAGAATTTTTCATGATGCAGCAATTGGTGGTACAAAACACTCCTCAGCAACAAATAATGTGACCTTAAGATTAAGATGCTGAACTTGCTGTGTTTGCTCACAGTCCTCCCCTTTCTTGTTTCAGTAAACCTGCCTTAGCCCTGCTTGCTGTGCTTTTATTTCCTGTCTTCAGAGTTCACAGTGGATATTTAATTAGGAGTGACTGTAACTTTTCAGTGGCCTTTCTCACTTCATAGTGGAACAAAAAGATAACACAAGACAGCAATGGGTGCCTTTCGCTATGTTTAGGCCCCGGTCTACTACATGGATGGATCTGTCATCTTGAGTTTCTCATTTTTTCCACCCTTAAGTTCAGTTCACCACATTTCAACATCAGTTTGCATTTTTTTTTAAAAAAAAAAATCTGTGACAAGCATTTTTGGATATGCTTCTCTTAATGTATACATTTTTCTAGGCAATTTTGCCTAACTTTTTTTTTTTTGCAAGCAGTTCCCCTTAATGCAAAACAGTTATGTACATTTTCTTTAAACTCATTGCTTTTCTTCTCAAAGGATAAGCAACAACACATATACAACACACACATCCATTAAAAACTACGATACAGCACAGAATCTAGCCACTAGTAACACATAAAAGAAAAAAGAATCCAGGTTACCCAATACAATGAAAGAAAGAAAAAGAGCACAATATCAGAAATCAAACCAGCTCTCCCCACCAAATATATATTATATGCTGTATGGATGAAGCTGCTTTGTTGTCCATCTTGTTCATGTGTGCAATAACTGTTTTATTACAGTTTTATATGCCACTTTTACTAATATATTAATTTCTAGGCACACATTTCGGTTAGGGAGATGCATCACAAAATTTGGAGAAGTGCACATTTCAAATTTGCTTCTGGAAATGCAAATTAGGTGGGTCTGCTTTAACATATGAACTGAGCATATTTCCCCATTCCCCTGTATAGCCAAACTTAACTATGGCAGGAGAAAGCGGAGGCCCTGAAAGCTTCATTTGGCATTTCTATGCAAATTGTTTGGGGCAACCAGGCTGCTTCCTGATAAGGTTCCATTGCCCTTTGTGGCAAGCCTCTCAATGATCCAGGGAAAAATTTGAAAGAGTTACATTATCCTTCCGGGAGCCATCATAGAGCCACCCATCCAGCAAGCCCATTGATTCTCCCTGACCTGACCTGACTGTAAATGCTTTTGGATCAAACCTGGACCTCCTATGTTCTTTCTGAATACATACAATATGCACCCCTCCCACCTTTCCTGCCACCCCCAAGTCTTTATACTTCCCTGTCCTGCAGTCTTTGGATTGCAAGATCAGCCACAGCATTTCTCTCTGTGCTCTGGTCCCCTTTTGCTGGGATCCAGACATCCTTTCTGTTCCTACCTGCTGGCATCCCAGCATGGATATTGGGGGGTGGTGGTGGCTAGAAATCCCATTTAAGACTTCATTGTGCCTGTGTTGCTCCATCCTGGTGCAAAGAACAGTTCCTTAGGGATGTCTGTGTCAAGCTGGGTGGTAGATCAAAAGCTCCAGGAGAAAAGATGACAGGGAAGAGCGACCCCCCAAAATATAGGCATTAAAGTCCTAATAGCTGAGTAGTAGTAATAATAATACATTATGTCAACATCTGTGACAAAGGAAACAACACTTGGTGTATTTATAGAGCTCACTAAAACGACAGATCCAGGTGCCACATTTTGACTCTGCACCACCTTCTCTGCTGGGTTTTTCTTCTGCCTGAGGATTATTTTGGAAAGAGCTATTATTATCCGTGATTTATCACTCTGCACTAGGGGGAACTCTTACTTTCCACAGAGACAATTACGGAATCCTTGCTGAGAGCCACTTAAAGGAACAGTTGCCTATTTTCAGTCTCCAATTGGAGAGAGGCAATTTAACCTCCCCTGTTTGTCTCTTTCGGCAAGTTGCGCATTCTTACCAAATAAAATTGCCAAGTGGCCGGGAAAGGAAGCAAAACAAAACTTTTTGTTTCATCTGCTGTGGTCTTCCTAACAGGAGTTCAAGTTGCAAAAAATATGCGGGAGCGTTCATAGCACGGAGGTGTAACTTGATTGCCTTAATTATAGCTGTAGATCAAATGGCTGCTGAAGGTCCAGCTGCAAGAGCCAGTTCAAAAATTGGCAACCTTGTTATTGAGCATTAATCTTGCATCTTCTGCAGATTATTAAATGAATTTTATAGTTCTTTGAACATTGTGCAGGCTGTGTTTTTATTATTATTTAATGTTTTCACATTGCAATATTATTAACGGCTTTTGCGTACATTCTGTTGCATCCTTGAACAATTTCGTCATGGTCTGGTAATGCAAGAAGCAGCAGCAGGGTAAGGATAAGTGGCGAACCGCCCAGAAGGGCAAAAGTCTTCTCTGCCACTTGCAGTGTTGCTTACACAGGTTCATATTCCTCACCATCTATTTACTTATCTAGAGACTTATTTGGAGATGAAATATATCTGCATACACCTTTCTTTTCCAGAGCCAAGTGTATTCCTACTTCCAGTTAACGAGAACAGGGAGCACAAATTCTTTCGACCATGCTTGTCCTCTTCATGTGAGTAATGATTCAGGGGGCCGTACACTGCAGCAAACATGGTGGCAGGGGTGGCTAACCTGTGACCATCCAGATGTTAGCCTACAACTCCCATCTTCCCTACTATTGACCATGCTTGCTGGAGTCCAACAACTTCTGCAGGACAACAAGCCCCGTGGAAATATAATAGTATAGAATTCATGCAAAACTCAGGAATATGTAACGGAACTAGATGACATTGAGCTTTACCGAAACTAGTAAAGTAATATGTTCTCCATATTCTTATTAACTGACAGCAGGAATACATTTACCTCTGGAAAAGCCATGTACACAAGTATGCAGACATAGTTCATCTCTAAATAAGCAAGTAAGTGATTACTGCATCACTTTGTTGGTCTTATTAACATCAGTGGGGGGGGGGAGTGGGAAACCATGTTTCTGAAGCATGTCAGTGGCCTTTCTGGAACCATCAAATGGCAAATATGCCTCTAGGGCAGGGGCAGCCCATGTGATGCCATATAGATGTTGTTGGACTATAACTCCCATTACCTCTGATCATTGGTCATGCTGGCTGGGGCTGGGGCTAGTGGGAATTACAGCCCAAAAACATCTGGAGAGCATTGCAAGATCTGTAGAGATCTTGAGCTTGAGATGTTGGCAAGCATCTTAGAGAAGGTTTGGAATTCAAATGTTGAATTCATGCCTTGAATAGATGCCGCAAATGTAGGGATGATGATAATGTACTTGCAACCCCAGGAGCCTGAATTGTGCACAATTCCTTTGAAAAAAGAAAAAGTGACAGGCATGTCGCACATCAGTGCTTTCTCCTGGAAAGCATTTGTCAGCACAAGTTTGACACCATGGAATGCCTACAGGTTTTGTGTTAAGTGTGACAAAGAAGGTGTCAACATTAAACCTTCCAAAACATGAACTGTTTGCAGTCTTGTTTTTTAAAATTATTCAACACACTTACCCCACCCCACCTGTAATTAGGTTCCCAGCACATCGTTTGGTAGAGATAAACAGTAGAGAAATATTTTTGTTGGGGAGAGGGAATCAACCAGAATATAGTACCAATAGCAGAATGTCATAGCAGTATGGATTATTGCAATGCACTCTACATGGAGATGCCACTGAAGATGTATAGGAAACTTCAAATGGTTCAAAATGCAATGGCCATGTCTCCATCTAGAGCTCATTTCTGGGCCCAATTCAAAGTGCTCACATTGGTGTTTAAAGCCCCAAATAGCTGAAGGTATGCCTTCTTCCCAACAGTCCCCACCAGGTGTGGTCAATATATCACTATCATTTTATAGCATCCACCATATGCTGAAGACGTACCTCTTTACCCTGTCCTTTGAGACCTGATACGTATACTTTTTAAAGAATCTATCCTATTCTTCTGATAGTAAATTGTTTCAAGTGATCTCAGTATTGTTGTTCTCCACCCCAATAACTTATAGTGAGGGGAGGGTAAGAAATCTAATTAATCAATGTCATTGTCACCATCAATAGAATTAGTGACTGCAACCGCTGCAGCTCTTTTGGTGAAAGTTGCAAAAACAGGCAGGGCTTGGATGTGAAGATGTAGACTTCATTGTGTCATGCAGGAGAATAAGCTGGCATCCTGGGTTTTCAGATCTTTCCCTGCTGTGTTGAAAAGGGTAAGAAAAACACCTTCAGCATTCACTTCAAAACTTCTTGAAGTCTAAATTCACCCAGTCTTCCCTCCCTTTGCTGGGGAAGACAAGCCCCACCCTTTCCCTTTCCACCAGCCAAAAGCACACTGGCAGCTTAACCTCTCAAGGGAAAGATTCACCCTCTCATGGACCTTTGGAGAGAAGTGGTACAGTTATCCAATTTCATTCTAATTGCACTAACAAGGATGAATTAGGACTTTCATCAACGGGCGCAAGTGATCAGTTTGGAGTCAGCCATGGGCGACGGAGCTGCAGATTAAACAAAACTACCATGTTAACGTCTAATAATACAACAGCGAGTGGAAATTAACTGCAAGACAAATATGCCGTGGCGGCGACATTGGAGAGTTTGTTCTTTAAACACCACATTCTTTTAAAAGCCGAAGCTATTATTAGGGCCATATAACTTAATTTCAAAGGCATAATAGAAAAGAAAATGTGCTCCAGTTGTGCTTCAGCCCCCTCCCTTCAAGAGGTCTGCAAGATTTTTAAAGTAACTATCCTGGCTGAATAATTCTTTGATATACGCTAATTACCCCCCAAATGTAACAGAGTAATTTATTCTAAACTGTAGAGTGCTTCTTAGCACAAAAAAGACCCTATAAATTTGTCTGGTGGAATTTAAGTCTGCCTCTGTTCATTCTGCGACTCTGACTTGGGGGCAGACTTTGTACCAACCTCCACAATTTGCAGAATGCAGCATGATATAGCCTCTGGAACACTTAGGCCAAATGCAGGTACTGTTAGAGCATATATACATATATCTAGGTATGTCACACAGATACACACATGGATTTTGAGGAAGTCAGAACTAAATAAAGTGATGAAAAGTCCTCCCCTCTTCTACATTTGGTTAATGGGTGTTATGACCCACAAGTTGGTGGCCCTATAGAACATTGAAGAGGGCTATTAGAATGAAGTTCAGGATGCTTTCACAAGGGGAGAAGCACCAGGACATTTGGGGGCAGGAAGACACAACCGGCCACCATCCTATAACTCGAAGGATGTTAGTCCCTCTCTCTCTCCCCAGCTTCAGAAAAGTAAAAAATGACAAAACAAGGCAGAGGCCATTTTAACCACTCAGATAAATCCCCCCAGGGAGCTAGCACATATAACATTCCAGATTTCGTTGCACTGCAAAGGTCTTCAGTTGGCTCTAGTTCCCACATTCCCACATTCCTGAATGTGTTTTAGGCAGCAAATACTTCAACCAGCAAAGTCCACTCGGAGCTGTCCAAGGTCCTGTTTTTGTCTGCCCTTTCAGGAGTGCTGAGCCTCAAGATCCCATGGAACTGGAAAGTGCAAGGCTGAATCTGACGCTCCTCCCAGATTCCCAAAGTTTGTAGCTACCAATTTGTTTCCCCAGTATGTCTCTTGTAACAACTCTGCATCATTCTGAGCCATTTCTGGAAAGGGAAAATGACAGCTGCCAGCTAAGAGGAAAATGAAGGGATGACCGCAAGGTTTATACCACCTTTTCTTGTGCTATATATCATCACGCTGTAGCTTGCATGATCATGGAATAAACTGGGTGTTTTACAGATGAAAGGGTACAGTGTTGCATGTAGCAACAAGCTTGATTCTTTCCTAGGTAGCAGGCAGATTTAGCTAGTACCCAATAATGTGCACCCCTTTGCTCTGATTAATTCCTAAAAATTGGATCCTCAATACAACCAACAATCAGATAAAGTAGTTAATAATAATAATATAAGAAATCTCAATTAAATATAAAACAATATGTGCTGCATCAAATGTTCTCTGTCTACTAGCAGAAGGGCTCTTGCTCTAGCAGATGGGTGATTTTGATTGTTGTGCAACAGAAAAATTCAATGCAGCAGATGCACTAATGGAAATTCATTGCACAACAGATTGCATGATCTATTGTGCAACAAAGTTACTGGCAACCCGCTTATGCATTCTTTCATGCAACTATGTTCTACTGGCACAAAACATTTTGCTGGTGGAACAAGTATACTGCTAAGTGACTTTAACTTAGAGCCATGTTAGATACAACCCTATGTCAGACACAATTAAAAAACAAAACAAAACTGGAGGCAATCAAATTAGGCCATGCTGAACAAATATGCATTGAAATAAGAAGGTATTTAGTTGGCTATAAAAGATGCTGAGACAGGGGCTATGGCATGGAGTATGAGAGCTCAGAAGCCACCCTAAAAAAGGCCATTGCCCATGTAGTGATCATCCATGGTGGAATATGAAGCACAACTATTGGACTCTGATAAAAAAAATTCTATCATCAGCGGCATCTTTTGTAGTTGCTTAAACAGCCAGATGGGCAATGTGCAAAACTTTCCCCTTTCTTTTTACAAGTATTTCTGTCATCTTCAACATGAACTTTGCATCTTCAGAACATTTATCCACAAAAGCAAATATGCAGTCCTTGCAGTGATATGACGTGGACAGTTCTTGAATTGTAACTGCACATTGTTGTTGTGTATTGTGGGTGCAGTTGGCTTAATTATGCATTGTTCCTCATGTGAAAGCAAAGTCCTGGCTTAATTGTGCGTTGTTCAATTCAGAAATGCAGAGCAGGCTTTACTGCACATTCTTCCCCAAATAAGCACGACCTGACTTCCCTGCATATTGCTCTCCATTTTAAAGTAATGATCAAATGCCAATCTAAATAATTGTTGCTCAGTTGGCTTGAGCTGCTGCCGTATTTTTATCCACAATAGTCCACAATAATTATACACATACCGTACCTGTTGCTTTTTTGGTGAACATCTACAAAGCTATTACATGACTTTCATTTCAGGGGTAGAAAATCAAGTTTATTCACAGCATCCCTAGTTGTGATCTCATAAACTGGGTTTCTCTGAAAAGTCAAATGTATGTGCTGGAACTTTGTTGGTCAACAACAGCTAGCTGTCCAAAGCTTGTTGACCATGGAATTGATGGCTTATTTACCCCTTCAGAAAAATATTGTCCAATGTGAGTGCCACCACTCAGTAATCGTAAGACTTGCTGGGGCAGTGGAATAAGGGAGGGCTCTGATTGTCTGTATCTACCCGGTTTCACAGTGAAGATCTGTTTCTGAGCTTATTGGCATGTACAGTGGGAGTCTTTTCTGATAAAGCTAATGTTTTGACTGCAATCATGAAATTCAATCTGGCGATCAATACTCTGAGTGTTAGGATCAAATTTCATTGTGCACAGAATTATTCTTTGCAATAGTAATTTTTCCATTTATTAAGCTGCACCAGAGGTTGTCTTTTGTATGCTAGCCTCTCCACAAGCCCTCAAGGGAGCCTCTTAAATGAGCTGAAGAAATGCAAACCTATTTCTTTATCAATACTTTCCATCTCCAGACCACATCTCCTCCACTCACCCTCTGCAGGACGTCCAAGTGTTGTGGACTGACTGTAGATTCTATCAACCATTTTAGGTGTTAAGAAGAGCATGGAAATGGACTGACCTTTTCTCCTGCTATTGATCTTCCAGTTCTCTACATTTTCTTGGGCCTGATGTGAAGGACAGAAGAACTGAAGTCGGTACACTTAGTGAATAAGTGATCCTGTATCCAGCATATTTTTAGGCGCATCTTGGGTCACATCCACACCATACATTTAAGGTAAAATTAATGTCCATTTAAAACAAATGGCTTTCCCCAAGGAAACCTGAGAACTGTAGTTTACTCTGCACAGAGCTATAATTCCCAGCACCCTTAAAAACTACAGCTCCCAGGATGCTGTGCTAGAGGCCATGTGCTTTAAATGTGTTGGGAGTCTGTGACTAAGGACAGAAACCATTGTGTGTTGAATCAGCTTGAGAAACTTTGCTATGCATTTTACCAGTCAGTGATATTAGACAATGATGATGACGACGACTACTGCTACTTCTACTTATTATTATTATTACATTTATATGCCACCTTTCCTCCAAAGAGCTCAAGGTGGCATACATCGCTCTTCTCCCAGCTTCATGGCAACTCTGTCGAGTAGGTCAGACTGAGAGACAGTGACTGCCCAAGGTCAACCAGTGTCCTTCATGGTCGAGTGGTGATTTGAACCCCAGTATCCCAATACTCTAACAACTACATCACACTGACTCTACCCACTACACCACACAGATAAGGAGATGTTCCTTATCAGTCCCTTTTCCATTGTGACACCTACCATTTGGACTTATTTCTTTGTAAAATATCCACTGTTGTGCAGTGAATTTCCCCTAGCATCACTGCTGCATTGGATTCCTTTATTGTGCAATGTTAAAACACACCCATCTGCTAGTGCATGAGACCTTGGATACCACCCACAAGCTTATGTACTGAAAGCATGGGTGCAAGTTTCTGGTCTTGTGTTCTAAGGTTGGGCCTGCAGGGACATTCTGACCAGCTGCACAAATGGTCAGCATCACAGAGTCCACAGAGATAATTATGTGGTGATTGAAGATAACCAATGTATTTTTCTTTGTTATCAAAACTCCCATTTGAGATAAGGGAGTTCAAGGATAAGCCTCAATGCTCAGAAGAAGACATTCATCATACCAGAGACAGAACTTTTCAGGGGTGGAGGATCATCCCAAGCAAGGAACATTCACTGGAAACACACACCACATAATAACCCTTAAATTAAGGCTTCAGGTCACAAACTATTTTTCCCTTTCCACCCCTTTCCCCTGTAAAGCTGGATGTAACATGGCCAACAGGAAATGGGACTGCACTATATGGAACTGGGTACAAATTAACGAAGACACAACAAGTAAATAAGTATGGGCTATTACATTATTAAGATTTGCTAGAACTCTTGGAGAGAAATTCATTATACATATTGGACCAGAGAAGGATTATTTTGGACATTTAATGATAATAATAATTGAAGAGCTCCTTTTGGACTTTTTGGGTAGAAAAAGGTGAATGATTGAGAAAACAATGCCTAGCAGATTGAGAAACAGCTGGACATTAATACAACTCAATGTTATCCTAAGAAGAGTTTGGATTTGATATCCCTCTTTATCACTACCCGAAGGAGTCTCAAAGTGGCTAACATTCTCCTTTCCCTTCCTCCCCCACAACAAACACTCTGTGAGGTGAGTGGGGCTGAGAGACTTCAAAGAAGTGTGACTAGCCCAAGGTCACCCAGCAGCTGCATGTGGAGGAGCGAAGACACGAACCCGGTTCCCCAGATAACGAGTCTACCGCTCTTAACCACTACACCACACTGGCTCCCAGTGTATGCATCCTAGAATGCATACTTTTAATATTTTGAATAATTGTCATACACATAATTGGCAGACAGAAAATCGGAAGCCCTTCTTATTTATTATTTTCTTTTTAATTTTATTTCTCTTCTTATCTTATCTTTCTATGATCTATGATTCTTGTTTCCTTTCTGTTGATTCTATCTATATTTATGCCTTGTTTTTTTGAAGTTCCCCATTTTTGATTAATGAAGATACGTACAGGAAGGTGATGGAAGGAAGATAAAGGGCAGGTAGAGGGGATCTCCCAGAGTGTGGGAGGCTGGAGGAAGAGGGGGAAGCTCCCAGGTGAGAGCTGGGAGGAGGGGTTCACTCTTTTGTGTTTGAATAAAGGTTAAGATATAATTGTGATAGAGGGCATTCTATTCACTTTCTCTTCTTTTCTTCTTTTATCTCTTCTTTATTTTCATCATTTTCTTATTCTTCCTCTTTATTATTTCTCTTCTCTATCTTAGTTTGGCTTTTATTGTATTTTATGTTGAAAACTTTTAATAAAAATGGATTTTTTTAAAAAAATATGTCAGAAAATTGCTTTCTGGGAAGCTTCAGCTCAGCCCAGCTATACTTCCCAGGAGTGACCCTATTTAAGAGCTAGAGCACACAATTAAAAGAGGGCCTATTAGCCAGTATTTGGAGAAAAGAGGTTCAGATCCAATCTGCTGCAGAGTGGATGCCATTGAGTTTATGGGATTCCAAGTTCTTCTAAGTTGGTTATATTACACCTATAAATCTTGCACATTGTGCATGCAGATTCTGCTCAAGGCAAACACCTTGCAATCTGCCTCACCAGTCTGTGAACAAATTTGCAAACCAGCTTCTGCTATAAAAACAAAGAAAGGAAGGAAGGAAGGAAGGAAGAAGAAAGAAAGAAAGAAAGAAAGAAAGAAAGAAAGAAAGAAAGAAAGAAAGAAAGAAAGAAAGAGTTTCAGCCTGAGATACAACCTGTGGGAAGAACCTGGTTTCTGGTCTATTTGCTGCAATCCATTGGAGGTAGCATGGTTGTTAGTGGCCCTGTTCAAGCAAATTAACAGAAAGCTTCTAAAGGAAGCTGATTCTAAATTTGCTACTGCAAGCATACAGTGAACCCTGGATATGGCAACCCTCACCTGAAAGCAAATGTGGGGAAACATTTTTAAAACAAAACAAAACAAAACAAAACAAAAGCTTCTCATGACTTTAAGTGTGGGTTTTGAAGATAGAATGTGAACTTCAGATCTGGAACTTGCTGTAAGTGCTAAAACTTTACAAGAGGCGGTATCTTTCAGGAGAAGCTTGTTGCTAAGTACCAAAGGAAAGTATAAGAGGATGATACTTTCTTAACTGATCAATCATTGGCTGCACATATGTTGTCCAGGGTTTAGCATAGGGGTAGGGAATCTATATGGGACAGGGGTGGCACTGTGGGTTAAACCACAGAGCCTAGGGCTTGCCGATCAGAAGGTCGGCAGTTCAAATCCCCTCAACGGGGTGAGCTCCCGTTGCTCAGTCCCTGCTCCTGCCAACCTAGCAGTTCAAAAGCACGTCAAAGTGCAAGTAGGTAAATAGGTACCACGGCAGCGTGAAGGTAAATGGCGTTTCCGGGCCCTGCTCTGGTTTGCCAGAAGCGGCTTTGTCATGCTGGCCACATGACCTGGAAGCTGTACGCCGGCTCCCTCAGCCAATAATGCGAGATGAGTGCCGCAACCCCAGAGTCGGTCACGACTGGACCTAATGGTCGGGGTCCCTTTACCTTTAGGGAATCTATGGCTCCCTGGGTGTTCTTGAACTTCAACTCTCATGGTCAGAGATAAGAACATCTGGAACACCAAAGTTTCTCCACCCCTGTTTTAGTGTTTATCTGCATTCCTGGGGGTGGATTTCTCATGTCTGTTCACTTGATGACCTTCAGCCAAAAAATGTGTATCAGGCATGGTGAACCTATGGTCCTCCAGAAATCACTGGACTCCCATTCACATCAGCCTCAGACCATGTGGCCAATGGTCAGGGATGCTGGGCATTATAGTCCAACACCATTTGGAATGCTACAGGTCCTCCATCCCTAGTGCAGACTGCTTCCATTGTTTTTGAGTTGACTCTGAGTGATTCAGAAGTTGTCTCTGTGGTTGTTGATTCATCCCACACAATTTATTATTTGCGGTGATACACTATAACCAGTGCATGTTTAGTGACAGAGGTAGAAATATATTGAGCACCTTCACACCAGTCTTCAGGCCTATAACACGCTGGGTGTGTGCTGTGGGAAGTGGGACAGAAATGACAACTGAGCAGGTGAACGAAATGGCTAACACAGATCAGTGAGTCCTTGGGGATTAGATAATATGTTAGGCAGGTTGCATGATGGAATGCAGGTGGAATTCAAACTCATGAGAAAGTTGCTCCTAAGGTCTTATGAGCTGAAACTGCACTGCTAGCTTGTACCACATTGGGGGCATCCGTGTCCATCTTAGAATTGAATAGAGTAGAATTGGAAGGTATCCCAAGAGTCATCTAGTCCAACCCCCTGCAATGCAGGAATCTCAGCTAAAGCATCCATGACAGATGGTTATCCAACCTCTGCTTTAAAACCTCCAAGGAAGGAGAGTCCACAACCTCCTGAGGGAGTCTGTTTCACTGTCAAATAGCTCTTACTGTCAGAGAGTTCTTAGTGATGTTTAGTCTGGTGCCTTCCAGATGTTTAGGACTACAATTCCCACCAGCCCCAGCCAGTATGGCCAGTAGTCAGGGCTCTATGCTGCTCATGTCCTTTCTGACCCTCTCCCTTTGAACTTTCCAGATGCATACTGGTTGAAACAAGCTAGTGCTGCATTGCTCATGGATTCTCCTATGTGGGTGTGCCACAAATCTTGTTACTGCTACTCCTCCCAGAACTAACTAGCTGAACCAGCTGAACTAGGTAAACAGAGACCCATCATGATCCATACTATAAGGTAATATTTCTGCATGTGCGTATATGTGCATGTGTGCATAGAGGTTTTGCATCTAGCTGATTAAAATTAAGATTAGGTCGCATGTATCTTGCCCAACTGACATAAATGGAAGTAAGTTCTGTTAAACTCAGAGATGAAGAAGCTCATTAATAGATTTGACACTTTGATTATTAATAATATGTGATCATCATCATCTGATACCCCTCACCTGAAACCACAATGGTCATGATTATCAAGGAAACTCAGAATACTGCAGAGCTCTACTCAGACTCACTCAAAAGTAACTCCCCATAGAATTTCCCCCCTCTAAGCTCAGGCTTCACTTGAGTCTTCTGGTTCCTCCCACTTGCATGAGAGTAAGAAGAGCCCTGTTGGATCAGGCCAAAGGCCCATCTAGTTCAGCATCCTTTCCTCACAGGCCAACCAGATGCCTGTGGGAAACCCGCAATCAAGACCTGAATGCAACAGTGTTTTCCCCACTTGCAATTCACAGCAACTGGTAGACAGAAATATAGAGCCTCCAACAGTACAGGCAGTGGGTGCTGCAGTTTGGCTGCATAATGGCAGACAAATTTCCTCTGAAGTTCAGAAATAGAATACGATACATACATACATGTGCACAAATGTGCACGTGCAAAGCATCTTTCTCGGAAAATTTCAGATTGCATTTGAAAAGAAAGAACCAGATGAATTTCAAAGCAATTCCCGAACCCCATCCCTTTCTGCCTCATTGACAGTAAAATGCATTCTTCCCTCTTCGCTACATATAAGAGTGCATATTAAATGGAATATAAAATTCCATTCTGAAAACCCCAGAGAGGACTCTATTGACTGTCCTTTAAATAGAATTAAAATTGACTCAAGACACATCTGCAAATCTATTGAATTATACAGTCTTTGGTGTAGCTACTCTTGGCGTTTCAGGAGCACAAAGAGAAGCTTGGAGAAGAAATGGATCAGACATAGTGGTCCTGTAGGTTTAAAATATCACCTAATGAATCCAGTTGGTGCTCAGTTTCTGAAACCTGGAGGTGCTGCCTGGAGTTCATAGCATTTGCCCTGGGGATTCTCCTTAATTCTAGGTGAAGGTGATGGTGCTAATGGAATCTGAACAAGCTCAGAGGAACTCTCATAATTGTTACTTCATAAGTTCCAGTTTGGGGAAGTGCCATTTAAAAAAGACTACTGGGCTGATTCCTTGGCCAAATCAGTGGTCAAGCTGCATTGTTTCATGAGAATTATAAGAGACTTGGTTCTTGCCTTATTCCATGAGTATCCAGTGTGGTGCCCTCCAGATGTTGTTGGACTGTTGGCTGCACTGCTTGAGTCTGATGGGAGTTGGAATCCACAAGCATCCACACTGGCTATCCCAATAGAGTACCCATTTTGCTTGACCCATACATTTAATTATTATTTTATTGTCCATCTGTCACTTCTCCATTGCAATGTGGAACCAGAAGTGCACGGACTTCCAATGGGGAAGTGGTAAGCAAAATACACCTGCACTTACTATTTTTCTCCATCAAAGACACCCCTCCAGCATGGTGTAGTGGTTAAGAGCGGTGGACTCATAATCTGGTGAACCGGGTTCACTTCCCCGCTCCTCCATATGCAGCTGCTGGATGACCTTGGGCTAGTCACACTTCTCTGAAGTCTCATTAAGGGGAGTGAAAGGCGGGATATCAAGTCCAAACTCTTCTTCTCTTCTTCTTCTTCTCTTCTTCTTCTTCTTCTTCTTCTTCTTCTTCTTCTTCTTCTTCTCCTCCCCCTCCTCCTCCTCCTCCTCCTCCTCCTCCTCCAAGCTGCTTTGCACTCAACAGGTGATCCATACTCATGTTTTAGAGGTGGCTTTTATGGGGAATGGGAATGTGCTTCTAAAACTGTGACCCTCCAGATCTTATTGGACTCCCAACTTCCATCTATCCCAGCCAGTATAAACAATGTTTGGGGATGATGGGAGTTGGAGTCCAGCATAATCTGGAAGACGACAAGTCCCCACTCCTCTTCTAGAAAGATGAAATTGACGAATCCCTATGTCCATGTAGCACATGCCAATCAGACTTCTGCATTCCACCTTCTCTTTCAGAAAGCCCTTTATTTGATTTGCTGATATGTTTGTACTCCATGAGGTCTTCTGTAACTATGATGAAATCTGTGCAGTGAATTTATCTGGCACTTCCTTTTAACAGATGCTGTTGAACTCTGACTCCTGCCACACATCAGCCAGTGTGGCCAATGGTGAGAGATAATGGGAGTTGTGGTCCATCAGTACTTGGAGGGTCACAGATCCCACCCAGTACTTCCTTACAAGCTACAAAACATTCCTCAGCCAATTCTCTGCTGCTTTTCTAAAATACTACTTTTATCTACCACGATATGCTGAAAATAGCCCCTCTATTAACCTTGTTGTTGCAGATGTGGAAGGAGGGATGTATGCAATTGCTAGGTAATTCTTTTAAACTTTTGAATGGCATATATGCATATTGTGCCTGAGTGCATGTCTGTCTATCTATAGGCCTCCTAATAAGCTCCGGTGGGATATCATACCATATTCCACAAATCAGGAAGTCTGAAAACTCATCAGTGCTTGGGGCATGAGTGGCATTTAAAAAAAAAAACCTACCTTTTTTTTAAAAAAGGAAACCTTTATCATGAGTGGAGTTAACCATAGATGTCCCTTTGGAACCTGTTAGCTATTCTATTCAGAACCCCATGGACAATAAAATAAAATATGCATCCCATTTTACCTTTTTAAAAAAGCAACGTCTAGAGGGCATTTTGTACTAGTCAAGGTTCTAGGATGCCAAGAGACAAAATGCAGCATTATACTGCCAACACGCTTTGCTAGCAGAGGGCAAAGACACTGAGGCTGGTACTGCCACTTTGAAAAATGAACAATGATAACCCCTGATATCCTGTCTTAACTGGAGTATAGCAGCCTACTTTGTTATCTTCCAGGATGTGCCACTGTAAAACACAAAATCCTCCAAGCATTTTCCCCCCTTCGGTAATGTTTCTTTTGGGCATCTACCTCGTTCCATTCCCATCCAGAAGAGGGTTAGAATTTAAGTACACATATAACACTGACAGGGGATGCGGGTGGCGCTGTGGGTTAAACTACAGAGCCTAGGGCTTGCTGATCAGAAGGTTGGCGGTTCGAATCCCCGCGACAGGGTGAGCTCCCGTTGTTTGGTCCCAGCTCCTGCCAACCTAACAGCTCGAAAGCATGTCAAAGTGCAAGTAGATAAATAGGTACCACTCCGGTGGGAAGGTAAACGGCGTTTCCATGCACTGTTCTGGTTTGCCAGAAGCGGCTTTGTCATGCTGGCCACACGACCCGGAAGCAGTACGCCAGCTCCCTTGGCCAGTAACGCGAGATGAGTCCTGCAACCCCAGAGTCGGACACAACTGGACCCAATGGTCAGGGGTCCCTTTACCTTTATAACACTGACAAAAGGAAGGCTGTCTCTTGGCTTGCAAGGGTCCTTGGCATAGTGGCCTCAAGTGGGTCACCTCCTACTTTAATGATGCCTACCATGGGCCCCTGCAAACTCAACTGTGGTCTGCCTTTTGCATTTCTCATTATGCACTAGTGCAGAGGTAGATAACCACTTTTGCTCAGTGGGCAGAGAAAAAAAGTGGCCTACTCTCTGCAGACCACATTTGACTGATGGGCAGAGCTGCTCATCTGTCAGTCACCTGACATCATGTGATACCGCCTATTAAACAATGCCAATTGGAAGCCTATTGTAAAGGAACAGTTGATAGCTCACTCTCAGCCACGCACACCTGGTTGTTCCTTAGCAGCCACAGCTTTACCTACAATGCACCTGATGTCATATGACATCATGTGAGTGACAGGTGGGTATGGCCAGCCAAAAGCAGCCTCAGAAGCCAAATTGGGTGGCCTGGTGGGCATAATTTGGCCCACATATGCAATATGACCCACGGACCAGAGGTTTCTCCACCCCTGTGGTGTGTTGTTTTTGGAAGCAAGTTTTATTATTATTTTTTATGAAATTTATATCCCACCCTTCCTCTGAAAAGGAGCCCAGGGCAGAAAACAAGAAGTGATAAAACAATTTAAAACCAATTCATATGTAGGCTGGGAAAGACCTCAACTGGAAAGGTTTGTTGAAAGAGGAAAGTCTTTGGCAGGGGACAAAAAGACAACAGAGACAGCGCCTGTCTGATATTCAAAGGGAGAGGGGACTGGGTTTTTATAAGCAGGTTTTCCAATGACACAAATTCCCTATCAGATACTCCACACACAAACACAAAACAAAATGAACACAAAGTGTGCCTTGCTCATTGCTTACACATCAGTGGCAGTTTCTCCATACAAGATGCTGTGATGGTCACCAGCTTAGATAGCATTGAAATACCATTAGAAAAGGTCAGGGAGGAGGATTAATCAATGGGAAAGCTGCGGTCCACCAGATGTTGCTGGACTACAACACCCATTGCCGCTATTAGACATGCTGGCTGGGACTGATGGGAGTTGTAGTCAAACAACGTCTGCAAAGTACTAGGTTAGGTTCACCCGGACATATAATGCATTTTCCTATACATTACGGAGGATCAGAATACAACCTGAAGAAACCACTTTTAATGGCTCTCTTCAGTTTCACAAAATGTATCATTCTGCCTACAAGTATCTAAGAACTGACTGGCTGCTATGCATTGTTGTTTTCTAAAGGCAGGCTCTGCCCACAGATTTCACATCTAAATTGGCATTTAGCACTATATTAAACTTCAGATTAGTCAAATATTATCTATCTATGTGCGATTTATTTTGATACATGGCACCATCACATAATGATGCTACATTTAAAAGTTCTGGGCTTCTGAGGCCCTGCACACTTTCCAATTCCATTTTTATACACAATCGAGCTACAGTATTTCCATTTTGAACAGAATCTCGCCTTGAGGGTTTCTTTCTTTTTTTCTTTTTTTCTTTGGCATCTGATTAGTAAGCACTCATATGAAACACCATTTTCCTTTCCTGTTACTATTCTATCATTGCATTACCAGCTTCATACCAAAAAGCGAGAGGGAGAGGGAGCCTCTGGTTTACTCTACATATGATATTGGTTCTTCCAGAGGGGGTAGTGGTGGAAGCATTTCTACATTTTCTTCTTCTTTTAAAGCTTAGCAAGATGCTTTCAAATCCTCTTTCAATTTCCCTTCTATATTTCTTTTCCCTTTTTCTTTTTTTAGTATTCAGTGAAGAGCATTAATCTTTGTAGTACAAAACAGTTCTCCTTAAGATTCAGAACTTGCCAAGTGTTGGATAAGCTGTAATAAAGTCTCTTGTTGTAACTGTACCCTGCTGACACAGACGCTGATCTGAAAAGAGGGGGGAAAGAATTAAATTCTATTCACCGAAGGTTGCAGAGCCTTCCTGGGCATTGGATTACAGAAGCTAGGAATGCCAGATTGTAAGTACTCGCTGCAGAAAAGTTTGAAGGTATCATGTTTGCTTGGCAGATAGAAAGGTGAAGTTGTGGGGGGGGATCATGGGATCCAGCTGTGCAGATTAAGTTTGAATCTTATTCTTTACATATTGTGATATGGCGGTTTGAGGACCTTCCAAAAACTGTCTATTGCCCATGGAGACAATACTTCTCTCATTTAATAGCTACAGACCAGGAGTGGGGAACTTCTGCTCTCCAGAAACATCTGGGGGAACCACAGGTTCCCCATCTGTACTCCAGCTCAACCTTCCCCAAACTGGACCCCTCCTGATGTTTTGGACCACAACTCCAATCGTTCATGATGATTGGCTATGCTGGCTGGGACTGATAAGAGCTGCAGGCTGAAATATGGAGGGATGCAGGCCCCTCACTGCTGCTCTCACCTAAGAGGATGTAGCTCCTTCTCCCATATAATAGAAAAGTAGGGCAAATATAGTTCTAACATATGGTCTGATAGACTTTTCTTAATGTAGCATGAACGTTCTAGCTTGAGTGCTAAAGAGGAGAAGGAAATAAGGGAGAATCTGAGTGGAAGAATTAAAATTATGGAATAAAAGAAGGAAATCTTGAATGATTCACCCACTAGCCTGTGGTCGACCCTTCTAGCTATACTGGGAGCAGCTCTTCCTCTTGATCTAATCGGTGAGGTCAGGGAAGGGCTCTGATACTGGAGATGTTTGAGTCACCGTACCAGAGCCCAGGCACAGGCAGACTTCTGGTTCTGTAGTAGATAGGGCTGTACCTCTGGCCCTAAAATTAGACAGAGTGAGGAGGCTGCCTCTGGCTGCAGCTGCTGGGAACCAGCAGTAACAGCTAGGCTGCTGTTCATCCTAACCCACACAGTTATTGCCTTCCTCTAGCTGTTTGTACCACATGCTTGCTCTGCTTCTGTTATGTCGTAGAGGGGCATCATGGCTATTTCCCCAAGGCACCAACAAGTCTTGTGCTGTTCCTGGTACTAGAACCCCAAGGTTTGCCAACTGGAGTCAAGTGGGGGGGGGGAGACAAATGCTGAGGGCAGAGTCAGATGCAAGATGGTGTAGGTTAAAATATGAACTTCATGGTCAAAGGGGAAGTATCTGACTCCCATCAATCCCAGCCAGCATGGCCAATGGCCTATGATGATGGGAGATGTAGCATCCTGCTCTCACAGTGGCCAGCCTGCTACTATGTGAAGTCCATATGCAAGACCTAAGCACAATAGCACTCTACCCCCTTATGATTCCCATCAACTGGTATTCAGAGACATACTGCCTCTGACAGTCATCATGCCTAGTAGCCATTGACAGTTGCAAAATGTTGTGTGGCTAGAAATGCTTTGTGATTGCCTTCATCGGGGCATTTTTTTGCTCACCTGTTTACAAAATTTCTCCCAGTTTTTAGTTCCTGCAAACTTGTTTTTCATTGAAATGCACCATTTCACTGATGAATATCCCTTAATTCAATGTGACTTCAGTTTGTATAATTTGTATAATTACTTTAATCTAATTTGTGTTAGTTAGAATGAAATTGACACAAACTTTTGAAGGAACTATGGTTCTAATTAAAAGAGAGGCATTTCCCTGCAATCTTTTTTTTTTTTTTTAAATAGTAATCCAGTAAACTCTTCATTCTTGGCATGTGAATTAAGCAAATACAATTTGAAAGTATGAGGAGGACTTGATCTTCTGGGTACCACCATTCTAATTTAATAAGATGGTACAAGCTGCATACAGGCGCAAATGGCTCCCTGGTTGATCCTGCTAGCAGGTGGGCAGTTCTCCCTTCTCTGCTCAGACATCTGGCACCAGAGGGACATTTCCTAATTGACTATTTGGCCCCTTCCCTGCATCAAGCTCAATGCTCTTATCTAATTCTTCCTCTGCCTCTGAACAGTCCTGGCAAGAAGTCTGCATGTCATGGGCTCCATCTTCTGAGGCCAGGCCAGAGCACAATCCTTTTCTCCGCTGCTGTGTTTCAGCTGCAGGCAGTTTTTCCTCAGGAACAGCTGCATCTCTATTTATCATATGAGCTATGGAAAAAATAACCACAGCAAATACTCATAAAATGTATTCGGGGGTTTTTGTTTTTGTTTGTTTTTTGCAATCTAATATTTAATTAATCCAAGTGTAGTATTTCAAATCATGATGTGAATTCCCCCCTCCCTTGCCCTAGACTCAAACCTGCATGTAATCTGCTTCATAGCGGTGCTTTGTAAGTGTATGAAAACTGAGCATGTTAGCTCTCCAACACAGCGAGAGAACATTGTCTGTGGTCAAAGGCACTTTGGGAAAGGTTGAAGGGAGCGTCTTTGCTAATGCATGATATGGAAGGCTCATATATTGTGTCCCTTTTTCATTGCTGCAATGTGGACTGTATAGCATACAGTCCATAGCAACGGGGGGGGGGGGGGGGCTCCAACCCATAAGCCTAATTAGCCCCACCAGGCTTCCCCATGCGAAGCCATTTCATCCAAGGCATTCCCACCTGTCCTATGCTTGCCATCACATATGACATCATGTGTGGGGCAGGTAAAGGCTGAAATGGGTTCTACATGCACTGCTGATGCACCCTCTGACTGTGCAAGGGGCTGACTCTAACACAGGTACTCAACAAAAGTGCAAATTGAGTTCACATTGTCTGTACACGCTTGAAGAACCCTCCATCTCATGTTCCATCAAACCCCATGTTTCCATCTTACCACCTAAGAGTGAGTAAACAGCTATTTACCAGACTTCCTGCCACAAGCTCAAGGCAGCTTACACAGTCCCTTCCTCATTTTTAACCTCATTCTCAACAACTCTGTGTGGTGAATTAGGCTGAGAGGCAATTACCGGTACTCACCCACAGTTGCTCAGCGAGATCTGTGTCTGAGTGGAGCTGATTTTACTCGGTTCATTCTGGGTCCCCCGCCCCAAATGTAAAAAGTGTCCCTCATTTTTGAGCGCTTGTTGCAAACACATTCATGTTGTTTTGATGCTGTACTTCCTGGGGCCATTTTTATCACCACCATCATTATCGTGGCATCATCATTGTGACATTATCATCATGACCTCCTCCCCGCCCCCTTCCACCTCTCGCAGTGTCCATTTTCCCACACAAATAATTACCTCTTATTGGCTGTAGAAATCCACATTTTTTTATGTTTGCTGTTGACATCCATGATAATACTAGATAATTTAGAAACCTTTAAAAAAAAAATCACTTGGACTTTCACGGCCAATCAAATTAAATGGCAGAGTGAGCAAATGATGTTGTGGACAGAGGAAGAGGGGGTCATGTCGTAACTGCTCAAAGGGAAAGACAAAGGTCTAAAGCAGCATTGGAACTAAATAAATGTCCAGAGAAGGTGATGCTGGCAATCTGTCCATCTGTGTGGTGTGTACTATTCTCGAAGCAACTCTAGACCTTGGAGGCTTTATTGGAGAACAACTCAACTTTGGGCCCTTACCTGCTGGCATGGTTTCATTTTCCCCGTCTCCTACCCCTTTCTCGGCTGGCCATCCATCAAGACCACAACAATCTCCTGCTTCAGCTGCTTCACAGATAAGAGAGGAGCAAGCAGTCCAGAAGGGATAAACTCTCAAGTGCTTTTGATTTTTGATTCCCTGGAGGGCTCCAAACTGTCAGTGCTGGTAGGAAAGATGGCAGACAGTTTTGACAAGGGCCTCCGCGTGTGTGAGAGAATAAAGAGCATTCAGAACTAAGCATCAAGATTATGCTTGAGGTTATAGATCATTCCTGGCTCCAGGAGACTTTCTCTCACACCCACCCTCCCACTTTCTCTCTCTCCTATCTTGGCATGGGTGAATCTGTCCATTTAAGTTTCTCATCTTCTTCTTTTTTCCAGTTCACCACATTTCTGCATCCATTCGTGATTCCCCCCCCCCCATTTTTTAAAAAAATAATCACATCATTTTAGTATGTACATTTTTGTTGTGTAGTAGACACATTTCTATAAGTCATTTCTCCAATATAACGCATCATTGTGTGTTGTTTTCACTAGCATATGCATTTTAATGCACACTTCCCCCCCCCAAAGTATACATTTTTAATGCACTTTTTAAGCTGGAGAACTGCAATGCAAAATTTTGAGACTGCTTCTCCCCTTCTAGAGGGGAGGGGAATTTTCTACATCCCTCCTCCCCCAGAAGAAGAGGAGAGTGATCTGATGGGTAGGAATGGAGAGAGGCCTGTCGGCTATCTAGCCCAATGAGGTAAGATGTGGAGACCAGACTATTTAAACTGACTCCACCTCACACTCTTCCTTCTTCTTTTGGCACCTGCCATTTTGCCCTTTACAGTGTGGGCTTTGCTAATATCTGAGTAGGATCTTTTTTGCAGGAACCCCTGATTAGCCTCTGTGAGTTCTATTTTTGCCTACTTCACACTGTTGGGTGTTGCCAGTGTGACTGGAGGAGCATTTTTTCTCAATGAGGAGCACCAGGGGGGCCCATAGCATCAGGCGTGTGATTTTGAGGGGGTGCGAGCCAGGTGCCCCCATGCAAAGATCCCCACCCTACCTGCCAGCAGGTGTCTCTGGGCCCTGGCCTTGCTGCTACACCTCTGATCCCTTCATTCAACGGTCACCTGGCTAGTGTTGGGGGGATGCACCTGCCCAGGCCCATGTGGGCTGGCCAGGCTCCCCCCTGCGTGGGTGGGCAGGTGGTGCAGCGCAGCACAACCCTCTGTGTGCCCGGCCACCCAGCAGTTGTGGTGAGGGTTGGGCTGGTGCAGCGGGTTTTCTTTATTGCGCCCAGTCCCTGGTCCTGCCTGGTGCATGCGTATGCGCATGTTCGTGTGCCCCGGGTGCCAGTGAATGATGCAACACCACTGTTTCTTCTGAATATGGCTCAATTTGCATTTTGCCATGCACTGCCTTTGAACCGGTGCATGGCCCATTCATTGCTTCACTGGCTACGGCTACAGTGCAAACTTGCTTATAACTGGTGCTGCTCAGCTGAAACCTGAGTGATTCTTTTAAGAGCAAATTACATTTCATCTGATGAAAAAAATTTAAAAAATAAAATCTGCATTTTGCCCAGGCAGGTAAGAATATTTAAGAAATGGGCACTTCGACAACCGAGACATTATTTTGTTTTGGTACCTTCCATGGGCTCTGAGTTGGGAGTGTGGGCTTCCTTTTCAGTTTGGTATGCACACCAGGTTGAACTCTGACTGGTGGGACTGTGGTGTGCATGTCGGGTTCACACACCCAAGCTACACATAGCAGGGAAAGAGAGTTCTTTCCAAACCTTGCTGCATGGTCACAGTGTGTGACCATAAACATGCCCAGGGGGTGGTAGGGATTGGATGCCCCCCCTTAATGCATAATTCACCTGCTCAGATGAATTTGATTTTGCTAATCTGGGTAATTAGGTTTGTTTGCAGATTCTCTAATTTTTTATATTTAATAAACATAATATGCTTAGCCATAATGTTGTATCTCAAGTCTTGTTTCGGGTGTGATGCCAAGTGTGAATTTTGAAGGATAGCTGTGTTTTTGCCTGCTTGTTGTTTCAGGAAGTGTGAACTGGGTAGGTTCGCATTAAAATGCAGAAGAAACTGAATTCTTCAGACATCCCTACTCCAGTCACAAATCCATGGGTACTTCCAACAGCTTATCTTCCCTTAATTCTCCCCTGGATTGGGTAGTTGTGACCAAGAGACTTTTTAAAGAAACTGTAGGGCATGGATAGGAAACCATAGGTCCGGGGGCAAAATGTGGCCCTCTAAGCCCTTCTGTCTGCTCCATGGCTCTTCTCTGGCCTCAACCTCTCCCAAATCACATCCCAGTCCAAAGCTGTTTTCTATCCTTCTAGGATGCTTTTGCATGGTTAGAATGTGTTCATGAACTCAAATAATGTTTCTTGCTTGCCTGCGGGGGCGGGGGAATAGAGAGAGAGGTGTGAAGGAACTAGCCTATTGTAGAGGGGTAAATAATAATAATAATGATGATGATGATGATGATGATGATGATGATGATGATGATGATGTTATTTTAGGCTGCATAGAAGTATAGTGTCCAGATCAAGGGAAGTAATAGTACCACTCGAATCTGCCTTGGTCACACCACACCTGGAATACTGTGTCCAGTTCTGGGCACTAATTTAAGAAAGATATTGACAAGCCGGAACGTGTGCAGAGAAGGGCAACTAAGATGATCAAGGGTCTAGAAGCCAAGCCTTATGAGGAACAGTTGAAGGAGCTGGGTATGTTTAGCCTGGAAAAGAGGAGACTGAGAAGAGATATGATAGCCATCTTCAAATATTTCAAGGGCTGTCATGTGGAAGATGGGGCAAGCTTGTTTTCTCCTGTTCTGGAGGGTAGGACTCGAACTAGTGGCTTCAAGTTACAAGAAAAGAGATTCCGACTAAATATCAGGGAAAGCTTTCTGACGGTAAGAGCTGTTTGACAGTGGAACAGTCTCCTTTGGGAGGTTCTGAACTCTGCTTCCTTGGGGTTTTTTAAGCTTAGGTTGGATGGTCATCTGTCATGGATGCTTTAGACGAGATTTCTGCATTGCAGGTGGTTGGTCTAGATGTCCCTTGGGGTCCCTTCCAACTCTACACTCTATGGTTCTATGTTTCTATGAATAATTGCTCCACTCACTTTTGCTTTTGGCCCCTAGAAGGCTGCCCAGATGGGAATGTGGCCCTCAGGCTGAAAATGCTTCCCCATCCCTGCTGCAGACTCTCAAAAAGACGGGATCACTGAGAATACCTACCATGAGTTTTGGAAGGCGTGGCAAGGAATCAAGTGATTTGAATTCCTTGTGCGAAGTTCTTTTGTTTCCTCTTCTGGCTCGAGGCTCTAAAGGCAAGGAGCTATGATGGTGGCTTCAGCAAGGCACAGATATAGAGACACTTCATAGCCTTCCTCTAACATCAGGATTTTCTGTAATATCCTTTTTGTTCAAAGAAACCCTTGACGTTTTCTGCGCAGAAAGTATCATGAAGCAAAGGCCACACAGAGGGTGCATAAATAAGAACAACTTTAATGCACGCTGCCCTTGGAGGAAAAAAATGTGCAGCAGACTGACGTTTGCAGTAGAGATCTAAACGTGAAAGCACTAATGCCCAAGAGATGGCTCAGGCACATCCTGGTATGGCAAGCCACAATGAGAAGTGCCAAGCTAGTCCTTGCTCCTTGGTTGTTCTGGACAACAACTCTCATGAGCCCCAGCCAGCTTAGTGAAGGTTTCACTGCACTGTGCATGATAAGTGAGATGGGGTGTATCCTGCAGTATAAGCAGTGAGTAGTAAGGAATGAGATAGGTTTTAGGTTATGTTATGCTTTTAATAGGTTATGTTACATTCTGGATTATGTTATGTTTTAATAGATTATGTCTTAATAGGATGAGAGTGTTGGAGATATGTGCAAAGGTAAATCCGGTCTTTGGGTGTTTGATTTTCGTTGTTGTGTATACTGTGTATATACGGACAATGACAATAAATTTATCTAATAAGGTAAAGGTAAATGACCCCTGGGCAGTTAAGTCCAGACAAAGGCAACTAAGAGTGTGGTGCTAATCCTGCGTTTCAGGCCAAGGGAGCCGGCGTTTGTCCACAGACAGCTTTCCGGGTCATGTGGCCAGCATGACTAAACCACTAAACCAGAGCACATGGAAATGCCGTTTACCTACCCGTTGCAGCAGTAACTATTTATCTACCTGCACTGGTATGCTTTCGAACTGCTAGGTTGACAGAAGCTGGAACAGAGTAACAGGAGCTCGCCCCATCGGACGGATTCGAACTGCCGACCTTCCGATCAGCAAGCCCAAGATGTTCAGTGGTTTAGACCACAGTGCCACCTGCGTGACCTCAGTTCTGAGGTGTAGAGAAAGATGTGAGAGGAACATTCTGTGAGAAGGCCAAACTTTGTCCAATATTCTGCCTACTCTCAAAAGCAATTTTAAAGTCAAAGGAGGCAACTTCATGTCTCAGACACTGGCGGAGGAATGGGAGTGTGGAGGGAGCGGACCGCCCCCAGTACCACTATTCCAGCAGGGTGCCATCGTGGTGTCCCCCCGGACACGCGCTGCGCCCCCCCCCCACACACTCTGGGCACCACGCCCCCACAGGCAGCGCGTCATGCCCCCAGAACGTGCACCATGCCCTCACGGGTGCCGTACCACACCCCCGGGATGCGCACCACGCCCCCAGGGGCACCAGCCACACCCCCACCTGCTCTCTGCCCCCGATAGCGGAGCATGCAGCTTCACCACTGGTCCCAGATCCAGGTGCAGTCACAGGCAACTGGACATGTCTAACAACTAATGCTTCTGGATGCTTTCTAAATCTAATTTGTTCATTGGATGTGGGGATGTGCATCTCAGATCTGCATTCACAACAGACATGGTTGGTTACCTTTTTCAGCAGGGATGAAATTTGCCGAAAATCTCAATGTTGAGCATATCTGTCCAGTTTTTAAATTTGTATCAGATTCTTTGATCTCAACAAGAAGTGAGGCTCTTTATTACAGGTTCTGCTAAATATACAACTATTGCACAATATATGCATTATTATACACTACTTTTTGTGTATGCATTATATACATATGGACATTGATATATGTTTCTGTATGATAAATATATAAACTCTAGGTTTCCTAAAGTAACCAACATACCACAATGCATATAACTGTATAAACAGGTGTTAATATTTATAAAATGAAGTTGGAGAAATATTCCACCACTTGGGACTTGAATTTTAGGGGCAAAGCTTGATCCATTAAAAACATCAAATTCCTTGCAAAAAAAATCAGTTTAAAAACAGATTCCTTTTCCAGCTCTATTTACATACACACATTTATATTGCTGTATCTCCCAGAGTTTGTCATCATTGCGGTTGTGTAAAGGGAGCAGCATTGAAGAGCCCTAATATGATAAGAGATGGGCATATAAAAGGGAAGCGACAGCAGGAAATGAAGAGGTTTGGTTGGTTCAAAGGCTATATGGAGTGCTCCTCTTGATTCTCTTTTTTCCAAGCAAAATGGGAGTGAAGAGGAGTAGACAGCAACAATATTTTTTTATTCTTTTTTAAAAAGTGAACAAGAGCTTCCCATTTGTTTCTAGAATTTGTGCTCATCATTAGTGCCCCAAATGGGCTCTGAAAGAAACTTACAAAGAAACCATAAGCAAACCAATAAAACCACAATAGAAATTAACAGCATCAATTAAAATAATAAAACAGCAAGCTAAATCCATAACATACTCAACATGCAGAAAGAAATGGCGGGGGGCCCACTTATGCATAACCAAAAATGAAGCCAAAATGATATACATATTTGCATAAAAATTGCTTCTGTCAATTTATATAGATTCACATTTAGAAATACTTACGGTGCTTTAAATAGAGCTACAGATACATTTCACCCCAGTGGGAAATGAGGCTGCAGCCAGATGCCCAATGTGCCTTTTCAGTCTGCTATCCTGGTGCTAAGTGTTGGTGGGTTACCAAAGCCCTTCCCTCTCCCTCTGTCTATTGGCCTTTACCATAAACCAGATCTAAATGGTAGCCTTTTGAACAGAGGGCTCCTTCAAACAGAGCACTGTGCTTTGTCAAGAAGGGCATATGGATGGCCACCCTGGAAACTAGCCTCCAATTACCCTAAAAAGCTTTCCTGATCAAGAAAGTCTTTGTGCATTTTCCAGGTTTCCTACAGGCAACAAGCTGGAGGCAATAACGTTTTGAAATGTGCACATACAACATGAGATATTACTTGATGTGGCTGCTCTTTCTCTAGGAGATAAACTCATTTGCAAAGTAAGGCGAGTCTGCAGCAGTGATTGGGAAACTTGTGAACCTCCAAATGTTGTTGGACTCCAACACCAGTCAGCCTCAGGAAGCATGTTGATGGTCAGGGATGATGGGAGTTGTAGTCCACCAACATCTGGAGGGCCACAGGTCCACCAGCCCTGGCCTGCAGCCTTGTTCACTTCAGCATTAACCTTTCAAGCCTGCAGACTACCTAAATATTCCCCACTCCGCAATAGTAGGCCTTGCTTTGATGCCCAGAGGAGAGAGGAAAGATTCAGGTAACTGGGGAGCTAGGCATTTTGTAACCTTTAACAAAGGAGAACTACGGAACACTGAGGGTGATATTTATTTAAGCTTTACTCAGAGAAGATCCAATGAAAGTTATGACTAATGCCTCATCTGCACCATACATTTAAAGCAGCATCATAGCACTTTAAACAGTTATGGCTTCCCCCAAAGGATCCTGGGTGCTGCAGTGTGTTAAGGGTGCTGAGAGTTGTTAGGAATCCCATATTCCACTCACAGAGCCAAAATTCCCATAGTTTTCTTCCAAAGCAATTGATTTTGTGATTGTTGGTAACTTTGTTGCATGATAGATTGTGCAAACTGTTGCACAACGAGTTTCTGCTAGTGCAACTGGTTACATTGGATTACTGTGTTGAGCAATATTTAAAAACTCACCCGTCTTCTAGTGAAAGAACACTTGTGCTAGTGGGCACCGGACACTGGATGACATAGCCCCTGCTCATCCATTAGGACTGGAATGGCCTATCACTCTTTCGGATTTTGAATGTTGTTTGTCATTGAAGGGGAACCCATTGTCCTCCAGAAATTGTTGAATTCCAGCTCCCATCAACCCCAGACAACATAGTCAAAGGTGAGGGATGATGGGACAAAGATCTGGTGAGCAATATCTGCCCCACCTCTGTTTTATGCCAACATGGTTGATACGCAGCTGGCCACTCCTAGCTCTCGGACCACAGTTTAGAGAAGACTGTGATCACAAAGACAACAGAAGCTGCCCATCACTGCACTAAGTGAATTACATTCAGGGTTCTCATGGCGTGCCTTGTGCATATCATGGAGTTCCATGCCCCCCTCTCTGCTATCATCATCATCATTATTCCACCCAATACCCACAGGTCTCAGTGCAGTTCACAGGATAAAATCAGAATATAAAACCACAAAGTACATAATCAAAATAAAAACAACAACCCAATAACCTCCACAACACATTTTAATAGAGCATATGATGTCAATCAAATCAACCAACTTACCTTTATTTGTTTAGACAGGCCTTTGACCACTAACAGTGCTGTTTTAATAGGGTTACTTATTTAGTTGTTCTTTAATATTTATATTTATTGCTAGGTTTTATAAAAAAAGTTGCACCTGTTTTTATTCATAGAATCATACAATTGCAAAGTTGGAAGGGACCACATGAGTCATCTAACCCAACCCTCTGCAATGCAGGGTTATTATTTTTTTGCCCAAGTGTTGCTCGAACCCACAACCCTGAGATTAAGTGTCTCATGCTCTACCGACTGAGCTATCCCAGAGCTGCAACAATGCTGTGAACTTCCTTGGGTTCCATTGTGGGTAAAAGGCAGGATTTTGGACTTTATGGGAGAACATCACAAATACTATCCTTGATGTAAAGTTCTTTTGGAGAGGAAAAAAAAATACTGTATACAATAGCAATTGATTATTATTTGTTTAAAAAATGTGTGCACACAGCTTTGATTACAGGGTTATTTATGGCGACTGCTGGAAGAGATAGCCGTTATTCATGGACACCTATAAATTAGAACTTACTATTAGCATATGATTATTATCTAGTTCACTTGAGCACAAAACACTTTGCAATATTTTTCCTGCCACAATTTCAGGTGAAAGCTACTTAATAAACTTCAGTGCTTAATGTCGGCTGTTCTCTTACAGCAGGGGCTTGCTGCCTGGCCAAGTTTTGCTACAGAGGGGAGGCTGCTGGAACCAGCAAGGGGCAAGTATATCCCCCCGCCTTCCCTCTTTCCCTGGCCTGGGACCCTTATAAAGCAAACTTGGTGCCTGGTTATTAGTACTACAGGGAAGAGGTTGCAGGAATCATTGTCAGCAGGCTGCAGAATGGTGGGTGAGAAACTAATGGGGTTTGAGGAGGAATAGTGGAGCTTGCAATCAATACACTTTGTGTCTGGGAAGCAACAATGACTTGTGTATAAGAAAGAGACCGACTCCAATCTACACAGATCACCTGTGGTTGCTGAACTCTGATGGTATATGGGGCTTGAAGAAGGACTGGCAATCTTTACTTCCCCAGGTGACTGATGGGGAGGTGATTGATAGTGGAGACCCAAGTGAAAGCCAGGAGTTAAGGCTATGTAAGTTAATTGTGGTGAACTTCTGTGGAACCTTATAGCATGGAATCAAAGCCAGCTTTAGTAAAAGGTCAGTGTCGGTGTGCATGCATTTTATGCAGAAGGTCCCAGGTTCAATCCATGGGATCTTCAGTTAAAAACATCTGGTTGCAGGTGATGGGTATGGCCCTCTGCTTGTGGTCCTGCAGAGCTGCCACCAGTCAGAGTGGGCAGTCCTGGACTAGAGGTCTAGTTTAGCTTCTGAGAAGATCAAACTGGGTTAGGTGGTAGAGGGCAACTGATCTGGTAGAGGGCAACTTCCTACGTACCTCGTTGTGTGGAACTAGAATAGGTGTATGGAAGCAGCCTGTATAATTGGCAGACCATGCTAAGTCTCTGGATTGATGAAGCTTGGTATAATATTGCAGAAGGATGGCCCAAGGAATTTTGCTGCCTGAGGCAAAAAGTCAAGCTGGTGCCTGCTCCCATTCCATGTACAAAAGCTGAGCAGACTGGCAACTGGACCATGCTTCAATGCTGCTGGTGGGCCTTCCACTACACCTGGTGACATTACACTGTTCTCCTGCATCTGCCACCTGAAGGGGTCATTTCACTCTGTCTAATGATAGGGTTTGCCCTGATGTTGGAAGACTTTCTTTCTATGGGCAACGTAGTACTATGTTCTGCTTCTTCCCTTCTAGCTCCAGTATGTGAGCATGGTGAACTGATGCCGGAGAATACCAACTCCAGCTCTAGATACAACTACCTGCATCACGGATCCAGATCTGAAAAGAGTCATAGTTAGGTTGGGGGATGCTCCACTCTCTATCTCTTGCTTTGATCTACATGCAACACACCTTCTAGCCTATCCAATGAGCAGCTTCAGCAATGTTGGATAACATAAACCTGCTCAAAAGACATCTCATAATCTTTTGAGCAAGTGGGAGGTATGAAAATACTTTTTAAAATAATTGCCAGGGAGCTGAGATAGGATCGGAACTGAAGCTTTACACTTGGTAACAAAAATGAATATAGCTTTGATGATCTTTTTCTCCTCTGCTTTCAAAAGGGTGGGAAATCTATAGGCCTATATTATATTTTATTTTGTACAATGGGTAATGATGACAGTAATTGTAGATTTGTCCTTAGTATCAGGGGTAGCTGTTATCAGAACTAAAAATGGGTAGGCACAGCTAGGTAGGGAGTACCAATTGTCCTATATAAATACCAATACTTTTGGAAGGGACTAGGGATGCAAGGGAAATTAGATTCTGTTTGCATTTAAAAGTGAATCCACTTAATTCACACTTTCCAAAACAATATGTGAAAGGAAACACTGTCATCTTTGGAAATTCACACTTCTTGAAATTTTGCAAAGCAGTCCTTCAGCCAAGAAATGCATACAAAACTGCTTAAACTAGGATAAAGTCTGCATATGAGTACATATACTAATGAAAATAGCATGCAGAAATACATTAGATATGGGGAAATTGTTCTGCAAAAATGTGTAAAAATTCTGATGAATTTTGATGAGCACTTAATTTTTTGTTTTTGTTTTAGTCTGCAAATTCTTGCAGAAATATTGAGAATTGGATTTAAGATGGGGAAAATGAGAATCTGGAATTGACATTTGTCCATCCCTAGTGATCATAACCTTGGCACCGAAAACCCAGACGGTCTATTTGGAGGAACTGTGTTCTTACCAGCCTGCCAGATGTCAGGTTATGGTCTCTTTGGGAGTATCAGAGACTTGGCATATTTGCCATTTCCTTTCAGTTTGTATCAGGAATGGGGAACCCAAGGCTCTAAAGATGATGCCAGACCACATCAGCCCCAGCTAACACGACCAATGGCCAGGGGTTATGGGAGTTGTAATCCACCAACATCTGGAGGATCATAGGCTCCTCATCCCTGGTTAACATGTTCAGCTTTACCTTTTGGGCTCAGATTTGTGTTAGGCAATTTTTAACATTAGGAACCAATATGAAAGAACCAGAACAGACAATACAAACATTTGGCTATTACAATAAAAGCAAGAAATTAGCTGAATGTTGTCTGTTACTCCAAAACATCATGTTCTACAAATGTGATTGGCTGTTGATCTTTATACATACCTATATGTTGAGTCAGTTTAAATAAAATGGCTATATTCCATATTTTATTAGGCAACTCAAATAAATGACAAGTGTGTTCTTTTCCCAGTTGACTGCTATACAAATCCTAGTTGCGCTGACAAGGTGGGTAACAATTTACCAGTCATCATCAAGGATTAAACTAGGGCTGTGCATTGGCATTGGCTGAGTTCCATGCCAAGTTGGGCATATTCGGGGGGACTCAGACATCAGATGTGTTTTGCACACAACTTTGTACACTGGCAGCACCTACAAAATGGTGGTACCCTTTGGCCCTTTGGTGGTACCCTTACCATCCCTGTACCTGACAAGTGTGCGGGTCAGTTTGCCTTGCCCAAAATGGCCATATGGAGCAAAATTGGAGCACTAGCAGGCCTGATGATGTCTATGGACCAGAGTTTCTCTGCCATGGATTTACTCTGGCTAGCGCTCCAGGCAGAGAGACTGTTCTCATCGCCTGGCGCAGAATAGGAAAAATATATATTTAAAAACACATATTTAAATATTGTATTTATGCTGCAGGTCCACCCCTCCCCCGCAAAGATTAATGTGGAAAAAGGAGTGAGGAGACTTTTGAACAAACAAATGAGAGCATGTGTGTGCATGTGTCCATGCGCTAAACAGGGCCAATGAGCAGTATGTCCTGGGAAGAGTTCCAAAGGACTAAAGCTTGGGGGCTAATATTGTTCCCCCCACCAGGCCTGAGATCCTCCACCCCTGATCCTATAGGTTAAAGAGGAAAAATCATTTGAAAGGAGAAAAAAAAACCTAGCGAGAAAATGAGGGGCAGAAAGGAAAGGTACAGGCAATGTGAAGGTAAAGAAGGCAGAAGTTCGCCTACTGATTTCAAAAGATCATATTTTTGGCTGTTGGTGTCTTATTTCTTTTTATGTAGCCCAACTCTTTTTTAAAGGGAGGATGAAGCACAAGTCTTTGAATCTCTTTCCGGGGTCTATGCAAAATTAAAAACTGTTTGATTTGTTGCATCTTCAGGCTGATGGCACTCAGTTACTCAGAGAACAAAGGAGGTTTTACTCTGCGGATGAATGTTTAGAAGAACTACATTTCCATCAGATCTTTCCAGAGAAGTGATGACTCATGGTCCAGCACGTTGGGGAAAACACTGCAAGGAAATGATATATATGTATGCATTATCATTTTTAAAGAAAATAGACTGTTTAATATAATGTTAAAAAAATCTATAAGTGGCTTACATAGAATTGTAGAATTGGAAGGGACCCTGAGGGCCAGCTAGTTCATCCTCCTGCAATGCAGGAATCTCAACTACAGCATCCATGACAGATGGCCATCCAACTCATACTGGATCCCACCGCTCTCCAGGAAACACACATTTTAAATCAAAATTTAGCAGTCAATTTTGATTAATTCTCTTCCTCCTTACCAAAAGAGATTCACTTTAAAACAAATCAGCTGTGAAAAAAAATCTTTGCATGATCTGACATATGCATGGCTCATAGAAAGTAACCTTAGAGAACAGCAAACACTGTTTTGCACTTTCCTATACTACAGTTTCAGAAAGGGAGAAAATGATTGAGCTAGAGACACTTTTGTCCCAACAAGATTCAAAATATCTGCACTGGTTCCCCACCAAGTTCAAGGTGTTGCTATTAGTGTGTGTGTGTGTGTGTGTGTGGAGAGAGAGAGAGAGAGAGAGAGAGAGAGAGAGAGAGAGAGAGAGAGACCCCGGCTACCCATTCCCTCTAAGGAAAGGGCCATAAACCAGTGGAAAGGCATCTGTTTTGCATGGGAAAAGGTCCCTGGTTCGATCCCTGGCTTCTCCAAGACAGGGCTGGGAGGGACTCTGGAGTCCCTGGAGAGTCACTGGCTGGAGAGCCACTGCCAGTTTGTGTAGGCAGTATTGAAGAATATGGACCAAAGGTCTGACTCACTATAAGGCTGCTTCCTATTATATGTATAACATTGAAATTGCTTCTATTGTGTTTTAGCTACTCATGATGTTAGCGATCATTTGGTTGTTTTAAACACTTGTCTTAACTGTTTTTATTGATAATTGTAATGTTTTATATTTCTGTAAACTACTTAGAGGTTTCTTTGATTATTTTACAGTCAGGCAGTATACATTTTGTTAAAGTCAGAAAACATTGAGAGAGAGAGAGAGAGAGAGAGAGAGAGAGAGAGAGAGGGAGGGAGGGAGGAAGGGGGAGAGAACCCTCAACACAACTGTACATCACAAATAAAATTAAGGAACAGTGTGCGAAACAAAACAAAATGTAAAAATCAAGAGACCATGAAATTTTAGATAGACACAAAAGTTTTAAGGAGGCATTACTGTCTCCACCTTATGAATTCCCCAAGGGAAAGCATTCCAGAGGCAGGGTGGCACAAAAATGTTTGCATTTTTTTAAAAAAAATTTTTTACAATGCAATGATAATAATTGATGTGCTCCTTCTTGCATGTATGCTCTGGCTGCACTTGCAATGTGAAAGGATTTCGTTGGATTAGGTACACTGGATTTTACACAGCATCACTTATGTGGAAGGACCATGGCAAGACTCAATGGGGCGCTCAGGGTTTTTGCATCAGTCCTTTCACTTGGACATCAAAGGAAGAGGAGAAGGTTCCATAGTTTCAAGAAAGCATTCATTTTCCTCTCCATGTCTCAGCATCCATCCTATCTGCGGGTAGAAAACTGAGGTGGGGGTATTATTGCATACGCTAATTATATGGATACTTCCAGTTAATTATTGTATACAGTTCTGGTTTAATTATGGCACACTGTATATTTAAAAATATTATGTTGTCTGCAAGCCATTCAGGGAATATTGATTTATAGGCAGTGATGTGCATTTAATAAAGAAATAACACTGGCAACACCCACAGCAGGAAACTTGAGTTTATGTTTTTGGTGATTATTCAATGAAAAGGAAATGTGTTCATTACCACAGATTGTTTTCATTTATTACTTGAGATATGGGATACCCCTCCTGCTCGTATCAAAAATGAACCATGCCTTTCAACTGTTCAAGTCAAATGCTGAAGAAACATCAACACAAAAACAAACGCCTTGAGGTTTTTTTCCTTTCTTTCAAATATTCCATTTCAGCAATTGAAAATCCAGTAATTCTCCAAATTTTCCTACTTCTGCCACTACCCTTTCCTCTCTTGCCAGTTACCCCTGAAATGAGTTACTCTTAAGTATTGCCTTCATGATGGCTGTGTGCTTTCTACAGTTTATATCACACACCAATGGCCAGGCAGTATTCCCACAGCAATATGCAAAAACAGTGGTGGCTGGTGCTCACTGGAACTGGTAGGGCAGAAGGTGGGGAGATGAACAGAAGATGGCGCCAGAGCCAATGACAGGCAATTCTAGTTTTGTCTGTATCCTCTTCCCTACTGAGGTCTACAAGTGGCAATACTTAGACAATGGCTTCATTCACACGGCAGTTTATTGCATTTCCCTGACAGTTGATTTCCACATTATATTTGAGCTTTCACACGATGTAAAAGCCACTTCCAGAAATAGACAGCAGAATATACAGAAACATGCACTCATCTTGTGTTATGTTCCACTATATTTCTGAAAGATCAAATATAAATACTTCTCTGATTTTTGCCCATGCCAAGACCTTTTACAGAACTCAGTCTGGCATCTTGCGCTGCTTTTTGGAATTTTTTTCTTGCTCTCAATCCGGCAGATTTTGTTATTTGCATCCTTAAAAAAAGAAAGAACCCGCCGAGTTTGACTGCCGCAGGATCTGCAGCATCATTTGGTGCATCTATCGCCTGGCACTTTGATACACATGAAAAGTGCTTTGCAGAAAAATCAATAGGAACAACAGAACTCTGCACCAATGCCCATTCATGTTATGTTCTCTTTGATCTTGCAGTCACTGTTGGGATAGCAATGAGGATAGTAATGATAATAGGAAGACAGCTTTGTTCTTACAGAGCACCCCTCATCTGAACCACTCAGAGAACTTGACTAATTATTTAATTAAGGCCAAACTACATTCCTGGTGGAATGGTAGCTGTGTATTACAGGCTGTGGTCTCCACCCTTTTTATTCAGTATTAAATTCCACAGATTCCACAGACTGGTCAACCTAATAGACAAAGTCCTAGGATGTTGCTAGATGTTGCTAGTAGCAGAGACTTTTATCTGCTTATGATGCTAATGAAGAGAAAAGGAGCATCATTTGCAGGCTTCTTTTTCTTCTGCCAATAAACTTCAGAGCCGCTGCAACTGATATTTTTACCCTCCCTAAAGCAAAGTTCAAAGTAAATTTGTGACTTTCTCCTGAGGCAAAACACCTGGTGGATCTCGAGGGGCAGCCAAATAAAGTTTCACTGAGACTGTACTAATGTTTCTCAGTGAGCTTCCACGTATCTCTAGATGATCACCAGATTTTTTTTTAATCAAAAGTGCATTTTCAAGGCTGATTAGAAGGTTGCTCCTCATGCAAAACTTCCAAGAAATGTTAAGGAAAGCAATGCAACACACACACACACACACACACACACACACACACACACACACAAACGTAACCTTCAAGCCGGACTACTGTGATGTGTTCTAAGAGGGCTGCCCTTGGAGATGGTCCAAAATTGCAACTAGTGCAAAATATTGTGACTAGTAAGCTGGTAGTGGGATATATTGCTCATATATTAAAACAGGTATACCGGTTGCCAATAGTTCTCCAAGCCCAATTCAAATTGCTTACTTTGACATTTAAGGTCATTGGGTCATATGCGGAATATGGTATTAGGATCAAAGCCTTAGATCATGGGTAGGCAAACTAAGGCCCGCGGGCCAGATCAGGCCCAATTGACTTCTGGATCCGGCCCGCGCATGGTCCAGGAATCGTTGCGTGGATCGCCAGTGCATGTTCTTTCCCTCTCCCTCCCTCTCCCTCACATGGCAGCAGTGGCACTGCCTCCTCCCTCCCTCCTCCTGGCTTCTTCCCACCCTGCCTAGAGGAGGAAGGGGGCTGGACTTTGTTGGTGCCAGCAGCAGCAGTGCTCGAGCGGCCGCCATTTTAAGCAGCCCCTCTCTGGAGCCCTAAAACGCTCCGCTCATCGTCCCGCCACCGCCACCAACCTCTGCCACTCGCAAGACACAGGTAAGCAGCCACTGGGGCTCGTAGGGCTCTTGCATCATTCCCCCTCCAAAATATAGTCCGGCCCCCCACAAGGTCTGAGGGACAGTGGACCCTGCTGAAAAAGTATGCTGACCCCTGCCTTAGATGCATGCTGTGGTCCCTTTGTATTGATGTTTGACTCGACCTCTTTATCATTTTAGGCGGCTAGTTCAAATGTACCTTTTTCTGGCGGGTTTCCACAACTGAATGATCTAGTTGCATGCAATTGCCATATTAGGACTGTTGAGCTGGAATGCGCTGGTAGCTTTAAATAGCTATAAAGTAATATCTGAAATGAATAAAGTCCTTCTTTCCTTTCTTTTTTAAATATTTGTTTCCTGCCTCTACAGAACTCAGAATGTGCTGCAATTAACGTTAAAAACAAAACAAAACATTAAAACCCCAGAATAACAAAAGCACCATCAAATGTAACTCTCAACTCAAATTAAAACAACTTTTCTTGTTGTTACAGGCTGACATAAAAAACAGATTCTCAGGTGTTGCTTTCCCCCCCTTTGGTGGGTGTTATTACAGCTTAATTCATATATATATATATATATATATATATATATATATATATATATATATATATATATATAATCTCGCATGTGTGTTTGCATACATTAAATCTTGTGGAAAGGCTGTGTAACATTTTAATTTTTGACAACCACAGTCTTTTTAAAGTTCCACGGATCCCTATAGAAGAGTCTTCAATATGTGTCCCAAAAGACAACAGACATTGCAATTGCCCAATCTGTTAGGGAAGGGAGTTCCAGATTGCAGATGAGACCAGACTAAAGGTCCAGCTCCTTCATCAAGCAGAATAGACCTCCTGACAATATTATATCTACAGAAGGGCAGTGATTGGATGTGCTTATAAGGGGTGCAGTGGCATAGTGGGGGGGCAGGCAGGCCATGGCCCTGGGTGCAAAATTTGGATGGGGTGCAACCAGGCACTGACTTCCATGGGGATCCCCACCCTGGCAAAAATGGCAGAGCAGCTCAGACCACATCGGCCAGTCACTCTCCCCCCTGCGGGGGCAAGCAGAGCAGTGTGGTCCCACTTGGCTCTGGTGGAGGAGGGTGCCCTGGTGGCTTGCCCGCCCCATGCGCCGGCAACCCACATTACGCTGGGTGAGATTATCTTTTAGGTTCTGTTATGGTCTACCACATGTAAAGAACATCCTAGGAATGTCTCTGTTGCTGCCCATGAAAGGGGTGGTAAAATGGAGGGTCCATTCCAACCCCATTTTGGATAGGATTGGTAAAAAAAAAATCACTGTGGAAAGGAATGCATTTCTGCAGCCACCACTGATTTTGCATAAAGCAAAATTCAGCATGAATTGGGACACTACTGCATGAGACAAACCTAGTAAGAAGATATGAAAGAAGTTCAGGAATGGAAAATAAAATGTTGAAGGGGATTCCGCCCCTCCCCTGACTTTTGAGTCTAATCTGGGCCTTAGTGTGGTTTACACTTTTCCTCAACAAGCACCCATTTCAATGTGATTGTCTCCTAGGCCAGAGGATCCATGGGATGTGACGAGCCATAACACATTACAAAGGAAGTTCAAAATCATCTGTTGGTAGCATTTGCTTAATCCATCTGGAGGGAAAATGAGAAATTCTCCTTGCTTCCTGAAAGCCCAACCAAGCCAGTGCTTCTCATTTCCCTGCCTGTGTGCCTGCTTGTCACTTTGATTTCTCAGTGTTTTATTTTTCTGGGTCCAGATACAGCATCAGGTCTCACACACATTATCACCAGGTCCACACATTTCACATTGCTTCCCATCCCTTCTCATGTAATATTGAACCAATAAAAATAATAAGAAAGGACAGGGAAGCTTTCAATTTGTTATCCTCTGAAGCCTGGATTATATGCAGACCTCTTGGCTAGATATAAGGAAAGAGTAGACACAAATTCAGCCAGCACAACATGATAAAGTTTAGTGTGTGTGTGTGTGTGTGTGTGTGTGTGTGCTTGCACTAAGAAGCTGGGACTCAGGGAAACTGTCAAATTTATTTGAATGGTGGTGTGTGCACAGAAGAAGAAGAGGAGGAGGAGGAGGAGGAGGAGGAGGAGGAGTTTGGACTTGATATCCCGCCTTTCACTCCCCTTAAGGAGTCTCAAAGCGGCTAACAATCTCCTTTCCCTTCCTCCCCCACATCAAACACTCTGTGAGGTGAGTGAGGCTGAGAGACTTCAAAGAAGTGTGACTAGCCCAAGGTCACCCAACAGCTGCATGTGGAGGAGCAGAGACACGAACCCGGCTCACCAGATTATGAGTCCACCGCTCTTAACCACTACACCATGCTGGCTCCCAGGAACAGGTGACTCTGTCAATTTTGCAACCATAAATTCAGTTCTCCATATTCCCACATCAGCTTGCCTTTCTAAATTGTTATTAAAGTCTGGAGAGTTCCTCATTAGGTAGAAGGTCAAACATATGCAGACATTTAAACAAACACATATCTATGTCTACACTCAAGATTTTATTCCTCTCATAGTAAGTACATGTTGGAGTCATGTGTGCACTGAACACATGGGTTCAGATATACGCATGTAACAAAGCTGATCAACAAGTTATATTGTGGGTATAGAATCAAAGCAATATAGAGCTGGAAGGGAACTCGGAGGTCACCCTGCCAACCTCCCACAATGCAGAAATCTCAACTCAAGCATCCATGGTTGAAATAACCTTTTTCACTGGTTTCTTTAAAAGTAAAAAGGCTCCATCAAAAAGAAAACAAAAAGCTGAAAGGCTGTTAGGAGCATGGGAGACAACATCTCCAGTTTCTCACACTTACCGGAAAGCCATGGGGTTTTCAGGAGGTTCAGGCATCCAGGAATACTGCATATTGCAGGCCACCAGAGATATTCTTTGGCCAGCTCAAAAGTGAGTCCAGCCCATGAGAATTCAATGAAATTTTATTTTACTGAGCACAATTTTTTTTTCTTAGTAATTTATGGGGATGGTGTGTGTGTTGGGGGGTGTTGGGGGGAGGCACGTGAAAAACAATTTTGGCACAACAGTGATGAAACTCTCCATGCAGGGGGCAAAGCTGTTTTTAACCTAAAACAAACTGGGTGAATCTGAATGTTCTTGCTTGGAAACATATGTGAAATTTCAAGGAAAAGCTCCAGAAAGCTTCCAAGATTTCTCTGGAGAGACCAGCACAACTCCAAGGTTTAATGTATTTCAAATATCATCACAGCTTTTCTTTAATCAATACATAAACCCACCCATCCAGACACATGCTAGCAAATATATTTGCTGGAAATGGATCCCCCCCCCCCAACACTGTTCGTGAAAGGTAACAAGATCGGAGCTAATGAACAGAGCAAGTCTGTAGGTTTGATATTGAGTCGTGTACATGATTAGAGTTAACGGCGATGTTCAATTAAGAGCCATCCATATTGAAATGGCAGAGGTAATGCAAAGCAGCAGAGAACAGCTTTCAGTTGTCTTGGGCATTTTCCCAAAAATTAAGGAGTGATTTTTTATTTTATTTTATTTTAAATGCAGTTGAAGAGTGTAATGTAATACATGGTCTGCCAATTCTTTCCCTTCAACTCATGGAGCTTGCAGTAGTGCCTATGTGCTACCCACAGAATCAGCAGGCTGAGAACCAATGTAGCACGGTGAGTAGAGTATTTGAGTACGATGGTTTGAGATCCAGGTTCAAATGAACCTCAGTGGGTGTTCTTGGGCCAGTCACTATCTTTCATCCTAACCAACATCACAGAGTTGTTGTGAAGGTTAAATACTGTAGATGGGGCAGACCATGCATGCTGCCTTGAGATCACAGCATGAAAAGCAAGATATAAATGCAATAACTAAATAAGAGGCAGAATGCCTCTTATTCTGCAGTTGCTGGGGAATGGCAGATATGAGCAGGATGGTCTAACTCAGGAACGGATAAGCTTCCTTCCTCATGCTGGTGGATTGAAACTCTCATCATCCCTGATCATCAACCGTGCTGGCTGGGGCTGATGGCAGGTAGAGTCCAACAATGTCTAGAAGGGTGCGGGTGTCAGGCTTTGGGGGATCAGATCCCTCCCGCGGTGGCATCAAAAAAGCAGAGAAAAAGCAAAGAAGACTTCTTATCAATTAGTTTATTCTATAATCACAGCGAGAGACAAAGGAATGCGGTATCTCTCTCTCTAATGGCATTGCTCCAATTAAAGTCCTATCCCCTTCCGTCTCCCCTATTCTATGTCACTCCTGCGTTGGCTAATATAAGCTTTCTGCCGCTGAGGTATCTGTTCTACTACCCTCAACGGCTGCCTGGTCCTGGGAGAGGAGGGTGGGCCAGGAATGCTTTCCAAGGACACTGAGTCTGTCAGCTGTCTCTCCCCTGGTGGTGCTTCTTCTTCTTCCTGCTGTTCCTCTTCCAATATTTCCCAGCTTCTGCCCTCTGCAGCCTCTGAACTATGCCCTTCTGCAAACCACTGTTCTAAACCTATACTGTCCTCCTGTTCCTGGGAAGGTTCAGTCAGGAGAAGGGGGGACGGTCCCCATCATTCCTCCTCAGTCTGGCCCCTGGGAGCAGGTAGTCGATGATGATTATTATTCATCCACTCACAAGGCTTCTTGATGCAAGGAGCAACTCTGATTGGCTGATTAGTGCACACGGGGTCCATTCACACAGCTGTTGAATGTGTGGCTCTTGAGAAGTAGGACTGCCCTGCTACTCTTTCATATGTTTACAACACATGAGTTGGGGGAGGGAAGTGATAATCCTTCCTTTGTGTACAGTGTACGTTGAAAATATATCTGTGAGCATGGGTGATGGTCATAGTGAAATGCATTTTATAGATGAGAAATAAAATGGAACGTTGGAAATCAATTCAGCACCAGCCAATTAACGCCCTGTAATCCAATTGTGTGTGATGCAAGGGGACCCCTTCAGATTTCCTTATCTTCCCTTTCCTCCCTTTCTCTACAATACAAATACAGCTGCCAAAAATGGCAAACACCATGCCCTACCTGTCTGTTTTACCAAGGAATCCTCTATGAAGGCAAGCCATTCCTGCCACTAAAATCCCCAGTGCCGATTTTATTACAGGAATGGAAACAGAAGCATAGCACTGTTGTTCCTGTTCATCTGTCTGCCGGACTGAGTGGTATGATGCAAGGGAACGTACGTGTATTTATACAGCAAATGGGAAAATACATTTCTTAAGATGGATGAGGTTGCTTTCAAGCTTGATGCACCCAATAAAATAACCCGGTATCAAGAGAGAGGTTTATTTTGAAGCTTGGACGTGTCATAATATCAGCTCCCAGCCAGGGCCAACAAATACATAAATCAGAAAGTAGATTTAATGGAATAGTTGGGACAGCAGCAAATGGTGAATGAGGCTAACTAAAGGAAGCCATTATGTTTATAACGTAAATGATGCAACATTGCAAACACCTATCAGCCATTCCTACTGAAACACCTATTTTCTCATCATCCATAAACCAGCCTAGAAAATTGTTTGTTTGCAGACCTCATCCAGCCCCTTAGGTAATTTCGTTTGCTTCATTTAGATCCTGCCTCCTTTCCTCTGCAGAATTCAAGGGAGTGTATATAGAGCATTCTTAGTGGGTCTCCTGTTCAGGTCCTGACTGGACCCAGACCTTAATAATGTTGCTATATCAGGCTCTGCCATGAGACTATCTTATGTGAGTCACCACCCAGTTTCAATCAAGGTATATTAAAATTTTGGTCTGCAGTTTGACTCAAAAGGAAAAGGATTTAAGTTGCAAGAAGCAACTTCAAGCTGAAGTACAGTTCAATGTTCCAGCTCCATTTGGCATTTAATATATTTTTTGTTGTTGCATTTCTATCCCACCTTTTCCTCCAAGGCATGGTTCTCCCCCTCCTCATTTAATTCCCACAACAACCACGTGAGGTAGGTTAGGCTAAGAGTTAGTTACTGGCCCCAGGTCACCCAGTGAGCTTCAAGGCCAATGGGAAATTTGAACCCTGGTCTCCCAGGTCCTAGTTTGACACTCTAACCACATCATCATCATTTCTTTATTTATTAAATTTGTATACCACCCTATATCTGCAGGTCTCAGGGCAGTTCACAGGATAAAATCACAATATAAAATCACAAAATACATAATCAAAACAAAAAACAAGAGCAATCCAATAACCCTCCCCCAACACATTTTAAAAGGGCATTGAATGTCAATCAACCAAAGGCCTGGTTAAAGAAGATTTTTGCCTAGTTCCTAAAGGTGTATAATGAAGGTGCTAGGCGAACCACCCTGGGGAGAGCATTCAACAGAGGGAGCCACTGCAGAAAAGGCCCATCCAGGCCTCTTGTGAAGGAGGCTCACGAAGAAAGGCATCAGAAGACAATCTCAAGGTTCGGGTAGGTTCATATGGAAAGAGGCGGTCCTTGAGGTATTGTGTTCCTGAGCCGTTTAAGGCTTTATAGGTCAAAACCAGCAATTGGGCCTGGAAACAAATTGGTAGCCAATGCAGTCAGACCAGGATTGATGCAATACGCTCAAACCACCATGCCCCGGTGAGCAACCTACCATTGAATTCTGCACTCGCTGAAGTTTCCGAACTGTCTTCAACGGCAGCCCTACATATAACGCATTGCAGTAATCTAACCGTGAGGTTACCAGAGCATAAATGATAGTAGTTAGGCTATTCCTGTCCAGATAAGAATGTATTTAGGCCACCAGCTGAAGCTGATGGAAGGCACTCCAGACCACTGCCTTTCATGGAATGTGTATACAGATGAATAAGACTAATGTGTGCCGTACATGAGAATCATTAAGTATTAGTCAGCACCAATATTATTATCAAGCATGACTGTTTAGGTGGGGTTTATTAGTTCCCACAAAGGCATCTTGTTGGCAGCTGTGAAGGCAGCATGTTACTCTAGATGGGCCAGAAGGGCTCTTTTTGTGTTGTTTACTACACCTTTGTCCAGCTCTGCAATATCCTTCTTGAAGTACAGTGTCGAGAATCATACATAGTATTCAAAATGTGGCTGCACCATAGATTGGTATGAAGGCATTATGATTTTGGTAGCTTTACTTTCAATCCCCTTCCCAGTCATCCTTAACATTGGGTTGTAACCAAAGTAGTACTGAGCAACAACACATTCCCATACCCTTCAAGTGTCCCGATTTTCCCCGGGACATTCCTGGAATTACAGAAGCCATCCTGGCTTCTGATTTGATCCTAGAATGCCCCCCTTTCCCCTCCAGCATCACCATTCCACTCGGGGAAGAGAGTGAGCTGGTGCTTGCAGTGGAACTGTGCTTTCATGCAAGTCAGCTAGCTCCCCCAAGAGCGTGGAACCCTGTGCTCTCATGTGAGCCAGCTAACTTGCGTGGCAGCGCAGCACCAAAAGACATGTGTCCCAGTTTTCATCAGATGAATGATGCCCTCCATCATCATGCCCTCCATCAGAGCAAGGATTTCTGCCCATGCAACCAAGCCCCCCCCCTCGCTCCCTAAATCTGTTCTAGGGGTTTCCTCAATTTTCTGGAATGGATTTAGGGAGGGCCTAAAGTGGGCAAACTACCCCAGGACGAGGACAACTTGTCCCCCTCCCTTAAAACCCCATACATCCCACCAACCCAAGAATACTTACAAGAAATTGGGGAAAGTGTGGATACAAATGAATATATTAGAGAAAATAACATACAATGATGCATTATATTGTGGGAAAGTAGCTTGCTGATGTGTATATTAGAACTGCATACAAGAATGTGTTTATTGGAAGGAATTTTTTCATGAGGGTTGTTTGGTGTTTTTTTAAAAAATTAAAAATTCTCAGATTTCTTCAGAAATGCGAATTTAAGATTACAAGAATGAGAAACTGGGATAATTGAAAATTACAGATGCACACATCCCTACTTATAAGTGATCAGGTTGTATGACAAAAATTGGTTTTTGTAATAAGGGCTTCACAGATAAGGAGCACTTGAACTCAGGTACAACCATAAAATAATATACACAAAATCCAAGGATATTCTACACTTAATGTCAGCACCATCTGTGGGCCAGTTTCAACCAATTTATTCATCCTCTTGGATCACCAGATATCCATGTTTGCATAAGACCTGGGAGACCCAGCCAGATGGGTGGGGTACAAATAATAAATTATTATTATTATTATTATTATTATTATTATTATTATTAGAAATCCAAAGCTTGATTATTAGCAATAAAGCAGTTCAGTATGAGAGCTTATATGAGGCCTTTGCTGGTTCTCTCTGGACCAGGCCCTGATCTTTGCTGGTTCTCTGGATCAGGTCCTGATCCAGGAACATACTTTCAAGTAGTCCCACCTGTATCCAAGTAGTACCATGTGCACCTAGCCAGGCACCTTGACAGTGGCTGTGAAGCTCTCGCCTGGCTTGCTGTTGCCTCTGCTGCTGTAGCCCAGTGGAACAGGATTAGTCAATACAGTGCCCTCCAGATGTTTGTGATGCAAGCTCTCATCAGCTCTGGCAACTGAATGGCAGGGGATGCTGGGAGTTTTAATCTACATTATCCGGACAGCACTCCCCCTGTGAGAGAGATGAAGAGGACCCAAACACATAAAATAGGATGCGATATTATGGATCATATAAAGCCTGGGCAAAAAGAGATGCTTTTACAAGCATCTGAAGCAATTGATGGTTGCTGCTCCACATACAGCAGATGAAAGGGTATTCCAAAAAAACCAGGGACAATAGCAGTAAGTGTCCATTTTCAGGTCATTGTCCTATAATGTTCTACAGGGTACAGTGCCACAAGTGGGATTTTCAGAGTTCTAGAAAACGGCAGAGCTGAACCCTGGCAGCTATATGCCTTGATACTTATCTAACTGTACTATTTTCTCTTACAGCTTCTGAAAATGAATTTATTTTCCTTATGATTTTGCTGCACAATAGCATTTTAGCACATCTTGATTCAAAAAGGGCTTCCAGAAACCAAATCAGGACTTGCACCTAACAATAGATGCCATAAATCAGGGGTGGCCAACTCCCAAGAGACTGCGATCTACTCACAGAGTTAAAAACTGGCAGTGATCTACCCCCTTTTTTTGGGTTCAGGTCAAAGTTGTTGAGCTTTTTTTAGGAAGGAGGAAAATGTTGAGCTTTTTTTGGGGGGGGAGCCACAGTTGTTCAGCTTCATTGGAGGGGGTCAATGATCTACCAGTAATCTACCGCAGACATCCAGTGATCTACTGGTAGATCACGATCTACCTGTTGGACATGTCTGCCATAAATGAACCAGCTATATTAGCCTTCCCCTACCTGGTGTCCTCTAGAAGTTTTGGATTACTTACTCCCCTCACACCTTCACCACTGGCTATGCTGACTGGACCAGTTTCAGCATGTTTAGGGTGAGTAGGTGGAATAGTGGGTACCAAATTGTGGAAGACCAAAACTATACTTTAAGCCATGCTGAACACACAGAGAGAAAAAATTAGTGTGGTTTTTCTTGCTATAAGTTTCTGTGTGGTCTCATTCTCTATAAACTGGGCTTGAAGCTATGGTGAAATTTTAAAAATCTAAATATAATGAATACAAAGAAATCACCTAAGCCTGGAATGCCCTCAGGTATTATTAACTTGTCCTTTAGGTAGCCATTGTGGAGAATAAGACTGAGAGGTGAACAGATGTGGAGAGAAAGAGAAACCCAGGAGCTGGGCTGGCAGTGCACATCGTAGAAAACAAGGCGCATCATGGCATAAATCACACATGCCATAAAAATCTGGAGGCACTGGGATTTATCTCCTGTCAATAAGGGGTGAGAGGCGAGTCATCGTTCACTCATTCCCTGCCTCTGGAGTGAGCGATGGTACCAGCTTGGACATTTCTGTCCCCAAGGATGCTGAGTTCCACATCATCTGTTTTGTCAGGGCCAGTGGGCTGGTCATACGCTGCTCTCCACACAGAAACACACACACATCCCTTGCTGTGCTAGGGTATATACCATATGCTGGCGTTTACAGTGTTGCAATAAGCAGAACTGATTATTTCTAACCCTGGACAGCCACATACCCCTTTGTGAACTGAATGTAAACGGGGAAGGGTTGTAGCTCAGCCGCAGAGTCTCTGTTCTGAATGAAGAAGCTCCCAAGTAGCCATTCACAGCCTTATCCTACATGGACTTGGCTAAAACATTTTGAAAGTAATCCACGTTGATGGCCAGCCCTCCAGCTTGAGAAAGTAAGTTCTGTAGTTTAAATCAAGGTTCCCCAAACTTGGGTCTCCAGCTGTTTTTGGACTACAACTCCCATCATCCCTAGCTAGCAGCGATGATGGGAATTGTAGTCCAAAAACAGCTGGAAATCCTAGTCTGGGGAACCCTGATTTAAATACATGCTGGGTGAAGAAGTACTTCCTTTTTGTCTCTGTCCTGAATCTCCTAACATTCACCTTTTCCCTTCTTGTCAACTACTTGTGAACATAAAAACATAAGGATGGCCTGCTGGTTCAGGCCAATGGTTCATCTAATTCAGCATCCAGTCACTTTTACATGAGATAAAGAGACTGACAAATTTAATAACTAACTATCTAAATAAGTAATAAATCCTGCTCTCACAGTGGCCAGCCAGATGCCTACAATCTGGACATGAGTTCAGCAGCACTCTGCCCACCTGTGGATTAGATCCCCTTTGTGACTTTCCTGCTCAGCTGATCATTTACATACATTGCCTGTGGTATTTTATGCATTTGTGACTCTGCTGTTGTTTTGATTGATTATGATTTGTTGCAATTCCTGGGAGAGATTTTCTGATCATTTGCTGATTTTGAGAGTTGATTTTACCATGCAGCGTTATATTTCAGATGAACTGTTGAAAATCATTTAAACTAATTTGTTTATTTTTATATTCACCCTTTTCATTACTGCTTATTTGCACTCAATTGGGTTGCCACAGAGATGTGTGATCTTTGTTGTGCATTTTGTCATTCTGTGGCTCATAAACTGCCTTGTGCACAACAATGCAGAAAGGTGATATACAATAAAAGAAGAAGAAATGAAACGAAACGAAATGAAAATTATGCTAGTAAAAAATGTGGGTGCAAAGTTTCCACTATACAGAAAACAAGAAGAAGGTCAAACTTTCTTCTATGACATATACCTTCTGTATGTCAAGAATAACTAATGTTTTGACCTCCAGATCTTGGGCTGCAATTCCCAGTTACACCTGACCACTGACCTTGCTGGGTGGGGCCGAGGAAAGGGATTGGAATCCAACAACACCTGGAAGGAATCAAATGGTTTACTGATGCCCTATGCCATGCCTCCAAAGCCTCCTGGCAGGATACAATAACTGAAAAAGAGACATAAATGTCAGAACATTTGTATGTGTGATGTGCCACCCCATCCACCATCTGCCAAAGATGCTTGACTCGTCAGTTGTGCTCTATATCTATTTCCTCTTAGTATTTGTTTGCATTGTTATCATCACATCTGTATTTGCTAGTCACAACCGATTTGTCTTACTACACATATCTCCTTTAGAGATGGGAAATTTTATTTCCCACACATTTTTCCCCCTTTGGATGCACCATTCTTTTGATTTATTTCCCATTTGGTATTTTTCTTATTTCTCCCAATTTTCCCCTTTGCTCCAAGAGATGTGCTATATATTGTTACTGCTTCTCTCCCTCACCCCATAACCCAAATCTATCTTTTTTTTCTAACACTTTTTGCTATCTTCTCCCTATGTAGTTTTTATTCTTAGGATTTATCTTCTTTATCCCCACAGCCCTCCCCAGAATTCTCTGCCTTCATATTTTTCCCTCTTGCATTGGTTTACTAATAACATATTTGGTGATGGTGGGTGTTTGTGTGGATCCTTTTCTTAAGTGACCCCAGTCTAGAGGGATGATCCAGGGCCTGCAGCCTTGCAGATGTTGATGGACTACAACACTCACAATCCCTGGCCATTGGCCACACAGGATGTGGCTGATGGGATCTGGAGTCTAACAGCATCTGGAAGGCTACAGGTCTGCAATCAGCCATCGTTGACTAGGGCCTAGTTAAAGGGAGCATGTGACTCACACGTTACAGCAGCTGCACTAGCTGCTGGTCTGTTTCATGACATAATGCAAAGTGCTGGTTGTGACCTGTAAAGCCCTAGATCAGTGATGGCTAACCTTGACACTCCAGATGTTTTGGGACTACAACTCCCATCATCCCTGACCACTGATCCTGTTAGCTAGGGATGATGGGAGTTGTAGTTCCAAAACATCTGGGGTGTCAAGGTTAGCCATCACTGCCCTAGATGGTGTTCTGAACCCCTGGTCTACCTGGCAGCAAGTCAGTAAGTCAAGTCCCCAGTCCAGGGTCAGTCCACATGTCCAAAGTCCAAGCACAGTCCCTCAGAGATTCTGAAGCATCCAAGCTAAGGTCCCTCAACATGGGCAGTTGAGCAGACACAGCACCTCAGCTCTGCTGCCCTTTTATACCCTGTATGCTGATTGTAGAATCTGGGGTTGATGTGGATAGCTAAGGCTGCAATCTTATAACCACTTGTTACACACTTACCTGGCATAAGCCACCCATGATGCAGTGGGATGTATTTCTCAGTAGACACAAACAGTATGTTCCACTGGGATCATGGAAACATAAAGTTGTAGAGTTGGAAGGGACCCAAGGGCCATCTAGTCCAACCCCCTGCAACACAGGAATCTCAACTGAGATACCTACTGCTTGTAAAGAAGAAGCTATGGTACTTTCTGATTCATACATGAGTCCAGGAGGTACAGAAGAGACCACTTCACATCTGAACTACGAAATATTCAGTTCCACAACTCCTTGCAACACACCCCTCTTCTTCAACCGCAAGACCATGCCATACATACAATCTCATGAGTTGAAAGAAAGAAAGAAAGAAAGAAAGAAAGAAAGAAAGAAAGAAATTCTATCTGAAGTGACTTAAATATTTCCTGTCATTTTTTCAGCCTACTTTTTCCTGACTCTTTTTTATTACAAAACCATGACTGATCAAACTTCCCTTGCAAGTCAACAGACAAAATTACAAGCTAACTTAAAGCACTTTAATGACAACAGAAAGCTTTCAGGTTTTGATGAGTGCTAGCTTGTGCAAGCGTATTTCAGCTTCTGCCACAGTCATGCAGTTTTGATGCAATCTATAGGACTAGAAAAAATGATTCTGATGCTGTATATTGTTTTTTTGGAAAAAAAAAAATCTCATAAAATGAAATCAAGGCTACTACTAGCCATGATGGCTATGTTCTACCTCCACTGTTGGAGGCAGCAGGCCTCTGAATATTAGTTGCTGTGGAATGGAAGTAGGAAGAGTGTTATTGAATCCATGTCAGGCTTGAAGGCATCTGGGTAACCCCTGTGAGAACAGAATGCTGGCATAGATAGGCCTTTAGCCTGATCCAGCAGGAATTTTCTTATACTCTCATGTACTTAAAATAGGTTTGGTCAATTTTCCAAATGCAGAGTTGAAGCTTTTATATTTCAGTTCAAACATCTCACAATGAAACTTTTCAGAATGATCTGTGGGGTAATTTGTGAAGGAGACATTTAAAAGTGTCTTCCAGTTCCTGAGGCTCTTGAGTGGCATAACATATTTTCGGATTCAATGGACTGTAGAGCAAATGTTCCTGGTTGCTTTAATTGATCATCTGATTTTCAAATAACATTATCCAAAGTTTCATTCCTGGGTGCATGCCTGATGTAGCTAATGGTAAATATAACTCTGAGTAGGAGTACTGAATAACTGCTGGATAAATGAGGTGGTGGATCTCAACTTGAAGGGTGGAAATGAATCTTGCATGTTTCCTCCTGGGAAACCAACAAACTCCAAAGGCAAAACAAATTATCTTTTTATATTTGCTGTTTTCTTTTTCATTCATTTTGTCTTTGTAGATGTGCACCCAGCTTTGAACTGCAGTGTGTAATTAAGAATCCCAAAGGGGATTAGCAGATCCTAATAAGGCATCTATTTTGGTAACCACCATCTCAATATATTTCTCATGGATTAGGTATGAATTCTTAACCCTTTACCAACAAGCCTACGCACTCTGAGAACTATTTTCAGACCTTTTCTCCTATTTTAATAAACTTTTCACCCTCATTAAATTGGATTCTTCCTCCTCCAACTATTGAAGGTTTTTACCCTTTTTTTTTTTAGGTCTGTGATTTTACTTTCAGGAAATAAAACCATCTCCTGGTTTTTGATGGCTAGATCTTTCTGAACTCCCTATTAATAAATGCATTTCTTTTCAAAGATTATATATAAAAAGCAGCAAATCCTTCTGATATGTTAAACAGCCTTTCCACTCTCATCATCCAGAATCTATTTCTAGTTGAAGTTTAGGCCTCTTTCTCTATTAATTACACAGCCTTAAAGGCACCCCTGTTAAAGACATAGCAATTCTCAGTAACAACACACGCTCGCCCTCTCTAACAACTTATTCCCTGAAACACACCAAAACGGTATCAAAAATAGAAGTTCCCTAAGATTGCAATTAGTCATAAGCTTCAAGAGTGTCTAGGGCAATTCCCATTTTATATGACCTGTCCTGGGGGTGGGGGGAAACCACTGGATTGTATCCAACTAAGTTCTACTCTCAGTAGACACATTGAAAATCATGGGCCTGTTCAGGGGAGTGAAACGCGAGATCTGAGGGCTGTATGTGACCCTCAAGTCCTCTTTTGGTGGTCATTGGCAACAGTTCTCATCCTGCCTTCTCAAAGCTGGCTAAGGAAGCACTGGGCTTTGGGAAGGAGGCATGAGGCCTCTGACAGCATCCTAGAATCCTCCCTCCTCCTTTCCAAAGCCTAGTTAGTGCTTTCCTTACCACGCCTTCATCTCCCCCATATTTTTACAGTGCCTCCAAGCCTCCCCATATCTTCCCAGTTCCTGTGTGTCCCTCCACCCTGGCTTTATTCAAACCTTTGGGATTGTTTAAAACCACCATCTCTTAAAACCTGCCTCATCCTTTGCTCCCCTCCCCTGCCGGACCTCATCCAAACCCAAGATTGTGATGAGGTGCTACAAATCCTCCAATGGGTGCCGCACAATGACAGATTACATATGAATATTTCTAACCTGCTCTTCACCAGATGGTTCCAGGATGGGGTACATACAAAATCAAAATAACAAATCAGAACAGCATCTAATATAAAATTAACACCATACTTTTAAACCATCGTGTTTAAAAGTGGAGGAACAATCATTTCATCTGTTGTCCCTATTTTTACTGTCAAGAGACGCTTTGTTTAAAAAAGAATGGCGTGGAGTGACTAGAATTGAGCTGAAATTTCTCAAATAACATTCCCCCCCCCCCAGATTTTTCCTTTTTTCCACCCCTCCCTAGAGTAAGACTGCATTGCAGAATTTCCTCAGAATATCTTCTGTGTGTGTGTGTGTGTGTGTGTGAGAGAGAGAGAGAGAGAGAGAGAGAGAGAGAGAGAGAGAGAAAGAGAGAGAGAGAGAGAGAGATGACTATCATCCCCACTACAAAAAAAGAAAAAAGAAAAACCCACAAACAAGATTTGAAGCAATGATCAGGGCAATTTTGAACATACAAAGTTATGGCCTTGCTACCAATACAGTTGCTGCTGCTCCAACTTGCAAAACAAGAAAGGAAGGAAGGAGGGAGGGAAGGAAGGAAGGAAGGAAGGAAGGAAGGAAGGAAGGAAGGAAGGAAGGAAAGATTCTCTTCACCCAGAGAAACACAGTGAAATGGTCTCCTCAATTTCAATATACCAGTTGGCGTTATATTGCTTCATTATAGCAAACAAGCTGAAGGCTTTTGAGAGGTCATTTGAACACAGCTTTAGAACTGATGGTGTTGTCATTCACCAGCGTTCAGCTTCCTTCCTTGGGGTCTCTAGAACTTGATTCTTGGTATTTGAATGAGGAATGGATGCATCTGATCCCCAATGCATGGTTATTTCTATATTTACATGCAAGGTTTCTGTACCATCCATTTTTTTAAAAATAAAATATCATCTGGCAGTACACAAATAAACATTAAAACCTTGAAGAAGACGAATCATAAAAAACAACATAGGCACAAAATGTTAAAACAGTTAAAAGAGTATCAGAATTAAAAAAGAAGAAAAAAAGAACAGCCACAGAAAAGGTCATTGGAGGGGCCATAGCTCAGAGGCAGAGCATCTGCTTTGCATGTGGATTTTAATTATATTTGGATTTTTTATATATAAAAAACAAACCTCTTTTAACTTTGTCTTTTTATTAAAAATATGAAAGTTTGTTTTATTTTAATTCTGTTAAATAGAACTTAGAGCTTCTATTTAAAAACCAAGCAATACACAACTTTTGTTAAATTAATAAATGTGGAAAGCTAAATAATAAATGCATAAGGGTTCGATCCCTGGCAACTCCAGTCTGCACTCCTGCCTTGAAAGTTGCTTACAATCAGTGTACATAATATTTCAGGTGGTTTGGTATAAGGCAGCAACAGTACTTAAATTACTTAAAAAGCACTAAAACTATTGAACCTAAAAAGGTTTTCAGCTGATACCAAACAGTCCAGAGTGCAAACCTTTCTGGGAAGAATATTCCACAATAGGCTTTGCCTCTAACAGCCACCTCCCTCATCACCTTTGGCAGGTTCACCCAGAGAAGGACCTTCAAAAATGACCTTAGAGCTCAGTCAGGTACTGGTATATATACACCAGATGGTATCATAGTGCTTTAAATGTGTAGTGTGGATGTGGCCTCAATGGTGGAACACATGTTTTGCAGACAGACGGTCTTGAGTCCAGTTTCTGGATATTCCAGGTACGACTGGGAGAGACTCTTCTCTGAAACCCCAGAAAGTCATGGCCAGACAGTGTTGAGCACACCATGTGCTGGCTGGGTTTGATGGAAATCATGGTCCATGGTCCAGGCAGTACTCAGCTTAGATAGACTGATGGTCACACTCACTATAAGGCAGCTTTCTTTGAACATTATAGAGTACACAACTTGCCATTTCACCTTCTGCAGCTGCTGAGCTAATCTTCAAATATTGTTGCTGGCATCCATCTGTTCCCCATCCATCCATCCATAAAGCTTCCATTGCCACTATGGTCATCATTGTCAGTACACACAACATACAAACCTATCAAAGCCAGGACTCAATGTTCAATCGCACATTGATGTGATCCAGATACAAAATTCAGAGCAGGATTGATTCTTAATGGCTGGGCTTCTGAACCATGGCATTGCTCCACGTATGGCAATGGGCTTTCCATCTCCCCTTCGCCACCTGCCTGTCAGTCTTGATGGACCTTTTCACTGCTGCGTAATAATGAGGATGAATTTCTTTTCAAATTCTTTTGATGTCTCCTTTAAAGCTGGAGAGGCAGTTACATTTTGAGCAGCAGGTGTTGGCTTTGTAACCTAAGGACCAGATTCATTCCATGAAAAATAATTTTAAACTTGTAATTAAAACTATATAGGAATGAGTGTGAGTGTGTGTAGCTGAGTAAGGGGGATGGCTCAGTAGTAGAGCATCTGCCTTGGCTGCAGAAGTTCCCTTGAAGTCACTGGCATCTCTAGGTAGGGCAGTGAGAGACCCAGTCCTGTATAAACCCCTGGAGAATGGTTGCCAGTCAACATGGACAGTTCTGAGCCATATGGACCAATTCTCTGACTTGGCAACCTGCCATGTCCCCGTGTCCCCAACCTTCTGTGCCATCCATCCCTTGATTAAAGCATATCACACATGGGCAAAATAAGCAGAGACACCCCATCCCCTCCCTCCCTCCCCCCTGGGACTGGTCGAAAGGGAAATTAATCAGGAGGAGGAGAAATGATATTAGATATTTCCTTAATCAAGACGTTTGAAAGAACCTGGTATGCAGACACTGCACTCCCAATTTATTATGATAACAGAAGCCTGGCACTACTAATGAAATGGCAATCTGATCAAACACAATGGTCTATTTCTGGAAGGACTGCTGGCTCAGGTTGTGGGCAGCATAATAGAAACTGAAATGTAGAAGAAGGGCCATTGTGTTCCTAATCTTGCTATTGTCCCTCCCTAATTACTAGATCTGATGAGGACAGCAAAGTAGGTGGAGTGGCTCTCTGCTACCCCATGTTTCAAAGGTACAAACACAGAGAAAGGACTTCGCAGGATCCGCAAAGGTGAAGACTCAGGAGGAATGCACTCAGAGGTGTATGAAATAACCCTTCAGAGCTTCACCCTTTAGGTCAGGGGCAGCCAACATGGTGCCCTCCAGATGTTGCTGACTACAGTACCAATCAGCTCCAGCCAGAACAGCCCACACCATCTGGAAGGCACAACATTGGCTGCCCCTGCCTTTGATACTGAGCCTGAAAATTATGCTGGCCAATCCCAAGAAAATAATAATTCAAGTTTGAGAAAGGCCTCCTTATGGAAGGTACGGATAGCTGTTATGAGTGGTAGGTAAAAAGGGGGAAAGTAGGTAAAGAACCCCTGGACGGTTAAGTCCATTCAAAGGTGACTATGGGGTGCGGTGCTCATCTCACTTCAGGCTGAGGGAGCTGGCGTTTGTCCACAGATAGCCTTCTGGGTCATGTGGCCAGCATGACTAAACCGCTACGTGAGTAGTACCATGTCTCAGGGCATGGTATGGGGAAGATGATGCAGCCACCTTGAAGAAACTAAGCATGTAAATGTCACGACGGAAGAAAGTCTTGATACAAATGTTCTAAATAGTGTTCCCCCCCTCAAAGCCTCAGAATCTGTATCCTGATTAGTTGAAGACACAGAATAGTCACCACCTTCCTCTCTCCTTGCTGAACAAAGAGTGTGGTTTCTCCAACGATTTGCTTTCTTTTTTTAAGGGCAGGTGGATGAATGGACTTGATTTAAACAAATACCTAACCATTCTTACGGCTCATGGAAGGGGCAGGGAAGCATTCTGAGGGTAGTTAGTTGCAGATTTCTTCATTTTGTACTGCAATGTTAACAGAAACATTTCAAGAAATAACCTTAGGTAAATCTCACCGAACAATCCCAATTCCTTGCAGAGAGCTTGTTCAGAATGCTATTCTTTCTGGAGGGGAAGTTAAACATTTTCAGTGAGACCAGAAGTTTTGACCTGTCATTATCTGTCAGACTTTTGCACAAGGTCAAGCCAATCTTTAAAATTCAAGACATGTATTATGCAGGGGAAAGGCTCCAGGATAACCTAAGGCTCCCAGCTTCCCTATCCACCCACACAATCATCCCTATCCATCTATGCTTCTGCCTACTCATCAGTAAACCCCACAGGTTCAATGGCATTTACTCTCAGGTACATCCAGATAAGGTTGTAGCCTAGGTGTTTTCTTACTTCATCAGCCCTTTCCAACGAAGTATCCCTCCTGGTTTGGAACAAAACCTGCATCCAGGTGGGTTGCATTAGAAAAACTCAGCACGGTTTCTCCAGTGTGGAGCTCTGCTCCCTATGCTGGGCACATATGCTTGATGGATGGCTCTAGTGTCCCTCTATTTGTGCAGTCAAAAAGAATTATACCCTCTATGTGATGAAGACCGACGTGTAAAGCAGAAAAGAGGTCCTGCTGTGAAGGCAAGGTGTAGGTATACTGCAGGCTTTATACAAAAAGAAATAAGATAAAATAATAGCAACCCAAGTTAAATGGCTTTGCTTGAGCAGAGGATCTCAAAAGGGATCTGGTTGGCCATCTCTAACTATGCAGCAAGAAAGTGCTATAATTCCCCCCAAACAATATTAGTTGCATAAAGAGGGGATTTCAGCTTGCGCTACTGGACAGTTCACCATTACCCTTTTAAAATCCTCTGCTGGTTCAGAGGTGGGAGGTGGAGGAGAAAACTGCAGCATCGCCCAAACTGTTTCCCTGCCAGCTTTTGAGTGCATCTCCCCCACCTTCTGTCTGGCATGGGGAGAGTCTTGCTCATTAGAGGGAGAACTGCTGGGGAAGATTGATTCAGCAATGGCTGGAAAGGGGCGAGGGGACTCTTCTCATTGTCTCTCAGCTGCAATTCTTTGTTTGCCACATTTATATATTAGGGACGGTCAAATCTGTCTGTTTCACATCTGTGTCCCTTTTGAATCCACATCTTCACTCCTCGTTCCATTTCATTTTGTTTCCACATTATTTATCAGTGAGGTTCTTTCTTAATCATTTGAAAATACATATTTAAATCTCTGCTTACATGTGGGTTTTCTCTCAATATATGTAATTGACTGTGTAGACCTGTGCATGTCTACTGGGAGGTGCTTCCCATAGAGTTCAATTGCACTCCTGTTAATTACCCCTCACTTCTCTTCATCCCCTGCACCCTCTTCCCCAAATATCTGGTCTGGAAATTTGGGGGACCATTCTGAACAATTATTTGGGGAGCACTAGGGGCTTCGGGGGAGGGCGAATTGACAGAACTTGCCCCCTACTCCATTAGCAGACACCAGCATTCAGATATAGCCCTTAATGCAGGAGTGGGGGACCTCAGGCTTGGGGGCTAAATTTGGCACCAAAACCTCTCTATCTGGCCTCTGGTCCTCTCCCCAGATCATACATCTCAATGCCTTCCTCTGGGGCATTTGCCTGCCTGGCAATACTGCGTCCTGGAGAGATGTGTGGGTAGAAACCTCTGATTTTATGTGTCTGGAATGTAACATTTTGCACAAAGGAAAGAGTCTTGCCTGTTGCTTCTTCAACTTTTGCTTCTAACCACACTCACCCCTGACATGTGGCCCCTGGCAGGTTGCCCCATTGGGTAACGTGGCCCACATCCGTAGCCACCCACCCCTTGGATGTAGCCTTTAATGTGTATCCCCCCTCCCACCACCATAATACACAGTTTAAATGTGTGCTTCATCTCCATGTTCTTATTTTTAAATGTGTATTTCCCTTCAAAACATGCATTTAAACTGTGTATTTTGACATGCCGAAACTGCCAAGAACTGTGTCACAACATTCAGAGAAGTGCAAAATCCGGTGGATGGCTAAGCTCCGATCAGCGTTTTAGTTCGATAGTGTGGCTCAGGACTTTTTGTATGGAAATTCCTAAAGGTAGAATTCTTCAAGCATCCCTGCCTCATCCTTACTACTACCGCTCTAGAGGCAGATTGCCAAGATGGGAGTGCAATACAGCAATAGGAGCTTTGCAAGAGTAGGTTCCTTATTTATCTACTTAAACATGCACATCACACCTTTCTCTCTTTTTTGGAAAATAAACCCCTGTAATAGTGATTAAAAATATTTCAAAAAATGCTAATGGGAAAAAAATTTGCAACTGTCTTTCCATCATTTTTTTAACACCAAGTGTTCAAAGCATATATATAAAAAACCCTCCCATCAAAATTCTGTTTGGAGAAGAATGTTTTCATCTCTGTGTACCAGTCCTTGTGTTGATTTATCAACAGATGCTCCAGCTGTCCTTATTTTCCAATGACAGTCCCATTTTTCCCCTACCAGTCTCCAATAAATCTGAAGTTATTATTGTGGCCTGTTCTGGATTAAACATTTTAAGAAGGATGGAGATAATGGAGGCAGATCTATTAGGGCAAATGGGGCACTGCCCCACAAACCCCAGTCTGCCCTCAGAAACCCCTACCTGCCTGCCTTCTTACTTAAAACAACTAATCCAAAAGGTGGTCCTGTCCATTAGCTTCCTTCTCTTTAGCCTTAGTGCTGCCTTGTAGGACTCAAGCTGGAAGAAGGATGGGAACAAAACAGGAAATAGCTGGCTCCGCTTAGGCTGCATTCACATGGCAGTTTATTCCATTTCCCCAACATTTCCCTAACTGTCAATTTCTGCATTATATTTGAGCATTCAAGTGAAGTCAAAGCCACTTCCAGAAAACAAATGAACACAGGGCATATTTAGTACTCATTTCCATGTTATTTGATTCCAGGAAAGGGGGGGGGGGGCAATTTGCAGTCACTTTAACCTGGAAAATCACAGCAGTAAAGTGACAACATTTGGGGTGGTATACTGGCATTCAGTTTTATTATCAATCAATCAATTAATCAAATGTGTATACATTTTCTGCTGCTTTCTTGGAGGAATCATGGGTGAACAGATTTTTACATGCCAGTCTATCAGTAAAAGGTCACAGGTCTGTAGCACAGCAGGTGCTGCAGTGTGAAAGGAATATTAGAGAGCAGGACAGAGAAACCAACAGTACAATCAGGAAAACTAACACAGTATTCCCCACATCTGAATGCATCCTTATAAGTGCCTCTGGCTCCACCCAGCAGCGGAGCAAGCCGATCGGGCGCCTGGGGTGGCGCGTGTGCCCTGTGCCCAGGGGCGGGGCCAGCCGTCCATGGGGTGGGGCCAGCCAGGGTGGGGTGCACTGCGGGGCCTCCGGAGTCTGCCTGCCTCCTCCCACTACAGCTGGGGGGGAGAGGCTGCTGGCAGACCGTTTGGGGCAGTGCAGAGCCTGTGGGCACCCAAGCCACTGCGTCACTCCCAGGAGAGACACGTGACTCGGGCAAGCTGCAGGCCCTGGGGTGAGGGCCGCCCAGCATTTTGTCACCCCCCCTCAGTGGTGATACCTGGGGTGGTCTGCCCCCACCGCACTCCCCTTCATCTGCCCCTGGCTCCACCTACTATTGGACTCTCTGCCTTCCACCTCACCAGCTACCACTAGATGTAAACAACACAAAGTGTGTTCAAAGGAGGTCAACCAGGATTGCTGGGGTCATGAAATTAAGGACTATGTCAACGAGGAGCAGTCGAAACATCAAATCATGCTTAGACGACAAGAAATTAAGGAAAGGTGTGATAGCCGTCTTCAAATATCTGAATAGTTGCCATGCAGAATAGGTTTTCTTTCTGTTGCTACAGAAGACAGGACTGGAACCAGGACAGGTTGGAAACTGCAAGTAAGTCAAATTTGTCTATATATTAGGAAAAGCTTCTTAAAATCTCCCAGCTACATTACAATTAGTTCCATCTTACCTAAACCCCAAATCTGCCTGAATGCATCTAAAGAAAGGTATTTTACCTGTGTCCTATCATGATCTGTGCTCTGTCACAGTGCCACTTTGTGGAATGAACATAAGAAGAATCTTGATGAACCAAGCCAATGGGCCATCTAATCCCAGCATCTTCTCACAGTGGCCAAGCAAATGCCTTTGGGAACCCTGCAGGCAGGACTTGAGTTTAACAACACTCTCCCCACCATAATAATAATAATAATAATAATAATAATAATAATAATAATAATAATAATAATAATTTATTTATACCCCGCCCATCTGGCTGGGTTTCCCCAGCCACTCTGGGCGGCTTTCAACAGAGCATTAAAATACAATAATCTAACCATACTGGATGTAGTACACAACCACGGATAGCCTTATCCTCCTTATCCTATTTCCTGTGTTTTGTGATCTATAAATAGCAGTTCAAGGGGAAGGGGTATGGGATGAATTACTGAGCACTCCTTTTTTTCCCCCACCCCAGCCCCAGCATTTTAGCCATCATTAAATGAAAAGGTGATGTCTAATTCTGACCAGTGATCCCTTCAGAGCAGAATATAGTCTTTTGATACCTGCTGTGCTAGCTGCTACCTTTAAGCTGCTTTTACAGGTGCTTTGGGAAGGGTTACCTGCTCATGAGGATGTTGCTTAAAAGGAAGGCATAGGGGGACACAATTCATGTCATGTCAGGGGGTCTCTTTGAAGATTTCAACAAGGAAAGTGCTGTGAGGAAGCAAACAGAGATGTGCTAGGAACAAATGGAGAGAATGGCAGGGGGAAAACATGTTCCTTTGGCACTGACCGGCAAATGTCTGTAGAACAACAGAGAATGTCTGTGGAACACTGTGTTTTAAAATTCTATGTAGTTTGGAATATATGGTCTTCTCCAGAAAAATCCTCACAATTTACTTTCTGGTTCAACAAGTAAAGTGGGGGAAAGGAGGAAAACATCCAAAAGTTCCATGGGAAATAGATATAATTTTTGAAATTTGCAGATCCACTGTACAACATAGCATCATAGGTATCAAAGGTATCTAAGTCAGGGCAACCATCCATCCAGGTCAGTATTGTCTACACTGACTGGCAGTGGTTGCCTGGGGTTTCAGGCAGAGGATCTGCCAGTAGGTCTTTACTTGTACTTATTTCATAAAATTTCCACCCCACTTGATTGTAAAGCTGTTTACAAAAAGTGGTTTATCCACCTGCAGAGTTGAGAGGCTCACTTCAAAAGTGTCCCGGTCCATAGAGACAAATGAGTCTGAGAGGATAGTCTAAAACAGTGTTTCTCAACCTCCTCGGGGCAACGGCACACCTACCCCATGGAAAAAATCTCGCGGCACACCACCACCACATGCACCCTGCCCCCCCGCCCCGGGGGGCGGGGTGTCCGCGCGCCCTGGCGGGAGGGAGGGGAAGGACCCAGGCGGGCGAAAACGGAGCGGGAGATCCCCCTCCCCAAATCATCCCAAACACCGCACGCCAGACACGGGGAAAGGTGTTTTTGCGGAGGGCGGCGCACGATCCTGCTGCCCCGGATGCGCGCACGCACGCGCGTGGGGACAGATCCCCGCCTGACTAATGGGATCTCTCCCGCGAAGAAGCCCCCACCTCCCTCGCCGTTTTTATTTTGGATTTGAGGCTGGTGCTCTCTCTCCCCCCCTCCTTTTTCTTTTTTGGTAAAGGAGTTTCTACCCCTCCTTGCGTCAGCCTCACGTCACTTTGCCGGTGGCAGCCCCTGAGCTTTGGGGCTGGAGCGAGAGAGAGTCGCTCTTAGCAGCGGCGAGGGAAGGAGGAGGAGGGAGACGGCGGCAGCGGCGGCGCGTGTGACAGCGCCTGCGAGGGCCGGCGAGGCGAACACACACACACACACACACACACACACTCGCTCCCCGCTCCCTCCCTGCGGTGTTGGCCGACGGAAGCGGGGCAGGAGGAGGGCGGCTGACTGGCGGTGGCGGCGCAGGGCTCCTAGGTAGGGCACCTGGCTGAGGAGAAAAGCGGGCTCGGGATGCTTATTATTCTCGCCGGCAGCCCCGGCGAAGGCGACGCCAGCCCGGACCGACCCGGAAGCGGAAGCGGCCCAGGGCGGCACAGCAGCCGGTGTCTTCCCGCGGCACAGCAGCCGGTGTCTTGCGGCACACTACTGTGCCGCGGCACACCGGTTGGGAAACGCTGGTCTAAAAAATGTACTAGATTGATGTTTGCCAGGTCCAGGACTTCCAGTGGCTCTTGTAAGAGTTGCATAGAAGAAGAGAAGTACTTGGCAACCTTTTCTCTTACCATAGTACTCTCCTATGGGTGCTCACTTAGTTCAATGGAACTGAGTCTCTAGTAAGAAAGCAGACCTGGTATGGAGAACCTTTGACTCTCCAAATGTTGCTGAACTACATCTTCCATCATCCTTGGTCATTGACTGTGCTTGCTGGGGCTGATGAGAGCTGTAGTTCAGTCGCACCTGGAGAGCCAAATGTTGCTCCTGTCCCTGGTACAGGGAACTGCAGCTGCTGCACCCATTTTCATGGTTCACAGACCACAACATGCAGCTGATTTTTCTGGGAGGCTAACTTTGTACGTTGAAGAGTCTCTACAACAAAAGTCAGTACTGCAGCCTGGAGCTCATCATGGTGGCTGCAATTGTAATGCATTGTGCCCACCATCCCTGCCATTGTAATGCACTGTGCTTGATGCTGTGTGATTTTTAATTGTATTTCTATTGCTTCTTTTATTTTTTATATTGCATTTTATCATGATGCAATTTGAATTTCACAGAATTCAAATTGCAACAGAATGAAATAATGCAAGAAGCAATAATGAAAATACAATTACAATCCATGTGAATTTTCAATTCAGTCATGCTGTGGGCCTTTTTGCATTGCAGGGGGTTGGACTAAGCGCCCCTTGAGGATCCCTTCCAAGTCTTCAGTTCTATGAAATTCGTGGACCACTGGTGATCCATTGACTACAGTTTGGGAACCCCTGTTCTAGAAGGGAATAAGCAGGCCAGATTCTGCAAACTATTCTTAATCTTAAGGGACAATTTCTCAAGAACAGCTCCCAATATACCGGTACATTTTGTTTGTAAAAAAATAAAATAAAACCCACACACGTACACAACAGGATAAATAAAAAAACACTGGAAGCAGCTTTTGGATACCCAAGCAACAGGTGATTAACCTGAGCTGAGAACAGAGGTGTGGTATTGTCTGTGAGATAGGCTTCAAGGAGTGAAGCATATTGCTTCATGCAGGCTACTTGAGGAATATATGAAAGCACTCAAAATCTCCTTGTTGCGTAGCTGCATTCAACACGTTTCACTAATCCTTTATTAAAACGCTGTCGCTCTTCTAATTCTCCTTCAGGTCTGAAACTTTGCCACGGGAAATGTCATCTTTGGAGATGCGGCAGGAAGGAAAGAAAAGCAGAACTTTTTTATTCTCATCCCCCCCCCCTTGTTGTTGAAATTAGAAAGTCCTTCTTGCATCTATGCTTTGTGGGATAAAAGAAGAAGAGGAAGAATGAGGTGCACCGGCTTTTAAATTGCATGCTTGGCTCATAGCTGTACATTTTTACTTTTTAGTAATCTCAGCTGTCATATGTTCACCGTGAATCTGTAATTGGGGGTTGGAACAGATGGCAAAAGCTTAAAATGACATATACTGGCAGCACTACCTTGACAGAGTGCAGCAAGAATATACTGGGAAGGAGTCAGGGTATGTGAGAGAAAGCAATATTCATGGCAAGGGATTCAGTTACATTATGGAATCCAAAAATGAGGAAGAAGCCATTCCCGCCATCTGTTTTAACCTCTTCCCTTGTAATAGGGGAATCCAGGGCCCACCCACCCATTTTACAGACTACCATTTTACAGACTACAGCAGAGCGGCAAATGCCTTAACCTTTTTGCCCATGCCCATTCATCACACTCACTGGGACTAGTTATGTCGCATTCTCCTGATGCCCTCTTGGCATTGCCTCACCTGCATTGTGAAACTCCCTCCCATTTAATATTAGGCAAGTATGCGAGATGAGCGCTAGAACCCCAGAGTCGTCTGCGACTGGACCTAATGGTCAGGGGTACCTTTACCTTTCTGTATGCTGCCATCCTTCAGGTGCTTGCTCAAGCCCTTTCAACTCAACTCAGTTTATTACAGCAAAAGCCAGCAATATAATACAGTACAGTATAATTCCAAACCAGCGATCAGAATATCGCTACAAGACGTCAAAATTCCAAGGATTGGGGGGGGGGGGGACAATGGCGCAAAAGAAATTCACAGTGTATTTTCCAGCAAAAGCGATTTACGTTTTTTGATGGCTAAGTTGCAAAACGTGGCCACAGCATAGGATACTGAGCTCAAAGAGTCTTCCAAAAGGAATTTGCGTAGGATTTCAGGAATAAATTCCAGGTAATATTGCAAGGGTTTAAATTTTGATAAAAGGGGTAATATAAGACGAGACCGTTCTTCACTATAAAATTCACAGAATAGAAGAATGTGAGTAACAGTTTCCACCTTATTGGTCATGCATGGACACAGGCGCTCGTGGATAGGTACCCGCAGGAATTTGCCGTGTAGTACAGCTGTAGGCAGTGCCTCAAATCGGGCTCTGGAAAAAGCCCATCTGTAAGATTCATAAGTAATATTAGATAAATAAGGGGCAGCTGAAAAGTTGGGCCAAGATTTTAGACACCTGTAATTCTCAGGAAGTAAGGCATCTTCTTTTTGCAGTTTGATATCGAGAAACCTCTGAGTAATAGATGTTTTTGCCTTATTCAAGGGTCCACTAAAGAGGTCTTCAGGGTTTAGGCCAATTTGTTTGATCTTGTTAACAATTTGTGTAAGCCAAGGTGGATAAGGGACTGCAGCCAGAAAGTGAGATAACATTCCCTTTGGGTTATAGTGAATTTTCAACCATAGGAATATTGCCTGTTCCCAAACTTTTAATTCAACTCTGGGAATTCCTGCGTCTTGTCTTAATATTACATTGGGAGTACTCTTAGGGGTACCAAATAAGGATCTAAGAAATTTTGATTGGACTGTTTCGAGAATCTTAAGGTTGGCAGAGAGACCAATTTGTGAGCCATACAAGAGTTGGGCCAAAGATTTTGCTTGAAAAACTTTCAAGGCCATAGGAAGGAAGTCAAGCCCTTTCTGTTCATTCAGGTTTTCCTGAAGCGTGACTCCCAAAGAGTCGGCATGGTGTAATGGTTAGAGTGTGAGACTAAGGCCTGGGAGACCAGGGTTCTAGTCCCCACTTGACCATGACGCTAACTGTGTGACTTTGGGCCAGTCACAGTCTCTGAGCCTAACCTACCTCACAGGGTTGTTGCGAGGATAAAATGGAGAGGTGGGAAAGTCTGTTTTATTGCTATTTTAATGAATATTTTATACCATTTATGTAAATCATGTTGATTTTATTTTTATTAATCAGTTTATAAACCTTTCTAAATAACTTTAAAAAAACCATGTCTGCCTTTCTAAACATGGGTCACAGAGGTGAAGATATGGATCTACTGTTTTTGCTGATGGACATGGTTTCTCTCAATTTCTCATTTTTTTTCCAATTTAAGTTCAGCTCTTCATGTCTCTGCATAAGTTGAGAGTTTTTTAAAAATAAGTCCCCTTGAAAATCCATCAGCATTTTAGTGTGAATTACATAATATTTGTATCCAGATTTGCCAGATATACACTTTTTTATTTACAAAGCAGTTTTCCCTAATGTAATGCATACTGTATTTGTTACGTTATTATCACTAATATATGCATTTTTATGCACACCTTACTCTAGCATATTTGTATCATTACTTGGCTGGAAAACTGAATTGCAAAATTTGGAGAAGTGTGAATTCCCAAGAATGTTCTGCATTATTTTTGAAAGTGTGAATTTGATAGATTTGCCTTTAAATGTGAACTGAATCAGTTTTCTCTCCACCCTCCCCCCCCCCCCCGCATCCCTAATTGCAGACTAGTGTTCTAGTCCACTGCAAGTCATTTGCTCCCCATTGCTGCAGCAGATTAAGCTGCTCGAAAGTTTCTGGATTAAAAATTCTTATTCCTTTTGCACTCCAATGCAGCTGAACAGAACTCACAGGGAGAAGGAAAATAGAAGGCAGCATAAGGGTTTTGTGCATCTCTGAGAGTTTTGTCACTCAGGACACTAATATTCAACAATTGCTGTTAATATTTCCATCCTGGATTCTCGACTATCTGAAAGAACATGCGACTTTCAAATGAATAGTCATTGTTCCACCAAAACATTTAAAACAAGTGTTAGCAACCTTTGGCCCAATAATAATAATAATAATAATAATAATTTATTATTTGTACCCTGCCCATCTGGCCGGGTGTCCCCAGCCACTCTTGGCGGCTTCCAACAAATATCAAAATACATTAAAATATCACAGATTAAAAACTTCCCTAAACAGGGCTGCCTGTTGCTGAAATACAACTCCCATCATCCATGGCCATTGACATTGCTTGCTAGGGCTGATGGGGACTGTAATTCAGCAACATAATGGAATGCTAATGGTTCCCCAAATATGGTTCAAAGTGAGGAGCCATAACTTAGTAGAACAATACACATTTTGAATGCAGAAGGCCTGTCACCTAGGTTAAATTCCTGGCATACCCATGTGAGGCTCAGAAGAGCTTTTGTCTAACTTCCCTGACCTCTGCTGCCACTCACAACAGAGAATACATAGCAGGGTCTGATGAAGAAATGCTCTGAGTCTGTATAAGGCCTTTATAATTTTCTGAGGAATTATTTCTAGACTTTGCTGAAAAACCTCCAGAGAAGGTGATTCCTTTTGGCAGACTTGAGAAGGGACCACAGTTCAGTGGCACAAAACATGCTTTGAATACCGAAGGTCCCATGTTCAACACTCAACATTTCACATTAAAAGGAAAGACCTGTGCCTGAGAACCCAGAAATCCTCTGCCAGTCTGAGCAAACAGCACTGGCCTAGATGAACAAATAATCTGAGCTGGAATAAAGCAGATCCTTGAATTGGACTTCTTTCCAACTTATAACCTATAACTCTCTTCCAAGCATGCAATTCCATTTCTTCTTGCCCTGTCATTTCTGTTTAATGTGCAGCTAGCAAAGTCAATTCACAGGAGCTCATGCATTTTCAAAGCACCATCCAGCTTGTTAGTAGCAATTCTTGATCTCCACTTTGTGTCACTGCTGTGGATATATAAGACATATCCCACACTTGTTTGCATCTACATTCTGGATTAAATCGAAAGCTCCATCTGCCTTGGCTTGCTGCACACCAGCCTTGTCTAATGATCAGTTCAGCAAAGTCCAAATGCCGCAGCCGGGCAAGCAGCAGTCTGGTATCTGGATGGCTGAGTTGGCTGCAAGAAGAAAGCAGGTTATTGTTGTTGTTGTTGAGGCCACATATATTCCTCCAGCATAGCACTAAAGTAGTGTTTATCCTAAATTAACATAAAGGATTATAGAAGGAAGGGGGAGTAGGATTCTGCTCAAAAACTTCCGAAGTCAGCAATTGGGCCAGATTTTGAAGCTGGAACAAATAGGACAAATCAGGGCCAAGGTAGACCATGTGTTAAATGTGTGATGATCTCATTTCACATACTTGTTTGAGGGTTAAAAAGTTCCTGCAGCCAATCAGAAGCCGTGGAAGCCCCATCGGACGTTCAGCTTCCAAAAGAACTTTTGAAAACCGGAACAGTCACTTCCAGGTTTTGAACATTTGAGAGCCAAAATGTTCAAGGACTAGGCTGTTCAAAAACCAAGGTATGACTGTACATTGATCCCATTCAGGTTGGGTTTCCTATTCTGTTAAACGACTATGGATAATCAGGCACTTCTTTCAAGTCATTGTGCTGAACACATGAACACCAAGAGGTTGGACTCAGAGATGTATGTGGTGCTGGGAGAAGATCCAGTCATGTGGTCTGTTTCTTTGAGGTATGGATGATATCTGAAAAGTGCTTTTTTCTCATAGAGTTCACTAACAGTCACCAAGATCAGAGCTAGACATAGGGGGAAGAAATATGATTCACTTCACTTTTAAAGGCAAACCTACCCAGTCTGCACTTTCTGAAACAATACACAAACTGAAACACAACCATCCTTCAAAAGCCACACTTTGGTGAATTTAGCAATGCAGTTCTTCAGCCCAAGCAATGTGAAAATGCATTATATTTGGCTGGGTGAGTGGGGAGTTGCTTTGCAAAATTCTGTATTCGGCAAAATCGTTTTTCGAAAATGGTTAGGAGAAATTTGCAGTAGAACGCTGAGGACTCTTTAAAAATAAATAAAGAAATCACAGGTGGCTGTTGAAATGTGCAGAATTGAGAGTCGGGAATGAGAAAGTGAGAGAAAGCAAAGTACTGTAGATAGATTTGCTTATACTGAATCGGAGCCAATCCTGCCTACATAGCTTTTCATCGTTGTCTGCACATCTCCACCTGGTTTCCTTGTGTGATTCTAGGATGTGATACATCTTTACTTTTGCTTTTAAATTTGTGGCCAAGAAAAAGAATGTTGAGAATTGGCTGTGATAGCTAGATAGCTAGAGATATATATAGATAAACATTGATGATAAAAAATATGGGCTGCTTTAATTTGGCTATGGATAAATCCTGCAGCTCCATTACATTCAAGGTCTTTCCAGACCAGTCTCTGCTCAACCTTCTCAGCCGGCCCTTTCCACATGAATTTCAATTATACCACTTCCACTTTTGCACTAGTTTTCTGCCATAAATATGGCAGAGGAGACACTTCCATTATGAGCCTCTGACTTCCAGGAATTGAATGAACAGAGCTGGCCAAAACAAATTCAAAGAAATCAACCCACTGTTATCTTGTAATGAACAGATTCAGGAACAAAATCACTGACCTGGGTCATTCTGTGGTAGCTTGCATTACAACAGAGAGAAGAAAATGTGAAATAACATTTTGCTTTTGAAGGTTGGATTCCTACAGCCCCTGGAAGGGCATTGTAACCTCCTCCCCTCCCTGCTGTCATGGAAACATCCACAGCCATGGTCCTTACTGACATCAGAGCTCTGATCTTGGTGGGGGATGATTTGGTTTGGTTCACACAACCCTTCCTAAGCTGCACTTTCTGAAACAATGTGCAAAACGAAATGCCGCTATTGCAAACGCACCCTTCCCCAGGTTTTGAGATGCAGATTTCCACCCCCAAAATGGATTTAAATTGCATATATTGGGGAAAGGTGTCCATAAAAATGGATGCATTAGTGAAAATAACATACACAAGCACATTATATTAGAGGGGAGAATGCTTTTGACAGTGTGTATGTTAAACAAAATGGCATGTAACAGTTTATATAGATGAGAAGAAATGGGTACTAAAATGCTGATAAATTTTCATGAGTACATGAGAAAAACAACAATAGCAAACTGAGGCACAAGCATGGGAAACTGAACTTTAGAGGGAGGGAAAATGGGGAAGTGGGGGGAACTCAACTTTTTGGAATCATCCATTTCTGGTAGGGGTATTCACGTGTTATAGTCAACAAGTGTACAATCTGCATTCACAAAGCAATGCTGCACAAATCAACAAAGGCACACTCTTTCACACAAACACTTGCACATCTGTAGAAACAGCTGGTGCCTGTGTTTAGTATAACATGTGAACAGATCTTAGAGTCAGGTTGGTTTGAGGGCATATGGAGGGAGTGTCAGGAAATGGCTTCAACCCAAAGGATCCCAATCTATTCAACATGCCCCCAAACAGAGAAGAGATTTAGACAACCTCATTGCTGTGTCCACATCTCCCCATCTCTTTCCCATTGCTGAGTCTTGTGTCAATGTGGTTTGGTGCAGATCAACTACATGTGTAAATAGCAATTGAATGCTGCTGCCATCAAATTATGAACATGCACATGTAAACAGTGTTCTAGAGGCCTTTGCACCACACACTTTGTTGATAGACACACAATATTTGCATTATCAGTATTTGGATGAACAGGAATGGCTTTTTAAAGGTTAGGTTACAATGGCATGAGCCTACAGGGGATTTGCCCAAGGCCACCCATTGTGAGTAAAGATTTTGCAACATTTTCACTCATCCTAGCCTTCCAAGCCCAGTAGTTGAGCCATTGCAGCACATGAGAGATCTAGACAAGCATTCTAAAGGTATTTCTGTCGTGATTTCCATAATAAAAAAACCATTCCTTGCATATTGAAGCTTCAGTCATGTACCATTTACTCACTCATAAATCCTTCTGACATCAGTGGGACTTTTACATGTATTAATGATAGCAGCGTGGTATCCTTACATTGTGAATTAATGACCTAGATATTAACCAACACTGGTCTCGGGGATGGGTGGGTGGAATCACAGTACTGTTTAAGGTGATATTACAAGCTGAATATGATGGATGTGTGTTGTCTACACTCTGTGCATTCTTACATTTTTGGAATAGAAACCAATGGGACTTCAGCCCAAACAACGGTATTGAGGTTACCAGGTATTCAGGATATGTCTTCCAATGTGGCAAAACTTGTCTCCTCATTAAACTGCATACAAATATAAACTAATGATAGCCGTGGCAGTGGAAAATGATCAGAATAGATCATTTTTTTATAAGCTAAGTTTAAAAAGTTAATTTGCAATGTGTGAACCATTAACCACAGTGACCCCTTTAATTAGACTATGACGCTTGCTCTCACACCCCAAATGGGAGCCATATGTTCTTTCCCATGAACTCTGTAGACTTCTGTGAGATCATCACTTCCAGACCATAATAGTTTACTCCTTTCATGAGACTTCTAGTCCAATAAAGATACCTTCAGTAATTAAACTTCTCTCTTTCTCTCACAAATGGATCCAAGCTTAGGCGGATCAAATGAGAAAGAGAGAGAGAGAGAGAGAGAGAGAGAGAGAGAGAGAGAGCGCATGTCTGATTAAAAAAGATAACTTTTGTGCCAAAACCACGACCCCTGACCTATTGGTACAATCACTCAAAGCTTAATATGGTTTATGGCTCACTTGAGTCCTCATCCATTGTGACCTAGTAAAAGTGCTGTACTTTAGAGAAGCCTCTCTAAAGGTCAAATGATTGGGAAGGCAAATTGCTTAGCAATGAACAATGTATTTACTAGATGTGTTGCAAAAGGAAAAGAGGGAGTTGTAAAACCTGGAATTACATTTGGGATCATTTTCTGCTCTCAACCTGCTTTGAATGCTGTAGAGGCACATAATAATGGCTTATGGATATAAATGCAATGTGTTTGGCGTTCATATTGGATTTCTGCTGTGGCTTGTGAAGTGGATGCTAGTAGGAACTGCTAGTAGTTTCTGCTGGATGATCGAGGAGGGATGGGAGTTCTTATCCTTGCCAGAAATTGGTGGGAGGTGGTGCTGGAGGAAAGGGACACATCACTTAGGGCTGGATGAATCTGTCAATTTCAGCTTCTCATATTCTCCAGTCTTAAATTCACTTCACAACATTTCTGTATTTGGTTGCATTTTTAAAAGTCTTCACCAAAATTCATCAGCATTTTAGTGTCCATTTCTCTTAATATACACATGTTTTGCAAGCACTTTTGACTGATACGGTGCCTTTTGTGGGCTGTTTTCACTAATGTGTATGCATTTTAACGCAACTATCCCTTAATTAAACCACAGAGCCTAGGGCTTGCTGATCAGAAGGTTGGCTGTTCGAATCCCCGCAACTGTCCACCTAGCAATTCGAAAGCATGTCAAAGTGCAAGTAGATAAATAGGTACCGCTCCAGGCGGGAAGGTAAACGGCGTTTCCGTGCGCTGCTCTGGTTTGCCAGAAGTGGCTTTGTCATGCTGGCCACATGACCTGGAAGCTGTACGCCGGCTCCCTCGGCCAGTAACGCGAGATGAGCGCCGCAACCCTAGAGTTGGACACGACCGGACCTAATGGTCAGGGGTCCCTTTACCTTACCCCTTAATACATATATTTTTGTATGTTTTATTTGATTGGAGAACTGCATCACAAAGTTCAGAGAACTGCGGATTTTGTAGGTTTCCATCAAAATATGAATTGAATCTGATTTCTCCCACATCGTGGAAGTCTGCAGTTGTTGATTGATGGCAGCTACTGACTCAGCAATTACATTATTGGACAGAGATGCCCCATGCCATTACTTCCCACACTTATGGGAAAACTCTAGTTCCTCCAGATATTGCTCAACTACAGCTCTCATAATCTCTGACTACCCCTCAGCCAAAAACACTTGAAGGACTACATATTTTCCACCCATATCCCATTGATTATTGAAGTTCATTTAACTTCAGTAAACACCAGCCGAGGCATGTGAAATAGTTGGAACTACTGTCTCCCATAGACTCTTTGCTCCATATCCTGGTGAATTTCCAAGTGGACCTTAGTATCACACACACACACACACACACACACACACACACACACACACACAAATGAGTGGCTGGTTTGCATTCAATTCTATGGCAAAATCAATCAATCAATAATTGGTTTTGTGTATTCTGTTGTCATGAAGGCCAAATGTGCCTTCTAACCTTGACACCGATGGGCTGGCTCTCATTGGCAGAGATATTGAGAGGGCTATGGTGCCATTTGCCTCTTTGCAAAGGATTCACAGAAACATACTGAACCCCCATGTTTCTTACATATATACAGACTCATTCTCTAGGCATTCCCTACCCATCATAATGATGTACACTTCATTAAAAGGTAAAGGTCCATTAGGTCCAGTCGCAGACGACTCTGGGGTTGCGGCGCTCATCTTGCATTACTGGCTGAGGGAGCCGGTGTACAGCTTCTGGGTCATGTGGCCAGCATGACTAAGCCGCTTCTGGTGAACCAGAGCAGCACACGAAAATGCCGTTTACCTTCCCGCCGGAGCGGTACCTATTTATCTACTTGCACTTTGACGTGCTTTTGAACTGCTAGGTGGGCAGGAGCAGGGACCGAGCAACGGGAGCTCACCCCGTTGCAGGGATTCAAACCGCCAACCTTCAGATCGGCAAGCCCTAGGCTCTGTGGTTTAGACCACAGCGCCACCCGTGTCCCTGTACACTTCATTAGAGGTCCTTTTATTCAGCAGCAGTCAGTTGCTCTGGGGCAGGTCTTATGGGCCAACTGCTATTTTCAATACCATCATTAACAATACACAAAATGCAAAGATTGCCATGTGGGAGGGTGGGCATAAGGAAAAATTCTAAACTCCACAGCTGGGTTGTTGGGATCAACCCAAAATATCACAAAATAATGAAGAAGTTGTTTTTTGTTTTTGTTTTTTAAAAAATCTCCAATTTGCTTTTTTATTACAGTACTTTATTGCAGGAAAAAAGATCTGATAAGGTGTGTTTTTCTGCACCCCATCTCACCTTGTTGGGGGGAACGGACTTTTTTCCTCTTAGCGCACTTGACCTTGGAAATGTTTAGAGAGTACAAGACAAGAAAAATGTCCTATTTTCCAGCACTGTCATCCATTACTCAGCTGAGCGGAGACTTGCCATCCAAAAGTGGGAGAGGAATTAAAAAAGAGAGAGACTCAAAGGGAACACAAATTACATTTGCTGTGATCAGATAACAAGGAAATACAGTCAAGTCCCCCTCATGCCCTGAGGGGAAACACGTCTAATTACACATTCAGCAGTGCTAATATTTCCTTTAAGGCAATGAGTAAGGAGACAAAACCAGGGTGGCAACTTGCAAAGACTTTTCTTCCCTCCATCTCTCTTTCTCTCTTTCTTTTCCCCTTTTCCCTGACCCCAGTGGTTATCTCCTGATTTATCAGCAATACGAGATGGATTTTTTCACATCAGTAGGCACCATCCAGAAAAACAAAACAAAACAAAACAAAGCATAACAATCATAAAGAAAACCCAGGAAAAATAAATCAATGTCCACAAAGAAACTGACCAATTTCGGAAAGACCAATTTATTCATAAAAGTTATAGTCTGCAAGAGGCACCTTCCTTCTCTTCCATCCATAATATCATTGAATGGTGGCCCAAGACACAGCCAGAGGAAATGGTTGTTTGTTAGGTTTCCAATTGTTTCTCTCTGAGAGCTTCAACTTTCTTTAGTTTATGTTCTCCATCTCTCTCACACACCCCACTTTACATTTCAAAAAAGGCTTCTTAATGAATTCTGGCTGATCACTATCCTAATTAATTTAAGATAGCAGCGAAAGTGGAGCTCACTGAATAGATACAGGGGGGTAGGTGAAGGGGGGGCTCCCCTGTGCTCTGCCTGCAGAGTCCAGGCTGCTGCTGCTGCAGGTAAACCTGTTCCATACATGGGGATGTGTCCCACCATTGCTCTTCGAAGGTCGCAGTTGTGCCTTTACGGGAGCAGTGTTTTGCAAAAGACCCAGGCGACGACACGCTCCTGCAATCTTTCTTGTATTAATTGCTCATTCTCCCCTCAGGGAGATTGCATCTCCTATCTTGAATATGAGAGAGAGGTTGTTTGGGTCTCTTTTCAAAGGAGCAAATGAGTTTTCGTTGTCAGGGAAAGAAAGGCTTTCTTAAATTCTTCTCACTCGTGCACCGGAGATGTGTCAAGCGCTCCAATAGCTCAAGTTTTTAGGGGGGCCAAACGAGGTTAAGGAGGCAGGAAACTGATGGACTTACAGACTTAGCACAGCAAGAGCTAGCGTGCACACACGCATGTGCACGCACACACCCACACACCCCGTGCAAGAATGAGAGAGAAGTAAAGAATTTTGAATGGACAGTCTCTTGTAAAGGATCACATCACAATCTAAGCTTTCAGGTGATCACACCAGCTTCTAATAGTGGTTGTCACACAAAATAAATAAATACAAAATGTTTTGGTGAAAATTCTGTAAAGTGGCCACATTTTTCTCAAGAGCGTGGCGAGGTGATAAAGAGGAAAATTCAGAAATTTTCCAAGAAAAATGAATATTTTGAGAAATTTGGGGTTAGCTTTGGCATCAGGACTCCTTTGATGAGAAAGCAAGAGAGATGCGGGGAGACAGACAAACAAAAGAGCTGGCAGTCTGGGAAAGAGGGACATGCACAGACCAAAACTTGGGAGCCAACCATACAATCCACAAGGGCTGTTGGCAAGGCGAATGCCCAAGCCTAATGAGAAGTATTTATAAAGAGAACAATCCAGTTCAAGAAAGACCAATGGGCTACATAGAAATGATGTTATAGTGCAGCCTTTCCAACCTTGGTTCCCCAGGTATTGATGCACTACAACTCCCATCAGTCACAGCCAGCATGGCCTGATGATGGCCAGGGCTGGTGGGAATTATAGCCCAACAACATCTGGGAAAACAAAGTTGGGACAGGCTGTTTTGGTAGATTATGGAAAAGCAGCAACATGGCCTTTCTCCTCCAATCTTTTCCCTTTTACTCTTCTGCATTCATGCCGTCATGCAGACTTAGAGTGCCTCAATTCAGGTCCTGGATACGCCTGACTTGAAAAGGAAGGAAGGAAGGACGCACCCATATTAGAGGTGGGGAAATCATTTTGGTCACAGAGCATGGTTGGGAACATAAGATTGTGCATCTTCAATTTCTGAAACGTGCAATTAAATCTTCATTTCTGTGAGACTCTTCCCCCGCCCCCTGAAATCCATTCCTGACCAATATGTTTGCAACCTGGAAACTGTCAAAATGCCGTAAAAGGGAGGGCCTGTCCTGGTAAGATATGCACCACTAAGTAAAATTGCTTCCTCGAAGCAGCAGGAGTCTGTTGGGATAAGTATTAAATAAAGCAGATGAGCCTTAGGACATTTATTCCCTCTGATCATATAACGCCCAAATCCTTTAGAGCTTTGCTCATCCCCTATGGAGACTGAATTAGCTTCTTTACACAGACAAAAATAACAGACCCTTCATCCCTATTACAGAAGAACCCCCCTCCCTTTCTTTCTGTCCCTATGGAGCTTTGTCCATTGTCACAGGAAAAGAATTGTGATTATTACAGCTGCAATGTTAAATCAATCAGTTAGATTAATCAATTGGAAACATTTGGATTGAATAAAAAGGTGCCCAGGAAAAATCAACCCGCAGATTATTATCATTTTAAAATCTTAATGCAAGTACTAGTTAACACTGCAGATGGCAGGCATCATCTTAGCAGAGGTATTCCTTCCTGCCAGTGAGCAAAGGACAAAGCCATCTTGCATTTCATCCCTTTAGAACTATTATTTTGTATGCAGTTGTATGTGGATTTGATCAAGTAAGAAATAAACAAAAACTCGTGCAAAAAAACCCCTAAGATTTATTTAATTGGTGGCAACCCTATATTTTAATAAAGTTTCTTCCCATCGCAGTGACTTCTAAGGATAGTCAGGGATTGTCAAAATGGTGCCCTCCAAATGTTATTGGACTCCAGCTCCCATCAGCCATTGGCTGTGATCAAGGATGGTGGGAGTTGTAGTCCAGTAGCGTCTACATATGGGGCACCACATTGTCTACCATTGATGAAGAAAAAAAAATCTTAAACGTGCATTCTTAAAAGTAAGTCCTATTGAAATAAGTTGAATTTCCATTTAAGTAAACAAGGTTAGGACCAAGGCTGTAAGAGCTGCTGGACTGTGTTTGTTGGGTTCTATGAGAAGATATGAAGGTGCGGAATTAGTAAGGTTGGTTTTTCCTAGGTCTCTGCACCATCCCATCTGAGAAGATGTAGCTGGTCTTTTCCTTTAATTTGTTTTTTAACGGCTGAACAGGGATATTCCTGCCTGTCAGCCTGGCTTCTGACAATATCCCTTGCTGCTTATCTTTCACTCATCCTCTTCACTCCATCCCAATACTGGCAGCTGTGTCCATGTCACACCACCTCTGGTGAGGCAGGCGGGGAGATTAGCTGTGCCTGAAGCTAGTGCCAGGGCTATATCCTGGATTAGCCTGGCAACAGCTCCATGCTACTAAGTCACTTTGGGCTCATCCAGACTTCCTTTTGCACCACACTTTCCAGGCACACATTTGGGCTTTAAAGCTCCACGTCTCTCTCTCTCTTTGTGTGTTTTCCCTCAGCATTTTCCTTGGAAAAACCCTCATTTTACCGCTGGATTGTTGACCGCAAACAGCAACCCACAGAAACCCATTTGTTGTTTGTGCCGGGTTTTCATGGAAAAAGGTCTGGGACAAAAAAACAACAACATACTCGGACACAGAGCTTTAAAGTCCAGATCTGTGTCTAGAAATGTGGTGCAAAAGGAAATATGGATGAGCCCTTACTGAGTGTCAGATTTGTAGTGGTACCACAGAAAGCAGGGAAGGGGAGCAACTTATAAGCACGAAGCTCCCCATTGTTTTGACTGTTAAAATGTCCAGATGGACATGTGGTATAGGCCTCCACAAAGCTGTACTATGACTGTGACACCTCTGATTGCACGCTTGGGCAAAACACCTGCAGGGATTTCTTTTTGAAGGGCAGTGGTAGGAATTTCACACACCTTTGGTGGGTGGTGAATATTTCATCTGAACCTATCCTCCTGTGGGGAGAGCGATGTATTTACCAACAGATAGTGAACACTTGCTTGTCTATTCACACACACACACACACACACACACACACACACACAATTTCCTTTCTATTTTTGAGGGGGAGAAATAAGCATACAACAGCAAAGTTATAAAACAACAACAGAGCATCATTAAACACACACATACAAACAATAACAAAATATAATAGTGGCCAAAAATACAAAGCAAAGCAATATCAAATCAATGAAAAGCAACCAAAAAAGTAAGAGTTGTCCAACATCAAAATAGGGGGTGGGGGTTAATTACAGGGTTGCAGCCAATATGAGTCCTACTCAGAGTGGACCCATTGAAGTTAATGGAGATGACTAATGTAGGACCATTAATTTTAATGGGTTTATTCCAAGTACATGTTAGTTGGATATAACTTGCAGTCCAGTGGGAGGGTACTTGGGGGTTTGCAATGTGTGGGAAAACTGAGTGGAAATTCTTACATTTTAAAATATAAGATACCTCCATGACCTGCATGCAAAAGATGTCAAAATATCAGGCACTAAAATGCTATCATTTAAGAATAAAAATGCCCAATTCTTAGAAGGAACACCTCCAATATCAAACTTACTTCCTTTTTTTTTTTTTTTTTTTTTTTTGGACAGATTTTATAGTGTTCCATACAAAGGCAGTATTCATAGGGAACCATTTGTCTCATATATATATGAGAGAAACACTGTTCTGGCTGTCAAGCAAGACTTGGGATGAAAATGACTGAAAATATTATTTCCTTCTACCTCAGTTGAGGGAAGGAAAGTGTTAAGACCTGTCACAGTCCTAATCACTGTATAAAGAGGGGACATCTGGAATGGGATGCTTCAAAATCCAAACAGATGCTCAAACCTAGCCCACCAGATAGGACAAACAGCCAAGGCAATTAGGGAAAAAATGTCATTAATTCCATCAAAGGTAATTCCTTCATATTATGTTGAATTACACTAACCATGAATTTGGCCTACAGTTTTAGAAGTGTAAAAAGTTTCTATCTTTTGAGTACATGTTTGCTCCTTGCCATCAGAAAATCATGCTAATTTGAAGGCCAGGAAGGTCATTTGATGCCAGCCCTATTCTTGTGTCACTGCCACCCGAGCTTACCACCCAGACTGGGGACTTTCTATTCTGTTCCAGCTTGTTGCTGGAATAGAATTGTAGTCACTATTCCTGTAAAAGTGAGCAGTGATGGGACCAAGTATATCTCTCTTGGGAGCTATTCCAGACATTGAATGTCAAATATACCCTCTCTTTAGTACCTACATACTGTATATACACCATTTGAATGGCAATGCCCATCAACTCTGGGGGGTGCGGCCCCCTCGAATATTTTATTTGTGGGGCCAAAGACCCCTCAGCCCCTAGGAGTTGGCTCCTATGGTAAGTCCCCAAAGAAGAGCCTCAGAAGAGAAATGCAGTCAAGCAGGGCAGGAGGATGAGAGGCAATTTTTGAAATATTCCGGACCTAAGCTTTAATATTTAAAGATCAAAACCAGCACCTTGAATTGAGCCTGAGGGCAGAATGGGAAAGGAAAACAGGCACATCTGATTTGTGCTGGGTGAACAAGCTACTTGTAGTATAATAATCAGCAAGACAGACGCATGGGAACCATTTTCATGAAGTCTGGGGTTTGTCATGTCAAAGGACGTTTGGAATATTAACACTGATTCATGTTTCTCCACAACTGGCAGATAGGGTGGGTGACTGGAGGTGAAATGTATCATGTCATGATCTCAGGACTATAATGGCTGAGGGCAGGGAGGCTTTTTGGACAACCTCACTCAGAGTTGTATCATCCAGCGCTCCCATTCTACTTAGGCAACCTACTTCTGTGCAACAGATTTTCCCCATCCTCTCCTTTCCCTTGCACCCCTGCAAAATCTGTTCCAGAGGATCAGGGGACCCCATGGAAAAAATTTAGGGGTATTCAGGGAGTGGGGTTGAAGGGGTAAGTCCTGTTTTGTGAGTGGAATGCCACACACACAATGTTGGATACAACCTTTAGTCATTTGCAATATTCATTAGCATAGGAAAAGTACATATAGGAGATGTTGCCTTAAATATCACTGGGTCTTGGGGGCGAGCTGCTGACAGCTACCATGTGGCAGCCACAACTTGTAGGGCCTTTACAGAAGAGAAGGAAGAGACTAAAGATTCCATTGAATGCATGTTACATAAAGAACTGGGAATGTAATCTTGGAGAACTTAAGGTTAACACACTTTGCATAGCTTTGGTCTGACTGTTCAATTAGATTTTTATTGCTGCAGCTGCTAAAACAAAGAGCTTTTTCCTAAAACTGATGAAGTGAATTTGAGTGCTCTCCCTTTCTCCACCTACGATACACATTTGGATTTAAATCCTTTCCCTTCGGATAGTTTCAGCGAACTTTGACCCATTGCAATAATTCACTTAATTTATCATTCACAAGTTGTTACATCATGACCTTGCAATTTGGAATCCATAATTCATTAATTCATTAATTGCAATCATGACTGCAATGTATTATTTTGGTATTTAAACATGGAGTCATATAATAGCATGCAGAGTAGGTCTGAAAACCTGCATGATGTTGGATACAGTTGTCATTGATCATCTGTGGAGCACTTTAACTGTGGGAAAGCACTGTACAACACAAAACTCATCCAGTCTTCTACCCATAGACACACAGATGCCATCTTTTATTTGTTTTAGGGATGCTTGAGGATTTCATTTCATCTGTATTTTAAAGGGATGTGACCTGGTTTGCACTTCCCAGACTAATACCCAGAGCAGAATGCAGTTATCAGTTGGCTTTCACACTCCAATGACTTTTGCTAAATACTTCTTGGCTGAAATAATGTACCAAATGCACATAAAAATGTATGCTTTAGGTTAAAATCCACATAAAATGTGTATTTTAGGATAAGATGAATACAGCAATGTATATTTTAGAATAAAATGTGTGCAAAATAATGTACATTTTGTACGTTCCTTTAAAATCACAGATTGACACTGAAATGGCATGGAACAGATTTGTGAATGAACAGATGTGAAACTGACACAGATTGAAAATAGACTGATTCATATCCATCTTTTACATGATGTTTTCCCCCGTCCACCAGGCAAGTAGCTTCTTTGATGTGGGGCAATTTTAAAGAGGAAAATAGCATGGAGAAAGGGGGTTAACCCCCTCCCTCAGTGCTGTGATCCTGATTTTATTTGCGCTCCCCCCACCCAAAAATAAATCTGTGGTTGCTATTACATTTTTTTAAAAAAGTTGCACCCACACATACACAAGATCTTGGGGGGCAATTCACCGTTGTTTCCTGTGTCTCAATGAGCAGCTGAGCAAAATAATAATAATAATAATAAAATAGAGATTTGCTGAAAGCTTTCAAGTGTGGTTATTCTGGCTTGCACTTGGGCTGTTGCAAATATTTCCAGTTTCCAATTGTCAGGCTGAAAACAGTGACTGGGGCCCAATGTAGACATGCTCCTCGAGGGGGTGCATGTTCATTCAACTTTGCAAATCCTCTTTAATTTATCTTAGCTACCACAGTTTTCACCACCTGGTTCTTCTTCCTTTTTCCTGGATTTGCATCATGAGTGACCTCGGTCAATCAGGGTTCACATAGCATCCTAGAAGGCGCCACAAGGCTGAGTAGCCACTTGGATTTGGCAACATGATGACATCACTAAGAACAAATTAGGTCAGTCGAGACAGTTGACAGTGCTTGCTTGATTAGGCACGCAGGAGGCCCTAGACAACCAGGGACCAGGCAGTGAACAGGACATCACTAAGCTACATAGACAGTCAGATTTAGCTACAGCATGGCACCACTTAGGGCAAATTAATTTAATTAAAGAAGGTGAATGAGAAGGTGCAGCAGACGGTAATAGAAACAAGAAATGGATGAACATTCTTGCAAGCAATATTGAAAAAAATCATTAAAATCAGACATCGTGGCCGCTATAGCACTTTGCTACAGCAGAAGCTGATCGAGAGTAATGCCCGCTTGTACTACGATGTCAGCAGCACCGTCAAGCAAGTGTACCAGACTGCTATCAAGGAGATTGGGGCCATAACTGGACAGCTCAGTAACTCCCAAAACGGCATCATCAGTGCATCACACAACATCCAGCTTGTCCTGGAGGACTTGCGTGCTGTTGCAGAAAAGATTGACATCATCACCAGCTGCAACCTGCTGCCTGATATCCAGATAGAGCTACCTCCAGTAAACACCTAGCTGGTTCTAGAACAATAGCTGGCCAAATAACTGCTATTTGCAGGCAGTTAAAGGTGTTGAGAGAGACTGCTGCAACCCTGGCCATAAGGTGCAATAAGAAACTGGAATAGAAGCTTTTGACTCAAAACTTTTGATGCCTAGTGTTCCAATCACACTTGTATATCCTGTAATAATCTTGCCTAAATAGTCCAACATGGTAGAGTCAAAGAAAATTAAACTGCTATTGATAAAAAAAAAGTGTGGATAATACATTGGAGAGAATTTTCCTCCAAGCAATAAATGATTACTGCTTCCATGCAGCAAAGGGGTACAGTATGTCTGAATAATTCAACCATGTGAGATGAAACAATTGTGTGGGACTTTGGCAATCAAGTGGCACGTTTCGGACGGGGTGCAACTAGTTGGGCATGACACATGAGCTTGCCTTCACTCATGTTGCGTCGCTTTTTATCCCCATGCTTGCCCCTAAAGCCTGGGCTTGTAATCACGCTGCTGCAGCTAAGAATTTGTCTTCTTCTACCTCCAACGCCAGACTTTGGGTTTTGTCATAGGGCTCTGCAGACAAAGCCCCATTCCCCTGCTGAGTAGGAACGGACCGCTCAGATCAGATCTGCAGTATTTCCGGACCTCTGCCTGCAAAAAGAAAAGAAAAGAGCACAATCCGCCTTGGAGTATGCAAAGCGTACTTATTGAAAGCAGCTGAATTAAAGCTTCTCTTTCAATATTTCTTTTCCACGTGGGTTACTACTGACAGAAACTGTGTGGAGTGAAGATGCACTCCCTGGCTAACTCTGCTAATGGATTATAATTCTGCGCTGCAAAGCCACCTGCTGTTCTCTTGCACTCTTTTTCACCCCACCTCTGCTGATCTGCCTGCTTTAGCCATGCGCTGCATGTTTTCAAGCTGACAGACAGAGAGGGGGGGATATTATTTTTTAAAGACTATGGGATACCAGTATTCAAAAGTTGTAGTCTCAAGTTGAAGGAAAGCACACGCAACCAGAAGTACCATAACTGCCCTACTGTATACATATTATATAGCATTTCTATCCCATCTTTTTCTTCAAGGAACTCAAGGTAGAATGCATGGTTTTCATCGTCCTCATTTAATTCCCACAACAACATTGTGTAGGCTAAGAGGCAATGCCCAAGTTCACCCAGTGAGCTTCATGACTGAGTGGGGATTTGAACCCTGGCCTCCTGGGTCCTAGCTGGGCACTCTAACCACTGCACCACACTGTCTCCCTTGTATATAGTTTTGCCTAATATACTTATTTTTGCAAGCAACTTCCCTAATATGATGCATCTTTGTATGTGTTTCCCCTCCCCCTTAATATAAGCATTTTTATGCACACTCCAGACTAGTATATGTATACTTGTACATATAACTTGGATGGAGAACTGCATTGCAAAATTCAGAGAAGTGCAGCTTCCATAGAATGACTGCAGATTGGTTTAGTTATTGTTTCAGGAAGTGCAAATTATGTAGTTTCACCTTTCAATGTGAAATGTATTGAATTCCTCCTCCATGCTTACCAGGGAACAAATAAATTTGTTTCAGGGGCTGTGTGCTCCCATCTGGTGATCCTCAGCACAGGTCAGGTGAGGCAGAATTTACATGACTGGTTGGCTTGCATGAAACATAGAGGTGCTTTTAAAAAGGAATTGTCCCTTACGGGACAAATTGGGTACATCTTGAAGTAAGCAAATGAATAAACCCATCTTGGACCTAATCTAATTAAGTATCTTGTGTTGTTGTTTGTGTGGCTCATTCATCTCTCTCTCCTCTTTCCCTCTCTTGTAACCAGCTGTGACCTAGAGGTTGCTTGTTGTATTATAAAAAGGGGTTTTTTCTGTCTGTGTTGTACAAGCAGGAATAAGGGAGGCAGGAATGAGCACATTGTCTCCCTGCTAATTAAAAAAGATGCCTGGAGGTTAGCCTCTCTCACACTCGGGAAACTGAAAAAACAGAATGATGAACCCCATTTCAAAGTGGAATAATAATAAAAAGTGTGTTTTGAATTTCAAAGGAACTCATAATTATTGCAAGGACTAGTGCTTATGACACACCTGATGCATATGGAGCCCTGGTGTCACAGATGGTGAAAGTTTCTGATGGTAAGAAGGTCTTTACAAGCAGGTTAGAGGGACGGTGATAAAACAACACCATGGAGGTAAATTAAAGCAAATCCTCTATTTTATTTTATTTTTTATTTCTTTCCTATTGAACCATCTTTATGCCTCAGTACCTCAACATCTTCTGGACCACCCCTCCTGATATGAACCTCTTCTACCCTTAGATCATCATCTGAGGTCTTTCTTTAGGAAGATGATGGCAAGGGAGGGCCTTTTTAGTTGTGAAATCCCCATCTGTGGAATGTTCTCCCCAGTGAGACCTACCTGGTACCTTCAGTGATGCATTTTTTGTGCCAGGTAAAACCTTACCCTCCCCCCCAGGCTTTTGTTGGACTATAATGATGATGTTTGCTGGTAGTTGTGCTGCGTAAGCTTTCTGGCGCTGTTATTGGGGGTTACTTGTGTATTTTTTATGAACTGAATGTGTTTTTGTGTAAATGTTTTTTCTGTGAATGTGTTTTTTATTATAATGTATTTTTTTACTTATGTTCTTAAATATGTTGCAAGTCACTTGGAGACCTTTTTGTGTAGCGAGTGACTAACAACTTCAAATAGTGATGATGATTGACATCTTCAAAAATCTCAAAGGCTGTCACCTAGGCAATGGAACAGTAGCTAATGGGCTCAAATTACAAGAAAGGGAATATCAGCTAAATATTAAGTAGCTCCTGAGTATACAAACTGTTGGATGGTGAGACAGACTGCCTCAGAAGGGGGGGGGCTCTCTCAGTGGCCTTTCCTTCATTAGAAGTGTGTAAGCCAATCTTGATGATCAACATCAAGCATGCTGATGCAGCAGATGGACTCGATGGTGTTTGAGGTCTTTATGTCTATCCACTTATCCATGATCAGCATGAAGGGTTGACATTGTTGGGGGAAAATTGGGACACCGGCTGGAGCATCTGTGCCATGCTGATCTCACAGCCACCTTGCCACACCTCCTCTCCAGCCCAGGATGAAGCAGTGACTCAGCAAGAGGGAGTTCAGGGAAGCAGTGTAGTCCCACCACATTGTCCATTGTTCATACCTACAAAGATTCTGATCTCTCTCCCATCCCACCGCCTGAGCCTCCTGACACTTCTGCTCCACTTCAATGCTGTCTTGAACAGGAGATATTCAGTTTGTCTTTATTTATCTTTGCTGCAAGATAAAGTGGATGGAATGGGGAGGAACTATCATGTTGTGTTCAATCAACTGGGTCTGGTGCTCTGTCTCTTACAGTGGTCAGCTTGTAAGCAGAACAGTGGTGAGGGGAGATGTCTACCACCGCCTCTTTCTTGTGCCCTGGAGACAGATAAGTCAACCTCTGTTGACCAAGAGGGCAGGGCCAAAACTGACACCTTCAAATTACAAGACAGGGGATTTCAGGTAAATATTAGGGAGGACTTTCCGACTGAGCTCTTTGACAGTGGAACAGCCTGTCTTGAAGGTGGTAGACCATCCTTCATTACAGACTTTCATAATAAAAAATTTAAAAATAGTCCAGTAGCACCTTAGAGACCAACTAAGTTTGTTCTAGGTATAAGCTTTCGTGTGCATACCTAGAACGAACTTAGTTGATCTCTAAGGTGCTACTGGACTATTTTTTATTTTTTTATTTCGACTGCATCAGACCAACACAGCTACCTACCTGAATCTAGACTTTCATAAGTATAGGTTGGATGCTCACCTCGCAGAGTTGCTGTAGCAATGCATTCCCCGCATTGGCAGGGTGGGGCTTGGACTGAATGAATGAATTTATTATTTCGGTCACAGACCAGTTCCAGGGGCTTGGACTAGATGGCCTTTGAAGTCATTTCCAGCATTATTCTATATTCCAGTGAGAGACAGCCAGTGTGGTGTAGTGGTTAAGAGCGGTAGACTCTAATCTGGGGGACCGGGTTCGCGTCTCCACTCCTCCACATGCAGCTGCTGGGTGACCTTGGGCTAGTCACACTTCTTTGAAGTCTCTCAGCCCCACTCACCTCACAGAGCGTTTGTTGTGGGGGAGGAAGGGAAAGGAGAATGTTAGCCGCTTTGAGACTCCTTCGGGTAGTGATAAAGCAGGATATCAAATCCAAACTCTTCTTCTTCTCTTCTTCCATGAGTAGAGGACTTTATTCAGCCCAAAGGCCATATTCACTTCTGTGCAACCTTCCAAGTGTCACGTGTCACAGCAGTTGAGGTAAAAGGCAAAAATGAATGTGACAAATAGACTTCACAGTAGGCTAATTTTTTCACACACTCCCTTCACTGTATCCAGAGAAGTAAGAGGCATTAACATAGTTCAAGGGCATATTTCAGCCAGACAAAAACTTTTGGGGTGCAAAGTAAGACAAGTGGATGCTGTGGTTTGGGAAGAGGATGTGCAGTCTGGGAAGAGGCCAGATAGAAAGTTCTGGGGTGTTGCATTTTGCCGCTGGGACTGACATTCTGCCCATCCCCATATTCTAATCAGAATGTACATATAGCTGTTCTTTAAAAACATATACAAAGATAGATAGAACAATTGTTGGGGGGTGGAGAAGACAGGAGAGGAGCAGGAGGCCAGGAGCAGCAGTGAAGTAGAATATAAAAGCTTTTGCTCCCCCTTGGCCAGATAATTGAGGAGGTGTCAGCTTGCATCATCCATCAGTTGTAGTGAAGTAGAAGCACTGACTCATTGCCTCCCCCAGAAAGGAGGGAGGTTGAAGACCTCCTCCTCCTCTCCCAATACCAATAATACAACAAAAGAATCGGAAACCTCTGCAGGCATTTATGTGGCTTGATTAAACAGACACCACAGCCTCTCTGCTGTGCCCTGAAACCTCCTTCCTTCCATCCCTTCCTTCAATTTTCCCTTCCTCTCCAATCCTTTTGAAGATGCATCAGGTCTGGAGTTCAGCTTAATCCAACTGCTAGATGTATTATTCATTTCTATGCTTTAATGATGTGATAAGGTTTCTGGAAATAGGAAAAGGCTCATTAAACTGTCATTTGAATATAGATCACAACTAAATTTGGAGGGAGAGATGGAGCTTGCCAGCCAAGCGTTCTCTCCATCCCACATTCCTGCTTTGCACACATGCCGTGCGGGCATTTCCAGAGGAGAGAGCGCAGAGATTATCACTTATACACTATTGATTCTTCAATTAATTAGTAGAAGGGGTGCAAGGAAAGGGGGGAATTTGCAAAGGGGGGAAATGCTTACAGACAGTGAGATCAGTAGAGGCAGGTCTATCAATTTGCTATCTCAAAAAGGGGGAAAGTAAGAGAACCATACTTATCTGGTTGATTGTCTAGTAATATCACAAAAAGCTATCTCTCACGGTTCCTCCTGGTTGGATGTTCTTTTCCATTTTCTAATACAAGAAGCCAATGAAAACTATTTCTACGCAATCTCTCTACTCCCCTGCTTCTTTCCCCTTTCCCCTTACTTGAGTCCTCTCCAGCTGGTACTGAAGATTGGAGATGTTTCAATATTTTTTGAAACTTAATGAGTGTTTTGCCTCCTCTTCTTCTTCTGAAAAAATAAACCCTTTGGAACCAATGGGATGCAACATATGGCTGACTCTGAAGCTTCAGGTATGGGTTTTTGGCTGGCACCCATTAATCCCAAACTTTTGTTGGAGCTTCCAAAGCTACATCACCTTGTGCTCATCCACTCGTATCCTTGATAATGCTTCTTGTGGTCTCCTTCCTCCATTCCACCACAGAGTTGGAAGGAACCTTGGTAGTCATCTCCTCCAGTTTCCTGCCAATGTGGAAAACCCATTCCCATGGCATCCCTGATAGGCGGTCATCTTTTACTTAAAAGATGTTTACTTAAAAGCAAAGAAGTGTTGGCTGCTCTGTTCAACTGTCAAGCAACCATCAGGAAATCAAATCAAATCTTTATTGTTATGGTTAGGAAATTCTTCCTGATGTTTAGCTGAAATCCCCTTTCTTAGCATTTTATCCCATGCTAGCCCTACTCAGAATAGACCCATTGAAATTAATGGATATGACAAGGTAGGGTCAACTCTGAATCAGACTTGGTGGATACAATGTGAATCTATTACCAGTGCTTTTTGGGGGGGCAGGGGTACGCATACGCCTAAACATTTTGTGAATCTAAATTTGGCCTCATTAAAGGGCAGTATTTCAATATGAGTAGGAAAATTAAAGTACCCCAATTATTTTTTTTTAAAGATAAAAAGCAGTGCCTATTAGTATAGGTCCTACCTTTGGAACAGCAGAAAACCAACATGTTCCATGATTGTAGATGTGGCAGCCCTTCAAATTGTTGAAGAAGGCTATCATTACCCATCTTAATCATTTCTTTTCCAGCTCCAACTCATTCAGTTTTCCTTCAAAGGACTCACTATCTTTGCTGTCTTCTGTTAGGCACATTCCAGTTTGTCAATATCCTTCTTAAAGCTCATTTCTGCTTCTTCCTCTCTCCGATGCTTGGCATCTCCAGCTGATACTGACGATTTGACTGGATACATTTCAGTACTTCGGGTCTAGGCTTTCACATGGCAGTCATTAATTTTATAACTCTTAAGAATTTCCAGAGCTACATCACTGGAGTACACAATTAGACTCATTATGGGAGTCCACATAATATGACCTGATTGCAGCTCTGGTTTCCAGAGTCAATTCAAAGTGCTGATTTTGACCTATAAAGCTTCATGCATTCCAATAATTCAAGGGCTACCTCTCCCCATTTAAATCAGCCTGGACCCTGTGTTCAGCATCTGAGGCCCTTTCTCTGTGTGCCCCTTCTGTAGAAGGTGTGCCTCACTTGAGGGAGGTACAGAGGGTGGCCGTATAAGAATGGGCCTTTTCAGTGATACGCACACAGCCTACATCAATTTGTGGAATGCTCTCCAAGGAAAACATGCCTGTTGCTATCATTGTCTATTTTGGGGTATCAGGCTAAGTCTTTTTTTTTTTTTTTTACCCAGGCCTGTGATAGTTATATTAGCCTCTACTTTGGTGCTCATCTTTTAGTGGGTCTGGGTAGGACTTATCCTTCTTATTGTGTTGAACCAGGAACATTTTAGGAATTTTGTGTTGCACATAAGTTACTGGCTCAAATTTTCGGGGTCTTAATTGATTTTACCAGCCTGTATTTTATCTTGCTAAGTCGTTTTGAGATTTCTGTATATATACAGGAACGAACGAATATTATGCTAAATCATCATAATCTCTGAACAATGTCGCATGTGGTCTCCTTCCAATATTGCTATACCATGGCATGCACATGGCACTGCCATGGTCAGAGGCATTGTGTCATTGATTGCCAGTTGCTGGGAATCACAGGTGGGGAGACTGCTGTTGCTCTCATGTCCTGATTGCAGGCTTCCCATCGTGTTTTTTTCTCTCTTTTTTCAATTTTTTTTATTGGTTTTTTACAATTTTTAAGCACATAACATAATGGTTAAATTATCCATACTTCCCACCTCTCACTGTGGGAAGCCACATTTATCCCCCTCTCTCACAAGGGTAGGCATAATCACTGTACATTTAACCTTACTAACATTATTTATTATTATTGCTTGGGCCTGGCCCAATTCTGTGGGCCAGGTATTCCTTCATTTCTCAATTTCATATTTCGATTGACTTCCTCAAGTCCCCCTCTGTTGATTTCATTATCTATCCTCTCTAACAGTTTTCATGCTCCTAACTTTAGAATAACCCCAAAAAACAAAAAGAAAATCATTTTACTTATAACAACTCCTTTTTCCGAACCTCAGCATCATAATACTTCCGATCCTTCCCTATAACCGCAGGCTTCCCATCGTCATCTGGTCAGCCAATGAGAACAGGATGCTTGACTAGATGAGGCACTGGCCTAATTCAGCAGCATTTCCTTATGTTCTTATGTAGGGAAGTCATATCCACCAACATCTCACAGACAAAAATAGGGATGCAATGCCACTGTTCTCACATCAAGAATCACTTGGCAATCCCTGAGTTATCAACTTCTGCATACCATTGAAGGTTTTTTCTTTACTTCCTTGCGATATGCTGAATTCATTTGCATTCATGTTTAAATCCACTGATTTAAACGCCAAAAGGATGTTTTGTTCTTTTGGTTAAAGATACACTTTGTGGGTGGGGGAACCATAATTGTCTTACAATCTGTTTCCAAGTATTCAAAACATACCTTAGCAGCTGCAGTGTCTGAAATGGCAAGCTGTGCACTGTATGGTGCCGGAGGGCTCACATGCACTTGCATTTATGCTTGTGCATTAGAGGCAAGATCCATCCATCCACCCACTAAAAGATTTCACATCCAGAGGCCCTGGAGAAGAAGCTGAGTCCTGAAAAATGGGAACAGAGACTGGCAATATTTTAGCACAGCATCCAGAAACGTTATAAATAAGAACATTTACCAGGTCTAGGCATCTTAATCTCAGGGTTGTGGGTTCAAGCTTTGGGCAAAAGATTCCTGCATTGAACTAGATGACCCTTGTGGTCCCTTCCAATTCTACAATTCTATGATTGTCTGATTCTATGATCAGGAAATTCCTGCCTCTGGTCCAGATGGCAGTGAATGCACACAAAATCGACACACCATTCTCTCTATCTTCAGTGTTTGGCACTGTCACTGCTTACATAGTTAAATTGGCATTGCCCATGCACCAAAGGGAAGCAAGTTTAAGGGAACCCTAATGGTTTTCAGAAGTACACATTTTGATGGAGGTCCCACTTGTCTCTCCGAATTCCCAAGTATCCATTCCTCTTTCATTCTGAAATCATCTGCACAAAAGTGGGTGCTCTAGACTTAGCAGTTATCAACATGCAAGGCTTCCTGTAGTTAGAAACATGGAGATTGAACCTGGGACCACTTACAAACAAAGGAGATGCTCTACTACTGAGCTATGCTCCTTCAAAGGTTTGAAGCTGAAGGCACTCTACTTCTCGCTCCTCCAGCTCTTGCCTGCTTTTGCATGGTGTGGGTCCCTGAAAATTATCTTTCTGCAGCAGGGAAGTCAAAGATATAGTCACAGCCTCTGGGTGAGTAGCTAAAAACTCTAGTTCTAAGGTGCAGGAATCTCTCCAAACCCTCCTGCTCAGAAGGACCTTAGTTCTAGGAACAGGTGGGCACATTCTTTCCTTTTGTAAAATGCTGTTCTAGCAGAGAATCTAATTGTGCTGGGATCCTATCTACTCTTTGGTGTACTTGGCATAATGCATAACCTGGTCCTAGGAGCTCCAGGAGACTTTGCAGGGTAGTCCTATAAGAAAGAAGTGTGTTGGGTAAAGTCACAAGCTATTGACAAAAAAGGGAGAGCTCAATAGAAGTTATGAAGAAATCTACTCATTTGTACCACTCCCATCTAATGGGTCTGCTTACCTGCATTATATAAGGCTGTATAAAATGCTACTTTAGGTAAGTAAAAATCCCACAGAGTATACTGTAGTGACTATGAACAAGTGGAATTTGCTGCCAAGGAGTGTGGTGGAGTCTCCTTCTTTGGAGGTCTTTAAGCAGAGGCTTGACAGCCACCTGTCAGGAATGCTTTGATGGTGTTTCCTGCTTGGCAGGGGGTTGGACTGGATGGCCCTTGTGGTCTCTTCCAACTCTATGATTCTATGATTCTAACCTCCAGGTTCATTGCAGAGAAAAAGGTTGAAATGTTTTGTCTTCCACCAGAGGGTGCTATAATGTCTTGTCATCTAGCCAGGAATACCAGCAACATCAATCACAGGTTGGCTGAACTGGGGGTGGTGTGGTGGGGAGGCAGTTTCATTTTTATGACCTTTCACAGGGCTTAATCTCTGGATATTTATTATGAACATACAACATGCACAGTGGTGATGGATGAGCCATATGACACCCTCTTTCCTTTCCTATGTTAATGAATCGGCTGGGGTAAAATTATGATGTTAAATAACCAGAAAAACAAATGGTTCGTTTCTGAGTCCTTTATGGGCTCCACTGCACTCCTGATGATGGGGCTGGAAGTACAACAGAGTCGGGGCGCCTTGAGGTCTCGCCACCCTCCTCACAAGACCCCCACAACACGTTCTCCTTTCTCTGAAAGTTATCTGGCATCATTGGCAGCAGGGCCTCCACTGCAAGGAACCATGGGAAATGTAGTTCCTATGGATTCTGATGTGGCTATGGAACCTTACCCATGCCATTGCACTGCTGAGCTCCAGGTGTTTGGGAGCCCTTTGACACAGAACATCAGCAGGACCTTTCTCCCCTTCCTTTCCACCTCAAACTGCACTCCTCTTCCCTGGCCTGGTAGGGTGGAAAGCAAAGAGGCCAGCAGCAAGCAGAGCCAATGACAGGCAGCACCAACTCATTTTCATTTTCTCCCTCTTTCTCCTGCCTATGTGTCTTAGCCATAATTTTTTGGGGGGCAGGCAGTATGTTAGGGGGCAGAACTGAGTTATCTGCAATGCAATTAGTCAGTTGAGTATTTCTATTTATTTACTTGATTTATGGGGGTGGGCAGCTGATCCCCTGGCTATGCCCCACCTCCGGCAATACCCATGCTGTGGAGTCCTACAAGGGCAAAACTTAGACAAAGAGGGGGGAAGCTGACAGCCAGGGGCAGGGAAGTGAGGGCTGTCTGGGGGCAGACTGAAGTTAGTAGGGCAGTGCCCCATTTGTCCTACTAGGCAAGCCTCCAATTCCCAAAGATCTGTGTCTAGAAGTGGCTGGGTTCTCTGGCAGCATTTCCTTCCTCTTTCACCATGGCAATGCTCAGTTCTAGTGGGATTGCTGTGCAAAAATGCTAGTGACGGGGAAGAAGACCTCAAGCATCCTTCCCACTGCTCCTAATAGGGTAGACACCTGCACGGCCACAAAAGAGAAAAACCAACAACAACACAGGGGGGGGGAGAGGGTATGGATTTGCATTTGCAGATTTTTATGCTTAGATGGAAACTGAGAAATAATTACAGCAATATAACAAGCAGCAGAGTATATCTCACCACCATGTGAAAGACTGAGACCAGGTGACCTGTGTCCCTGTTCAGTCTGCTGTACAGGTGTTATCTCTTGATGCGTAAAATGTAAAGGTAAAGGACCCCTGGACGGTTCAGTCCAGTCAAAGACAACTATGGGATTGCGGCGCTTATCTCGCTTTCAGGCCGAGGGAGCCATCGTTTGTCCACAGACAGCTTTTCAGGTCACGTGCCCAGCATGACTAAAGCGCTTCTGGCACAACAGAACACTGTGACGGAAGCCAGAGTGCGCGGAAACACTGTTTACCTTCCCGCTGCAGCGGTACCTATTTATCTACTTGTACTAACGTGCTTTCGAACTGTTGGGTTGGCAGAAGCTGGGGCAGAGCAATGGGAGCTCACCCCGTTGCGGGGATTAGAACCGCTGACCTTCTGATTGGCAAGCCCAAGAGGCTCAGTGGTTTAGACCACAGCGCCACCTGCATCCCTCTTGGTAGGCAATTCCAAGGCTTCCCATGTTTAGAGTGCTTTATCATTTATTTACCACACTTGGACTGGACAACCCATCAAACAGAGGAGTCCCCCAAATAGAGGAGGCCCTTTGTAAGGTTGGACGCACCAACACGTTCCATTTTTGGAAGGTAATGGAAGGTTTTATAAATGCACCAGATGAGCAGCACCAGATGTTCCCCACTTTCCCTTCCTGGGTACATTTTTGCATATTCCAAATCAGAGTTTGAGAAACGCTCGTCAAAAATAAGAGCACCGGCACCACACATTGTGGCTCTCTCTCTCCACCCTCTCAGTTTCCTCTGTCCTTTACTCCTGCAGCATTTTAAATATAGAAATTAAAAAGGCACAAGCCAAGAACATAAAACAACAGTTAATCAAAAGCTGAGTAACATAAAAACCACTCCAGCTAGAGAACAAAGGGCCTTTGTAATAGAACAAAGCCAGTGCTACTAGAACAGAGTGCTGAAGTGGAAGGAAATGCAGTCAGAATGGGGACACTCAACCTAACTCAAGACTTGGTACTTGCCTAAGCTCAAACTATTGGCCCACCTAGCCCAGTATTTATTTATTTTTTTGGAAATAGTTTTTATTTGATTTTACAAGTATTAAATTATAACAAAACAAAATACATATCCATATTTAGAGATTGCTCCAAATTTCTAGACACCTTCCCCTCCAAGGGTCCCATTGTCAATCTTTTCAACTTCTTATAGTTCGGTAATCCATAATTTATAGCACTCCATTTTGTTCATAATATTTGCTACATTACAAGTGTTATTGTAATCCTGCTAATGTTTTCATCTGCTTACAGTGGTCTCCCAGATAAATTATAAATTTTCCCCATTCCTTATTAAAGTTTTGGTCTTCTTAGTTCCTGAGCTTTCCAGTAATTTTTGCCATTTCGGCATAGTCCAACATCTTAGTTTGCCATTCTTCTCTGGTAGGGACTTTGTCCTCTTTCCATCTCTGGGCTAGTAACATCCGCACGGCTGCCGTTGTATACATAAAAAGTCTTTTCTGCTCCTTTGGAATATCGGCACCTACAATTCCTAATAGAAAAGCTTCTGTTTTTGTTTTTGTTTTTAAAAAATAAAAGTTATTTTAAACATTTTTTCAATTCATTATATATCATTTCCCAGAATGCTTTTATTACATTACACATCCACTACATATGATAAAAGGTACCTTCTTTTTCTTTACATTTCCAGCATATATTTGTACTTTTTCTTATACATTTTTGCTAACTTACTAGGAGTCAGATACCACCGGTACATCATTTTCATATAATTTTCTTTCAGCGTGAAACATGCCGAGAATTTCAAATCAGTTTTCCATAACCTTTCCCAGTCTGAAAGTTAGATATTATGCCCCAAATCCTTAGCCCAGTGGATCATTACAGATTTAACCTGTTCATCCTTTGTATGCCAGGCCCACCTAGCCCAGAATGGCTACTCTGACTGGCAGCAGCAGCTATCCAGGGTCTGAAACTTAAGTCTGCATCAATGAAAGTATAGTGTCCCAATGAAGGGAAGTAATAGCACTGCTCTATTCTGTCTTGGTCAGTCTACAATTGGAGTACTGTATCCAGTTCTGGGCGCCACAATTTAAGGAGGATATTGACAAGCCAGAATGAGTGAAGAAGAGGGCAACCAAGAGGCTAAAGAGTCTGGAAACCAAGGCTTATGAGGGAGTTGAGTATGTTTAGCCTGGAAAAGAGGATACTGGGAAGAGGTATGAGAGCCACCTTCCAACATGTAAAGGGTATCACATAGAAGCAGGGGCAGAGGAAGGGGGCAGTGGGGGCGGTCCACCCCGGGTGTCATCATGGGGGGGTGAGATTCAGCACGCCGCCTGCCCGTGACCCCCAAGCCTACTCCGAACCGTCCGGGGAAGGGGCGGAGCTCCACTGCCTTGCCGGCAACGTTTCCCCATTCTCCCTTTGTTTTGACAGCTAGGGGGAGGCTTGGGAGTTGCGAGCGAGTGGCGCGCCATTGTCTCCCACTCCTGGGCTGCTTCCGGGGGGCAGGGAGCCTACTCCGAGCTGTCAAAAGGAAGAGGGAAGGGAGAAAGGCTGCTGGCAAAGCGGTGCTGCTCCTCCCCCCGCCCAGGAAGCAGCCCGCCATGGGCAGCTCACTCCACCTCCCATGGGTGGCTCATCCCCTGGGATGCTCACTGTGGTGCCCCCCCCTTGGACACTGCCCCCTCGGGATGCTGGCCCCACCCCCAGGTGCACAGCATGTGCGCCGCTCCGGGTGCCGAAGCAGCTAGCTCCACCTCTGCATAGAAGATGGAGCTGTTCAGTAGTGCAACAGACTCCATTGGAGTGTCAGTCTCTCTCTTTCACTGGAGGTTTCTAAGCACATGTCCTGTATGATTTAGTTGATGGGCACATGTCCTGTATGATTTAGTTGAGATTCCTGAATTGCAGGGGATTAGACTAAATGACTGTTGGGATCCCTCCCAACTCTACAATTCCATGATTCTATATTTTCCTTGCTAGTTTTGTTTTTCATCTTGAGAGGCAAGGGGATGAACCTGGGACATTCTGCATGGAAAACTCTCCTGCTGAGCTATGGCCCCACCCTGTTTACCAGGTTGCAGTTTACCCACAAGGCTACTAAACCAAGGAAACCATGCAGTGTTAACTCCGACATCTCTTTTTTGAGTGCTTTAACACTTAAGGATGGGGGAAGAAGTTTAATTCAGCCCACATTTAAAGGTTGAAGTGTGTAATCAGCATTTCCTGAAACGATATGCAGTCTGAAACACAGCCGTTTTTCCAAATGCACACTTCTCTGAATTTTGCAGTTCAATTCTTCAACCAAATAAGTCATTCATAAATGCATAAACTAGGGGAAAGTGTGTGTAAGTGGAAACGTAAGTGGGGGGGGGAAATAAAATACAAAAATTCATTAAATTAGGGGAAATGGTTTGCCAAAAAAAGTATATAAAGTGAAAGTGTGTACAAAACATGCATATTTGAAGAATGAAAATGCAGATTATTTTTTATGCAAATTTTAAAAAGCACACAGAAAAGTTTTGGGGAAATGTGAGGAAATGAACTTAAGATGGGAAAAATGATAAATTGAAATTGACAGATTTGTCTACTTCCTATTAACTATCTCCCAGCATTTTACATATCCTAACTGAGCCTTCAATTTCCATCCCACTTAATATTTTTTTTAAAACCCTTTCCCTTCAACCTATGGATTAGCAAACTGGGCCACTCAACCCCTTTTCATAGAGATTGCTGTGCATATTGAGAGATTCACCCTTGAAGCAAGACATTGCTGTGAAGCACTTTTTCTGTTTCATGTATAAACTGCTAATTTGACATTGTTATTTCTGCTCTCGTTGCTGCTGTCGTGTTTCTAATTTTGCATCTTCACATTTTCTCCCTGCATTTCCTGATGGGTCACAATGCCAGAACGGTGTGGTGTGAACCACGTATTTTATTTTCATATTTTCTTTGCAACAATTACTGTAGAGATAACACTAACACGAATGATAAAATTTCACATTATTGTTGCAGCTGGTGTTTAGCATTTAACTAGCAGCTCAATAGGAACCCAGGTGGTGCTGTGGGTTAAACCACAGAGCCTAGGGCTTGCTGATCAGAAGGTTGGCGGTTCGAATCCCTGTGATGGGGTGAGCTCCTGTTGCTCGGTCCCAGCTCCTGCCCACCTAGCAGTTCGAAAGCACGTCAAAGTGCAAGTAGATAAATAGGAACCGCTCTGGCGGGAAGGTAAATGGCGTTTCCGTGCGCTGCTCTGGTTTGCCAGAAGCAGCTTTGTCATGACCCGGAAGCTGTATGCCGGCTCTCGGCCAATAAAGCGAGATGAGCGCCGCAACCCCAGAGTCGGACACGACTGGACCTAATGGTCAGGGGTCCCTTTACCTTTACTAGCAGCTCAATATAATCTGTTTGGCATTCTCCAATGTCAGTGAATCGAACTGTTATTGTGCCCATTTTACAGATGGAGAACTGAGGTTGAAACTTAGCAAGTAAGGTAACCCACAACTGCCTAGTAATTTAATGGGTGGCTTGGGATTTGAACCCATGCCCAACACTGTATTGCTGCATGGCACATTGACTCTCAAAGGCATCTTCACCCAACTCTGGTATATTGCAGAGTAGTGGGTGTATATCGGATGAAATTTTAAAAGCGCATTGCGATTCTTTGCGAACGAAAAACTCGTACATAAATGCTGTTGCAGCTAAATGGGCCTCATTACCTATAATAAGATGCAATGATGTTCTGGATTTTAGGAGTGTTTCCAGATTCCTCAAATGACACTTCTCTGTCACCAACTCAGGCACTTACAATAATGTGCCAGTGGGGGTGAAAACACCATCGTTGGATATGTTTGTGTGCATATGTTTTTATACATCCATCTACTGGGTGTGAATAGAACACAACTTCTATAAATAAACCCCATTACAGTATTACACCGCAATTTTTTGTCATTATCCTCAGTAAAGATCAGGCTCATCTGTAGGCAGCAATGAAAGAAAATGGAATAATGCTGGAAATGATAAACACATTCACTTAGCAGAGGGTTTCGTGGGTCTTCCACAAGAAGTGTACTTGGTATATCTTGCTAGTAAAAGGAGTTACATTGCAAGCGTGACTTCGTACCACCAGAAATATTCTTGCTTATAGTATATTGGAGTAGCCCACTGGACTTCCTTTGCAGACTTTACTAGCCTCTTTTAGACTACCACCAAACATGCTATAACTATGTTTAACATCAACCAGTTATTCTCCAAATATTGTTCGACTCCCATCATTCCTAGGCAGTGTGGCCAATGGTCAGGGTGATGGAAGCACAGAGCTCATAAATTAGGAAGATATCAGTTTGGAGAAGGTAATAGTAATATGTAATCCTCCACTTTTTAAGATCTGGGACTCGCCATCATTAACAACATCCTTCAAATTACAGGTAGGCAGCCATGTTGGTCTGCCGTAGTCGAAACAAAATAAAAAAAATTCCTTCCAGTAGCACCTTAGAGACCAACTAAGTTTGTTCTTGGTATGAGCTTTCGTGTGCATGCACACTTCTTCAGATACACTCGAATGTGCATGCACACGAAAGCTCATACCAAGAACAAACTTAGTTGGTCTCTAAGGTGCTACTGGAAGGAATTTTTTTATTTTGTTTCAACATCCTTCAAGAATGATCCATGCTTCGTTTTTTATCATACACTGCAGCAAAATGTTTTAATATGGAGTGCTCCTGTTCAGGTTGCCAGCTAGCCATGCCACGTCTAATTCTGGGAAGCTAATTCTGTTCCTTTTCCTTCCTGTGATTCTGTGGGCAACAATTTCATTATGAAAACGGCCTGCATTGTAGAGGTGCCCCTAAGAAACTAACCTGTAACATTTCAGAAACATGAGTGTTTGGATTTTGCTGCAGTGTTTCTCCATTTGTGGATTGATGTCCCTGGGGAGGTTCAGCTCGCACCTTCATTATCTCTAGGTGCCAGGTGAAACTCTTCAGTTAGAAAGGGGGGTGTTATTGGGTTGTTTATGCTTCCGTTTTCATTATATATATATTTTTGTTTTTTTATATTGTAATTTGATGTTGTGAACGGCCCTAAGATCTACGGATGTAGAGTGGTATGCAAATTTTATAATTAACAATCATAATAGGAAGTTATGGGGGGTGGGGACACACTGTGCTTGGAGAGTCCCAGTAATATTATTCCCTCTGGTATAAAGCTGGACCTATCAGTCTCCAAAGAGCTCTCCTTCCTCACCTGTTCTCTCCATCCTTATACAACAAGCTTGGGGAGAAACGATTCAGGTTTTGCAGGCATGCTGTCTGCACAGAGTTTTTCTGTTTTTGATCTCTGAATCCCCCCAAACTGCTTCAGTTGTCTCTGCTCCAAGGAACTTTGGACAGTTGCAAATCCCTACAGAGCATATCCACCCAGGCCTGGTACTAGGGCTTTTCGCGCCCTAGGCGAGGGGACAGGGCCACGTGACGTCATTGCGCATGACATACGGTGCCCCGCCCCCTGCCGCCCCGCGCCGCCGCGATTTTAGCGAGCGCCGCGTCGGGAACTCGGGAAGGGCGCAGAGCGGCAGGGTGCGCGCGGCTTGAATGCCCAGCTCGCGCGCGCCCTGCCTCTCTCCACAGAAGGGGCGGACGCGGAGCGAGTGAGCGCCGCGTCGGGAACTCGGGAAGGGCGCAGCGAGCGCCCTTCTCGAGTTCCCGACGCGGCGCTCACTCGCTCCGCATCCGCCCCTTCTGTGGAGAGCGGCAGGGCGCACGCGGTCTGGATCGGGCACGCCCGACCGCCAGCGTGGGGCTGTTTTTGCGCCCCCTCCATTTCGGCGCTCTAGGCAGCTGCCTAGTTGGCCTAAATGGAAGCGCTGGCCCTGGATCCACCTATGCCAGGCCGCATGCCAGTGGTGGTCAAGGCTAGAGGCAAAAGTGGACAAAACAATTAATGTGGATTTTGCCTTTTGCACAACAGTCTGCTGTATACATGCATTCACACACACCCCTCGCTACTTGCCACCTAGGCAAGCAAGAGGCAATAGTTCAGGGGTCAGCAAACTTTTTCAGCAGGGGGCTGGTCCACTGTCCCTCAGACCTTGTGGGGGGCCGGACTATATTTTGAAAACCCCCCACAAATGAACAAATTCCTATGCTGCACAAATAACCCAGAGATGCATTTTAAATAAAAGAACACATTCTACTCATGTAAAAACATCAGGCAGGCCCCACAAATAACCCAGGGATGCATTTTAAATTAAAGGACACATTCTACTCATGTAAAAACACGTTGATTCCCAGACCACCCATGGGCCGGATTGAGAAGGTGATTGGGCCGGATCCGGCCCCCGGGCCTTAGCTTGCCTACCCATGCAATAGGGATAAATTCAACCAGGCAAAAAATTCAACCAGGCAAATTCAACCAGGCAAAAAATGCTCAAGGAGGGTGCCAAGCACAGCTGACGAGGGGTCTGATTCAGGACAGTGTGTAGCCTGGGGAACACCCCAAAGGTAAGACAGAGGGGCTTGGAGGGTTGCATTTGGCCCAAGGGTCTAAGGTTCAGCATCCATATTCTATGCACATAAAGTTCTTACCTGACTTTCAGCCTGGGTGTTTCATCTCCCAGAATGTGGTGCCTTCTTGTGCAACATGGAATTATTGAGTGAACAACTGACAGGACGTTTGTCCCGTCTCCCCTCCGAAGCCACCCTGCACATAACCATTAGCACCTCTGCAGAAGGAAACAAAGCAAACCATCTCTCTGAATTAACCTCTCAGCACCGGGTGACTCTCACCTGCCACAGGCAGCGGCTGATGGGATTAGGTCAGCCTCATTAAACGTGGATAATCTGATAATAAGCACTCTGCTCCCCTGCCCGCCATAACAACCTGCATTATAAATTCTTCATAAAGAGGATGTATTCTAGCAGATGCATTTAATCTGCTTCAGACTTAGCATTAGTGGAAAGGGGGAAAAATATTCTACTTCCCTTATTGCCTAACAGGATTAGTTTAAAATGTCTTCCTTTTTTAAAAAAAAAAAAGAAGAGAAAATAATAATAATCCCAAAGTCTGCTGTTGTTGTTATCAATTTAAGAAAACACATACAATTTTGCAGTTGTCTATTAAAAAATAATTATTGTTGTTCTCGGCATTGGGAAATTGAGGCAAGTGCCATGCCCAAGAGTATGTTAGGGTGCAGAATCAGATACTGATTAGCCAAAGCAGTGGTTTCCTTCTTGGTAAAATAATTTGTAGCCTCCAGGTTCCAGTCATCAACATGGAGCATGGAATAATTGGGAAAATGCTTTTTAAAAGTTATATATATATATATATATATATATATATATATATATATATATATATATATATATATATAACATACTTAAAGAAATGGATCATCTGAGAATTTGCAAGGATAAAATGATTGGCTACCTGTTAATGATCCTCAGGAAGTCAGGAAGCTATTACGAAGCTATTAGGAAGTCAGTCTTTTACGGAATCTGATCTGAATGGACCTTATATGCACCTCCCATACAATTGTTAATTACACACCAGATTCTGTACTTTGCCAATGTTCTGCAACAGTCTTCAGCTTTTTTTAAAAAAAAGTATCAAAAGACATTTTAAATTGCATGTTTGGAAGAAAATCCATTTAGAGATGCATATTGGAAAGCAAACATGCTTCAAAATATGTATTTAAATGCAAACTTTTAATGTTTAAATGCAGTTTAGTATGGAAATGAGATAGAGCAAACAGATGATGAGTGAAGTTCTGGGAAAGGGACACAGACCAGAGATAGACTGATTCTCCCATTGTTAGTCCTCTGTGGTGAATCTCATTCTCTCATGTCACGTTTGGGGCATCAAGAAAGGTCAGATGCCGTAGAAGAAGAACTTATTTATTTAAATTAAATATTTAGTCCAATGCATCTGTCAGGCTTCCTGTTCTTGTTAACACCCCCCCCCCCAAGGGGTTCCTTACTCCAGGTTTCCCCTGGTGGATCTTCAACTTCCCATGAAGGAAAGGACTCTTCTCACCACAGTGTCCCTTTTGTGATACACAATGCTTGCATAATTCCCTTTGCTATCTCTTGTTTCACCACTGAGACTGCAATGTAAGAACATAAGAAGAGCCTGCCAGATCAGGCCAATGGCCCATCTAGTCCAGCATCCTGTTCTCACAGTGGCCAACCAGATGACTGTGGGAAACCCAAAAGCAGGATCCAAGCAGAAGATCAGCTGGTATTCAGAAGTATAGCTGTTCTTATCAGAAGTATACCTGAAGGAGCGTCTCCACCCCCATCGTTCAGTCCGGACACTGAGGTCCAGCTCCGAGGGCCTTCTGGTGGTTCCCTCACTGCGAGAAGTGAGGTTACAGGGAACCAGGCAGAGGGCCTTTTTGATAGTGGCGCCCGCCCTGTGGAACACCCTCCCATTAGATGTCAAGGAAATAAGCAACTTATCTGACTTTTGGGAGACATCTGAAGGCAGCCCTGTTTAGGGAAGTTTTTAACGTTTGATGTTTTATTGTGTTTTTAATATCCTGTTGGAAGCCGCCCAGAGTGGCTGGGGAGGCCTGGCCAGATGGGCAGGGTATAAGTAATTATTTTTTATTATTATTATCATCATCATCATCATCATCATCATCATCATCACAGCTGCCTCACTGTTCATCCCTCTTTTGTCTTTATAAGTGCAACCTTCCCACCTCTGTTTTTCTTCTCCCTCTGATTTTGTATTTTGTTCTTCTGGTATTTGTTCTCTCTAGGTCAGAGGTTCTCCCACTCTTTGCTCCTTCCTCTGCATACTTGGTACTTGCCAGCCATCCTTCCTCCTTGTCTTCCTCTCTATGTTTACTGCTCCTCCTATCACACTCTTCCATCCTGATATCTATCCTTTATGAGGCTGCAGCAAACACGTGAGGCTGCCGCTCTGCCATCCCCATGGCAGTATTTTATTTATGCATTTATATGCATTTGTTGTCCACCCTTTACCATGCAGTCCCACAGTGCAACATATTCCATACAACCCAATGCAGCAATTAAACCATGTAATGCATAAACCTGACTCAACCATACACTAAACCGAATCAAAAGGAGTCGAAAACAGCAGCAGCACTGCAACTGGATGAATACTCAGATCTCGTCCTCCACTTGCAAAGACCTGTGCAAAAAATGTATGTCTTGGAATGATGTCAAAATATATGTAATGATGATGGGAGTGCATGCCATGAACTTGACAGCACCAGAGAGAATTGAGTGTTTATGCTGTATCCTTCATAAGAGGCACCAAAACTAAATTAGAGGTATCACCAAAATAGGTAAAGGTACCTCTGACCATTAGGTCCAGTCGCGGATGACTCTGGGGTTGCAGCGCTCATCTCGCTCTATAGGCCGAGAGCAGGCGTACAGCTTCTGGGTCATGTGGCCAGCATGACAAAGCCGCTTCTGGCGAACCAGAGCAGTGCACGGAAATGCCATTTACAAATGCACACAAAAGGGAGAGGAGATGCATTCTTCATAGTGAAGCTATGAGCTGAGAATTAGACAAATTCAATTGAAATCCACACTCTTTGATGTGAGGACTTTAATGTTCTTTAATTAGTTGAAATTTGGAGGGGACAGAGCAGGTAGTGTGAATTCAAAGAAGTTTAAGATAAATAGGTCAAATATGATTAGAACGTATTTGAGCAGAATAGTAAAAGCATGTATTTGGTTGTTGGAGTTATTTGTTGGAATATTTACACCTTGTTTTTATATCTGCTCTTGTCCGTCATCATGCTCTTGTACATCATCTGTGCTGCCAGAAGCACTACAAATTATGGTGTGACTTGTGACGGTAGATGTGAAGTCCAAGTGAGCCTCCTCATGAATTTTCGGTGAGATCTCGAGATTTCAGCAAGATCTTGCAAGATCTCACCAGAAATAGATGCTGATGCCCTCGCTGCCTCTCTGCTGGAGGTGGAAGCAGCACAGCAGCTGTGGCACCTGAGGGGAGTGCCACCTGAGGGTTTCCCGCCACCTGAAGTGGCTGCTTCACCCCACCTGGCCTTGTATGCAGCTACTCATGAAAGAGCTCTCCATCCTCACCTTCTCTCCATACCCTTATATGACAAGATTGTGGAGAAATGTTCAAGTTTTTGACGACATGCTATCTGCACAATTTAAAAACAACAACAACACCTGAATCTTTGAGTCACCCTAAACTGCCTCAGTGGTCTCCATTCTAAGGCACTTTGGAAAGATACAAATCTATAGGAAGCAGACCCACTTTGGTTCTTAATTCAGCATTCATCTGATGCACTCCCCTAATGTTTAGCTTCTGACTCAGTCAGAAATGGAAAGGTTCCTTCCTTCTGTGAATCATTCTCTCTCTCTTCTTTTGATTGCCCAGACAATTTGCTGAGATGTGTGGAAAGACCAGGAAGAAATGAGGGGGGAAGCTCATCTGGCCCATTTCTTAGTCTTTATTATTGGCACAGTGAAAGGAAGCAAATGTATGGAGTAATGAAAGGAAGAAATAAGGAAGGTTTCAGGCCAAAAGGCTGAGCTGCCCATCAAGTTAAATTTTAATATGAATTGTAAGGAATTTACATAGTTCCTAGCTAAAGCAGAGCAAAATTAAGCTGCTTATGAGTGTACTAGTGTATAATCAAAAATATGCTTTCACTTTTCAGTAAATGTCAACCTGGGGTTTAATAAAATCCCATGTTGTGGAACAGGGAACTGGCCCTCACTTTCCATATTTTGTGGGGCATGGGGAGAGACGTGTTTCAACAACTGCCAAAACTTGTTCACTTGTGACAAACTATTGCCTCTGAAGATTAAAATGAAATGGGATGAACCCAAGCAATAAAATAAGATAAAACTGTGCAAAGTCTGCCATTTTATTTAGTAAGAAAACAGTATGTTCAACTAAAGAGCAAATGGATGAATCCCCCTATTGTAAACAGTATGTCAGGGACTGGCAGGGCTCTGACAAGGGTGTGAAGAAGGCACTGACCGAGGAGAGGGGGCAGTGATTTACAGGTATGTTCAGGTGATGGGCAGGCTGGTTAAATCCCTGCTATCTCCTGCCCCACTGTCTCCTAGAACCAGGAGGGACTTACAGAGGGAAGCACAGTGATGACTTCCATGCGGGGGAAGTCTCAAGCTGCATGGGCAGACTCTGTCAGGTGTGTGTGTGTGTGTGTGTGTGGCCCCACTGTTTTTTCAGCTGCTCCCGTGGGCACTTGGGAAAGTTAATACCAGCTACGTAGACTCTAGAAGTGTGTGTGTGTTTATCTGGTGCACCTTAAGAGCTCTGTAAGTGTGTGCTTTTGTCAATAAAGAATTAACTATGGGCTGTTTGCCTTCCTTGGCTGGGTGTGTGCAGAGTACAGCACCCATAACTTACAGCAGGTTTGAGGAATCTCGCATTTTCCAGATACTGTTGGACTCCAACTCCCATCAGCCACAGCCAGCAGGGAGGATGGGAGTTATAGTCTACAACATCTGGAGGGTCAAATGTATCCAATCCCTAATGTTCTACCAAGATCAGGACTCCCCTTCAAGTCCAGGTTTCATGTCTGCACACCTAGTGGGGCAAAACTGATAAGTCTGCTAACTCTGAATATTTGCTTCTGGGGATATTCACATGAAGATGAGGATGATATGGAAACTCTAGAACAGAAATCAAGAGCCAGTGACCCTTCAGATGAGGGTTGACTCCAACTCCCATATTCCCTGACTAGTGGCCATGTTTGTTGAGGCTGGTTAGAGTCCAGAAAGATCTGGAGGACTGTGAGTTGTCATCTTTGTTCTAAAAGCTAAGCAAAGCTTGTTGCAGGTTGTAGGTATGGTGCTTTTGGGGGATGGGGAGAAATGAGATTCTAAAGTTTTGCAGATAAATAGGAAAGAGTCCAAGATTCTGGAAGCCAGCACATCTCAGGTGCCCCCAGCATAAACATAATGGAGTCTTCATTTTTCAAGACACCTCAAAGTTAGTTGTGTTATGCTAGCTACATTTTTCTCAAATTAACTATGCACATATCTGAAAAGCAAACTTGAAATTGCTTCAAGGAGAGCTGGCAACCTGACCTACAATTAGCAATGTTTTGGAGCCATGAAGTTTTATTTTCATCTTGACAACTATTATTTAAGATATATTGCTTTTTATAAAATCTTCATCCTGCTTAATGAATACGATATATCTGAGCCAGATTGGAAAATACTTCTCCCTGATCTGACCCAGTGCATGGAGTGTAAACAGTTTCATCCCATCCACCCTGTGTCCCTATGTCTGTATCTCTGTTGCGTGGCCTGTTGTTGCTGGTGAGTGACTGCTTGGGTTGGGAACTGTTTGTAAGTTAGCACAGGCCTTCCAGCCAAGGCCTGTCGGAAGTAAATGCCATTATCAATCAATCAATCAATCAATCTCCTTTATTGTCATAGAAAAAGTGCATTGTATACATGGATCAAAACACAACACAGTAAACATAACACAGTAGGAGATACTTTAGAACCTAAAAGCAGCCTTGAGAGAGCTGCTCTGGAACAAACTGTCCAAATTGAACATTGATGAAAAGTTACTCTTTCTCATCAGTAAACAACACACTTCCATGTGCTGCCAGGTGAAATGCTCCCAATTAGGCAGGCTAACCCCCCAAATCATTGCCAACAAAGGGGTAAAACAGGGTTGTGTCTTAGCCCTGTATTGATTCCACCTTTTTTTAAACTACCTTGCTCCTTCTTTACAAAGGGTGGATGGCCATTGCCCGAAGCTCAGCTCCATCCACGTTACCATCTTACTTTATGCTGACGATGCAGTCATCTTGTCTTGTACAAGGGTTGACTTGAAGCAGCTTCTGTGGCGCTGCTAGGAATATTGTATAGCCATTATCCAGGAAGATCACTGGTGATACATTTGAGTAGTTTTAACTGAGAGCTGTGACAACAAGTACAGGAGAGATAAGTACACAAATGTCAACTCTGCACCCACATTAACTTTGGCAAAACCATTACACATAGGGATATTGAAGAATTCTGATAAAAATGAAAACAAGAGTGGAATTTGCCGGTGTTTGGAATGGAATGCAATCCAGAGTCTATGACAGATATTCACTGTTGTTGTTGTTGTTGTTGTTGTTGTTGTTGTTGTTGTTGTTGTTGTTTTCAGTCCAGTATGTTATAACAAACTAGTTATATGCTGGCAGAAAAAGCAGAAGCACCCACCAGCCCTGCCCATCACCTCCTGATTCCTCCAATCCAGCTATGTTTACTTGGGACAGAGGTGATGCTCCAATTGGGTCATGTCACCACAAGCCCCTGATGGTGTTAGAGATACAGAATACAAAAGACAAGCATAGACTTGTATTCAAAGGGGGGGAATAGGAAAAAACATAACTGGCAAAATAATATAAACAATACAATAGCATATTGAACTTCCTAGTTTTTCATTACAAAGCAAAACATTTAAACAGAAAAGAAAACATCATACCACGGACACATTCAGTGTAATAATCTTCTGTATGTCTTAAAACCTTTCACAGGAACATGCAATAAATCTCTGTTCAGTAGCTCAGTGATTCCTCTGGGAATTGCCTCCCCCTCTCCTTCCAGCCGCCTCCGGTTAAGTCGAGTTTTCTAATGTGATGAGGCTACTTTTCGCAGTGCAAAGAAACTTTCCAGTTGGTGGTTTTCTTTATAACTGTTGCAAGGAAGGAGCAGGAGGAGAGCAGGAAATGGCAGAAGGCATATTACATCTCTTGGAACATCTCACTCAGGAAAAGCCTTTGAGTTCCTGTTCTTGCAGAAACCCACTCCCCACATAAGGGGTTGCATCATGTTCTCTGACTATTTCCACTGTTTCCCCATCATGTCATCTATGGTGGCCTGGCTATTTATGTCGCAACAATTAGATCCCCCTGGTGCAAGTTTGGTATATAAGCCAGTCAAGAGAAAGCTCAGTAGGGCAGACAGCAATCACTTCCAGCCTTGAGTGTATCGAGGTAAAACAGAGGTGTTGTTTATGTACCAAAAAGCTGCTTGAGGTCTTTTTAGAGTCTTTATGGCTCCCTTTGAGGATCGTTGGATGTCTAGAAACCAAGCCATCTGGCTTTACACATGGAGGACCGTGAAAAATAGTCCTAATAAAAAGGCTTTAAAGTTTCCCTAAATAGTCCTGAACTATATCACACACACACACTTGCTGCATCCTGTGCAAAGCCTTTTAAATGGCTGCCATGAGTTTGGGATGGTGTGCTGATGGGGGATAAAAGAGTCCTGAGGAACTTTGGTTGTTGTTTTTTTTAATATTGAGGAAGAATAACTACCAAACCAGACAGCAGACTTAGTGACTGACCCATAAAAGCCTATAATCAAATCACACACAAACACAAACACATATATCCTTGTTCTGAAGCTTCATGTATTCATAGAATCATAGAACTGTAGAGTTGGAAGGGATGCCAAGGCCCATCTAGTCCAGCCCCTGCAATGGAAGACTCACAGCTAAAGAATCTCTGACAGATCACCATCCAACCTATGTTTAAAAACCTCCAGCCATCTTCAGCGGTAGTCCGTTCCACTGTCAAACAGCTTTCACCATCAGAAAGCACTTCAGAAAGTTCTCCTAAAGAACTTTTATTGTTAGACAGGTTCTCTGACAGGTTCATGATCACTTACCTGTCTCAAAGATTACCTGTCCACGTTTCTTACTATCTGAATGTTGGAGGTGTTGCATTTGTGCAAGTTTGAAAAATGGGAGTCTACTGAATAATGAGAAGCACGTCTCCTTTGCACTATTAAAACCCCACACAAGGCTCTTCCTCCCCCAAGCCCCACCCACCTGCCCCACACCTGGCATCATATGGCATCAGGTGTGGGGCAGCCGCAGCTACAAAGGAACAATAAAAATCATGACAATGTGCTCTGGATATCTCCTCCACTAGTGGAGCTTGAGTTTGACACTTTCCCCAGTTTGTTTCTAAGACGGTTGGATAGCACTTTGTATGCCTCCTTCTGGCTGAGAGGGGGATCTTGCCTTCTGGGCAGCCCAGGATCTCCATACACACTGCTCAGGCTTATGCCCATGGAATTCACTTTGGCTTCATCCCTGGAGGTGCACTACATTGTGCCTTGAGACAGATGGATGCCAACAATTCTTGCAGTGATGATATAATCATCCTTCAATAAACAGACTGTACAAGGGAAAAAGAGTGACAACTTGGTCACTTGGATAAACCAAGAAAACCACCTTCGGTGTAGTGTTCCCTACATCACATCTGATAATTACTCAGCCTTTGAGCAATGTTACCTTTCCTGGGCTGAGCAGATGAAGCAGGGAGTGGAGTATAAGAAGGAGAACTAATAGCAAGGAAGGTGGAGTATTTTGTTATTTTCACTTCAGGCATGAAACAGACACACAGCAGCAAAAGATGGTATGTCAGAGCATCCCTACAAACTGCAAGTTGTTACCTAGACATATTGATTTAAAGCAACCTGTCGTTTCTGATTTTAAGAAGCCTGTTTGATTGCTGACAGGTTTATAGGATTATGGCTTTAATTGGATGTCTGGGCTTTGCTGGATGTAAGGAGAATTTATGGCTGGGCTGGTTTTTTGTTTTCTGTTCGCAGCTCAGAGAGGGAGCCCTCTGCTATCAGCTCCAGTCCTTGTGAGATCAAGAAAGGGTTAAAGCTAATAGGAGGCAGAAAACATCTGGAAGGGACCAAATAAGCAGGGACAGATGGGCAGATAGATGCATCTCATTTGCTCTCTCAGAAAGCCCTGCGACTCCTGGACCTCAGTTTCAGGGCATCCTTTTCGACAGATGGGACCAAGAAGATGCTTTGCAAGAAGGCAGGGGGAACAGACACAAACTCTGTGTATGTACTTCTGGTGGAGCAGATAAGAGTTTGAGCCACCAGGTCCCCATGTCAAATTCCATTTTATCCTCCAGTAGCGATGGGGGGGATAATTCAGTTCCTTTTGCATTTTAATGCAAAACTACTACATTTTCAGTTCTTGAAACAATGTGTAAACCAGAAGACAGATTTCCTTTGAAATGAACATTCTCTCAATTTTGTGATGCAGTTCTCCAACCAAATAATATGCATTTTTGATCTGGATATAAATGCATGTTTTAGTGGAAATAACCTAAAAATGCTTTATAGAAGAGGAAACTACTTGCCAATCTGTGTAATATTATGCAAAATTGCACACAAAAATGTGTGCATTAGAAGGAGTGCTCACTAAAATGCTGATGAATCTTCAAGAGGACTTTTTTAAAAAGCACAATGATGAGGAAATGTAGAAAACTTAAGACAGGCGGAAGGTTGATGAATGCAACTGCCATGCATGGTTCTCTTTTTTATTTAGAGTATTTATTTTATTTGTTCCAGTTACAGGTAGGTAGTCATGTTGGTCTGCCATAGTCGAAACAAAATAATAATAAAAAAATTCCTTCCAGTAGCACCTTAGAGACCAACTAAGTTTTTTCTTGGTATGAGCTTTCGTGTGCATGCACACTTCTTCAGATTTGTTGACTTAATGAAATTTCATAGAATCATAGAATTGTAGATTTGGAAGGGACCACATGGATAATCTAGTCCAACCCACTGCATTGCAGGAATCTTTTGCCCAACGTGGCAAAAGATTAATAGTCAGGGGCTCTCCCAACTAAGCAAATCTATAGGTTGCAAACAGAACTGCTGAGTGGTTTACAAAAAGAAAAACATTAAAACTGTCAATAAAACATAAAACTAAAAACAGGGTGCTTTAAGCTAGATTTAGACAGGACATCCTATCAAACAGGACTGTCTCTATAAAGTAGGGCATATGGGCCCTCTCCCCCCTCCCCTGCTATTTTGCACTATGGGAGCAGAAAGACACAGTGTCTAGGGATGGGGCACCTGCAGCAGGGGTCCTGTCTGTCTACAATGTACTTGCTTATTTGAGTCACGTGCTGACTTGCCCTTTTGTCACCAAGTTCCACATCCCCTCTTCTCTCCCTCTCAGTGAAATCTGCTTTTCTTTCACTAGATGTGTGCGGAAAAGCTTGTACTTTCAGCAGTTCCCAGCAGGAACGGGGCAGTCATTCCATACATCACAGTGAAAATCTCTATGCCTTGAAGGCAGGAGTTAAACGCTGTTACCTTTCTCCTCTGGTGGCCTAGGCTCAAATCGCCAGGAAAATAAATGAGCTTGGGAAGTCTCAAACTGGCCCCTCAGTGGAAGTCCTTCCAGGGCAAAGATCTATCATATAATCCTCACTCCCAGGCATATTCTCTGACAAAATCTTTCAGGAATGGACCTAGCTAGCTTTTTTTTAAGACAGCCTTAAAAGAAGAGGGCAGAGGGAGGTTTGGGGAAGCAGCTCAAGTAGCATAAAAAAAATGAAACAAGGCTTTCCATTTGTTCTCAAAGGCCGGAGTGACCAGATGCACAGGAATATTGAACACCCTCCAACAGGTTGTTGCGGAAAACCAGGACATGAATTTTCTGGGACACCTTACCGAACGACTCATGTGACCCGCGTGAGATTGCAGCACGTTTTGGGGCTCCACAATCTCATACAAGATCACACGCTGCATCTTTTGGAGCCACAGTGCCCCAAAATGGGATGTCCTGATTTAATTGGAGCAGTTGAGGGGGTATGATACTGTGTTACAGCAGAACAGCTGTGGGGAACCTTTGACCCTCCACGTATTGCTGCACTACAACTCCCATCAGTGCCAGCAAGCATGGCCAATGGGCAGAAATGATGGGGGTTGTAGTTCAGCAGCGTATGATGGGTCAGAACTTCCCCACACCTGCTGTAGAGCATTATCAACTGTTGAAACTATGGTACTGCATCTATGCCTTTAGCACCACCATAGTGGACAGGGGTGCACATGTGATAGCATTCATCTGCATGTTGTGTCACCTGCTGAATGATTTTTCAGAGCATATTGCTATTAAAGCCACAAGAGCCAGCAACCAAATACCTACAATTTTATAAACTGATACAAATTTTACACACACACACACACATGTGCGTGCACAGTTTTTTGACCTTCCCAGTGCACAGCCACACTAGGTCATGAAACCTACCCACATGTATACAGAGTTACCAAGGTATTTGCGGAAGGGGAGAGAATGCCATAAGCCTTACCAGGGAATATTCAAATGGATAGGGTTTAATTTTTAGTCCTGGGACATTGCTACCAACAAGTCCCAGATTAATTTCTACCAAGCTTAAAAGGAATCCCATCTCTGATCTACATAGATTAAAATCTAAGTAATATTTCAACTTTCCATCTCTCTCTCTCTCTCTCTCTCTCTCTCTCTCTCTCTCTCACACACACACACACACACACACACAATAAACACATTGTAGAAAAACACCTATATAAGTGAAATTGTACTTACATATATCTTTCTTAAAATGCATGTTACCAGGTTACACAAAATACTCCCTCTGGTGCTTCCCTGAACTCCTATCCCTTTATATATATTTTTCCATACAGTACTTCTTATTATTAAAAAGTTATCCTATTACAAACAAGAGACTTTTCAAGACAGCATCTGGTTTTAGATTATCTTGCAATTTGCTGTTCCAAAACATCAAAAGCAATGTTCATTTTCTTGCCTTAAAAGGTTACCTGTCATCCTTTATGCATACATATATAATTACCAGTCAATTTTAGCATTTAGACAATGTCCTATACGCTAAACTAGCCAATTCATTATAGAACAGGCAATGTGTTAAATTCTCTCAAGCAATTGACATCTTTTACTGCTGTCAACAAATGAGCAATCATTGCCAAAGCAAGGCTCTTCCACCTTTAATGGGTATATAGAATAAAGAACACCCAGCAGCTGCAGCTCACCTCCCTGTGTCACAAGGTACGTACCTGCCAAAATTCTATTTTCTGCACGAGTATATAAAGCACAGGAGCCCTGTGCTCTTTTACAGAGTAGAACTCTGTGAAACTTGAGGGTGTGAGTTGCAGATGTTTTACAGAATACTCTCTCTCTCTCTCTCTATATATATATATATCACAGTAGTGTAGTAGCAATATCATATTAACTAGTCCTTGCCCCTTGTCATTTCCAAAAATCACTAAGCATGCACCAACAACATTAGCAAAAGCTAAAGATGAAAAAAGTGGAGGCTAGAGTATACCCATTGAAGTTAATGGACTAAAGTTAGGTTTGTTAATTTCAATGGGTCTACTCTGAGTAGGGCTTAGCTGAAGACAACCATAGAATCTTAGAATTGTAGACTTGGAAGGTACCCTCAGGATCATCTAGTCAGTGCAACCCTCCCCCCCCCATGCAGGAATATGCAGTTGTCCCATATGGGGATCGAACCTGCAACCTTGGCATTATCAGCACCATGCTCTAACCAAGTGAACTATCCAGCATGCTTTAATCTGCTTTCTCCAGTGTTTTAGAACTGGTATACTGTCTTGTCCTCTCTCATGCATTGGATGAATGGGTGCTGGGAAGCCAGACCATGTCCATTTGCTATGTCCTCCACTGCCAACATGCCCACTGACCAGCCATGCATTCCCAGTGGCCATTGTTTTTGGGATTAGTGAGAAGAAGCCTGATGTGCACACAACTATATGTGTGCTAGTGTTGTCCCCTACAGAGCCAGTGGGGTGTAGTGGTTAAGAGCGGTAGACTCGTAATCTGGGGAACCGGGTTCGTGTCTCCGCTCTTCCACATGCAGCTGCTGGGTGACCTTGGACTAGTCACACTTCTTTGAAGTCTCTCAGTCTCTCATGATCTACTAGCTTCCAACTCTGCTTTACCTCACAATCTGCTAGATTACATCTTGAGAGCCAGTGTGGTGTAGGGGTTAAGAATGGTAGACTCGTAATCTGGGGAACCGGGTTCACGTCTCCGCTCCTCCACATGCAGCTGCTGGGTGACCTTGGACTAGTCACACTTCTTTGAAGTCTCTCAGCCTCACTCACCTCACAGAGTGTTTGTTGTGGGTGAAGAAGGGAAAGGAGAATGTTAGCCGCTTTGAGACTCCTTTGGGTAGTGATAAAGCGGGATATCAAATCCAAACTCTTCTTCTATAGATCTGTAGCTTTGGCTATATCCAACAGCTGACCAGAAAAGGAACTGTATTCAGAAATTATCAAAAGGAAAAGAAACATTTGGTGAAATTGCCATGGTTGGGGCGTGGGTTTGTGTGTGTGTGTGTGTGTGTGTGTGTGTGTGTGTGTTTACCTTGCTTTCAAAGTGAACAGGTAGTGTTTGTGAATGTCTTTTCATTCATTCTAGAAATCATCTTTCTGCTTCAGAGACGCCAACTTGAAAAGATGATTAGAGGGGGCGCCGATGCCACACACATGCCCCTTGCAGGGATGCTGGGAGGAGCTGAATGTGGTAGCACCACTTCAATGGCTGGTGGCTCCTCCTCTTGGGTGCTCTCGGTCTCCTCCTGCAGCTGCTGCCATCGGCCCAGGGCTGCTTCCCCATTCCTTCTCCTCTGCAGCAACAGGAGGACCCATCACCCGCTGAAACAGTGCCTCACCACGATATACTGTGCGATCAGCCTCCTCCACCCTTGATTGTCATCAATATTGGGGCCACTGCCCTCCAAAAATATTTTATTGGAGGGACCAAAGGGACCAGGACCCTAGGAATTGTTGCCTATGTTTCCGGTGGTCTGAACTATGTAGCCTTCCTGGGTGCCTGCACTTCCTTAAAACTCCAGCTGAGCATTCCTGTAAGCCCAGAAAGACAGGCAGGTTGCCTGCTGTGCATCTGACAGCTGCTTGAATCAGACTGTTGGTCCATCTACCTTAGTATTGCCTGCACTGACTATCAGCAGCTCTCCAATCCCCTGGAGATGCCAGGGATTGAAACTGGCACCCTTTGCCTGCCAAGCAGATTCTCTACCACTGAGCTGAAACAACTTCCCAAAATACATTCATTCATATACAATATATAATATAATGCATTTTACCCACACAAGGCATTTATTGGTTAATATTGTAATATTTTCCCTTTGCTCTTTCTATTTTTTTTGACATTGATTTACTGTGTTTCTGCTTCATGCATATATGCTCATTATCAGAGAGTGCATTACAGAGACAGCAGTCTAACCCCCAGGAATCAGGAATAGCTTGGAAAGGTATTAAGCCTAAGTTTTGAACTCTCCATTCTATGAATGCATTTGGTGCAATGCTCTGTTTGTTCCCGCTGCCTTGCATAAAGGTGACCCATCTGCACTGATCCAAAGTAAATATATGCAGTCTTTATTATATCAGTCTCCATGCAAGATATCTAATGTATGAACTCATTATCCTTTTGGGGTTTTTTTGCAGGAAGTTTCTTTCATTCTGTGGGAAATTTGCAGCACTTTTCTTGAAAACCCCCTTTAATGATGAATTGCCTAGAAATGGTGGCAGTTTCTTCCTTGGCTTATTCCATCGAGCCGGTTTCAAAATGTGCCAGGCAGTTTCTTGACTGCTAAATTCACACTTTGCGCAAAAGATAGACATATTCCCCAGAGTTGTTTGGGGAGTTTTCCTGAGAGAAGCGGAGAATCTCATTTGGAGGCGAGAGCGGAGCAAGGAGTCAGAGAGGTCCTTTCCCCTGAACACAGCAGAGATAAATACAGAGCTTTCCCCTGTGGACACAGACAGAAAAGCATTATGGGTAAAGGTGGCATATTCAGGACGGAGTCAGGAGCACAAACATATGTGCTGGGCCGGGGGGGGGGGGGAGAGGCAGAATCGAATGAGGATGCAAAGCAGAAAGCAACTGAGCTCAAGCTGTAATGAAATAAACCTCTGTAGGAGGAAATAGCTCTTCTCTCTCTGCTGGATGGCTCTGAGTGATACTGTAATGCTAGAATTCCCTCTGGAGTATGCCACGAATGTGCTCAGAATGCCTGAGATGCTTCCTGAGATCCACTTAGATGGAGCATCTAAAGAGGAAAACTGAAAGCAGGCAGGTTGAGTAGGAAAGGGCTGGTGGAGGCATCCTCTGAGCATTCTGCACTCTCTATTTTGTAGGGTGGATGTCTGCCCTACTTTATAGTGATGACTTTGCTCTGTTTGAAGGGCTGTCTACTCCAAGTCCCAGTTAAAGATTCGTGCATTGCAGGGGGTTGGACTAGATGACTCTTAGAGTCCCTTGCAACTCTACAATTCTATGATTCTATGAAAGGTGAAGGACCACAAGAAGGGGGAGCAGGAGGGGTCTGAAAGTTGGCCACAAAGAGTTTGCACCTAGACAGCAGATTGGGCCGCTTCCTCTGTTCACCTGAGTCACTTTGGGAGGATTTGTTTATTGAACATTCATTCTGATACATCAGTCCAAAGTTTGTGGGCTGGTTCGACATCATAAGCTATTTATTGAGCAATCATTCTGACGCGTTTGTGGGGAGATTAGATGATGTTGCAGCAAGCAAATGTTACCCGCACACTTCCCAGTGCATTTACTCCACCACTTCCCTTATCATAAGTAGATTTGTTGTGGGATGTGGGTGGCGCTGTGGGTTAAACCACAGAGCCTAGGGTTTGCAGATCAGAAGGTCGGTGGTTTGAATCACCGCAATGGGGTGAGCTCCTATTGTTCAGTCCCAGCTCCTGCCCACCTAACAGTTCAAAAGCACATCAAAGTGCAAGTAGATAAATAGGTACTGCTCCAGCGGGAAGGTAAACGGCAGTTCCATGCACTGCTCTGAAGCGGCTTAGTCATGCTGGCCACATGACCTGGAAGCTGTACGCCGGCTCCCTTGGCCAATAAAGCGAGATGAGCACCGCAACCCCAGAGTCATCCGCGACTGGACCTAATGGTCAGGGGTCCCTTTACCTTTACCTAGATTTGTTGTGCAATATCATAGAATAATAGAATTGTAGAGTTGGAAGGGACCTCGAGGGTCATTTAGTTCAACTCCTGCAATGCAGGAATCTCAACTAAATTACAGTGGTACCTCGGTTTAAGAACAGTCCAGTTTAAGAACGATTTGGTTTACAAACTCCGCAAAACCAGGAATAGTGTCTTGGTTTGAGAACTCTACCTCAGTCTAAGAATGGAATCCGAATGGTGGAAGGGCACCGGCGGTGAGAGGCCTCATTAGGGAAAGCGCGCCTCAGTTTAAGAATAGTTTTGGTTTAAGAACGCACTGCCGGAACGGGTTAAATTTGTAAACCAAAGTACCACTGTATACATGACAGGTGCCTATTCAACTTCTGCTTAAGAACCCCCAAGGAAGGAGAGTCCACCACTTCCTGAGGGAGTCCATCCCACTGTTGAGCAGCTTTTACTGCCTGAAATCAAATGCAATTATAGAACCTGAATTTTCTGGTTTGTGATTGAATCCCACCTGAAAATAGCAACAGTCTGGAAGCGCTCTTGGTCGCAGTCTTATTTCTCACTGTGGTGCAATTGTACTGCATTTCTATGCAAATTATGGCAATTATTTTTAAATATGCATCCATACATGTCCATTAACATTTGTATTTTTAATGCAAATCTGTGCCCTGCAATTCACGCCCTCCTTTAGGGGGTTTGATGATGCATTTCTTCTTTTTAGTTATCCAAAAGTGTGCCCACTTTTAGCCTAACCTAATCCACAGGTTAGGGACCCAGGTGGCGCTGTGGGTTAAACCACAGAGCCTAGAGCTTGCTGATCAGAAGGTTGGCGGTTCGAATCCCTGCGACGGGGTGAGCTCCCGTTGCTCGGTCCCAGCTCCTGCCCACCTAGCAGTTCGAAAGCACGTCAAAGTGCAAGTAAATAAATAGGAACTGCTCTGGCGGGAAGGTAAACAGCGTTTCCGTGTGCTGCTCTGGTTCGCCAGAAGCGGCTTAGTCATGCTGGCCACATGACCTGGAAGCTGTACGCCGGCTCTCAGCCAATAAAGCGAGATGAGCGCCGCAACCCCAGAGTCGGACACGACTGGACCTAATGGTCAGGGGTCCCTTTACCTTTACCTTTAATCCACAGGTTGCAATGATAAAACAAGATTGAGCATTATGCATTCCACCTTGAGCTCCGTGTTCCAAAAGTAGTTGTGCCGTAGATTTGTTTGCAATCCATTGAAAATTATATGCTGTGCACTCATTAGTTTCGATCCCGTCTCAGCTGGGTTGTTAGCCTGAGCTTCTCACATGCAGCAGGAGAAGATGGTGGCTCTTTGGTGTGTCCCCCATAAATATATGATTCGATAGGGTAGGTCAGTACATTTCTACTGCACCTGCTGATGAGTCATGGTCAGCTCAGGGCTCAGGTGCTGTGTGCTCATTACGTGGAGTGGGCTCATTGAATTGCCATTTCTCTGTCTTCTGAAAGGGCATCCCTTGTGCGGGGAGCATGAAGGGGCACTGATAATGAGGACACTATCCCACTTCTTGGAGGTAAAGCTGAGCCTGATGTGAAGACCAGACAGAGAGATTGTCAGCCCTGAAAGTAATTGCTTCCCATTTCCCCGAGCAATGGCAGGTTCAAGGTAAAGGATAGTTCCTTTGGACGCATGAGCGGGCGCTTGGCATGTATGGCATCTTTCAATGAGAAAGAGAGAAGCAGACAAACAAACAAAAAAAGACCAGAAGCTTATTGCACCTCCAATTTTACCAGATCAGAAGAAAATGAGAGAAGGATTTTAAATCAACCTCAATCTGCAACCCAGGCTGATTCACATGCATTGCCGGCTGCCAATCGTCCTCCCATCGCAGAGGCAAGCAGGAACATACCTGCCAACACACAGCATTACCTTTTCCACATGTTTTTCATATGTAGAGGGCAAGTTTGGTGGAAAGGGATGGAAGGCCACATGTTTTAAATATTTTAAGATGAGAGGAAATTACTAAAGATGATTGACATTGAAACGTAGCTGGGGAGACAGGGAGAAGTCAGCCCAAGATGATAGGGAAAGAAGAAGGGAAAATATGATGATTGTTTTGTTTATGCTGTAATTTGTATTGTATTTTTTTATGTGTTTTATGTTATGTTTATGTTTATTTGTTTGGGAAAACCCAATAAAAATTATAAAAAAAAGGAAGGCCACATGTTTTGTCCCCAGCTGCAGAACATCACCATTGTCTGTAGGAATTATACGCTGGATTGGCGCTGGCACGCCATGTCAATCCTGTCAAGGGAAAGTGCTGCGCTGGCACGCCATGCAGCATTGTAACGTCGGGATGGCAGACACGAGTAAGAAACACAAAAGAACAAAGGAGGGTGGTGGGAAAGTACTGGAAGTCACAAGATGAGCACGGGGAGGGGTGCATGAGGCGAGCATGTGCTGGGAGCATGCAGGATAAGCACGTACGCAATGGCGGAGTCATGTGGGGAGTTTTGGGGGTGTCACTTTTTGAAAACAACTCCTTACATGGTGCTATGTTCCACAGCTGGGGCAGATGTTTCCTTATTTGGTTCCTTGAGCTCTACCTGTGGAGCTAACCATTAACTAAGGTGTGAGATTGTCAATAAAAGGGACCCTCGTGTGGGATTTGAGGTCGCCTTCCCGTACATCCATCCTGTCTCCGCGCCGTGTTCTTTGCCAGTGCAACAATTGTCATGTTTCCCTTCTCCCTCTGCCCCCCACTTTTTAAAGTTTCCACATAACACATGATGCTATGTGCGCGGAGGAAGGAGGGGGTGCACACAGGAAGAACAACACCAAGTGGGGTCCCATTTAAAACACTACAATACCACTTTAAACAGCCATGGCTTCCCCCCCAAAGAATTCTGGGAGGTGTAGTTTGCCCAGAGTGCTGAGAGTTGTTCCCTATCCCCCCCACAGTTCTCAGAGTGGTTTGACCATCAATCACTCTTCACAGGGAATTCTGAGAACTGTGGCTCTGTGAGGGGGATAGGCGCACCCTAACCACTCTCAGCACCTTTAACAAACTACAGCTCCCAGGATTCTTTGGAGGAAGCTGTGACTGTTTAAAGTGCTTTCATAGCACTTTAAAGGTAAGGCGTGAATGCGGCCTGGAAAAGTGTGTCAAATAGTCCACAGCCTGAAACCCAAAAGTTTAGAGCTGGTGTGCTGGCCCTCTTCCCAGGAGTGGGTGTCACTATCTCTCTTTTATGCCTAATGAATGGAAGGGGAGGAAAGATTGAACAGTTTCCTATTGCCACTAATTGCATCCTTAATGAACTTTGCCCACTTCCACCCCCATCCATTGGGAGGCAAGTACCGAACCAAAGCAAGAGGACCTCTCAGGACAGATCTGGATCCGCAGCGGTAATCTTAATAACAGCAGACCATCAGGGGAGGGGGGACCTTAAGATCACCCTACTAATACTCCTTCCTTCCTGTACAGCCTGCAATATCCATATTAATGCACCTTAGCAACGTGCTCCTTTTCTTAATTGCTGCTGACATCTTCATCAAGTTGTCCACAGCGAAGTTGGTATTATTTTCCTGAGAGGCTACAATTAATTCAGAAGCCATCAGGGTGTGTGAATAGTTTAATTGTTCCTCCCACTGTGCATTCCCTTTCACTTGTCTATGTTGAATAACATCTTCTAACATCACACAATTACAGTGCATAACTTGGTTAGCCCTCCCCCTGGGTTTCTCCCAAGTCTCCCATGGTTTGAATAACCTAAATGCATGTATCTCCTCAGAAAGCTTTTCTTTTGCGTGTGCCTTTCTCTCGTAGTCCTCGCTGGCTTGAGCTTTGCCAAGAAATAAGTGCATGGGGTGACTTAGGGATGAGAGAGGATTCTGATTCAGTTCATATCGAATTTGCTTTTCCAAAACTATGCGGATCGAAGCACAGCCATCCTTTGCAATTCTCACTTCTCCAAACTTTGCAGTGCAGTACCACAGCCAAGTAATGTGTGGAATAATGAAGGCACTAGGGTAAAATGTGTTTAAAAATGCATATATCAATGAAAGTAAAATACAGAAATGCATTATATAAGGGGAAATTGCTTTGCATAGGTGTCAGGGACTGGCAGGGCACCGAGGATTGGGTGGCAGAGGCCATGGGACCAGAGGCTGACCCAGGGGGAGAGGGCAGAAATTTATGGGGTTTTGTGCCTCTCGTGAGGCAGAAGCCAGGGTTGAAGGGAGGGCAAGATGCCCCAGGAGTGAAGGAAGAGGCAATGCCTGGGGGGGGTGCAGAATCCCCTCCATTGCCTCCTCTGCTGTCTCTCAGGATAAGAGGGAAGAGACAGGCACAATGACAAGTTCCATATAGGAGAAGTCAGATTGCTTGTGTGTGCCCTATAAGACGAGGGTACTTAAGTTTGGGTGGAGACGCAGTCATGCTGTTTCTCCAACAGTCCAGCTTGGAGCAACAAGCCCAGGGAGGGGAGGCCAGCTACTTAGTCACCAGAAGCATGTGTCCATGTTCGCTACACCTTAGGAGCCACCGTAAGGGTATGTCAGTAAAGACTTAAACTACCAGCTGCTTTGTCCTCCTTGGGCTCGGTGTGCTCAGAAGGGACTCAGGCTTTGGACATGTTGTGTAAAGTCAAGCACATGTATTGCTACATGTTGGCCCAGGGCAATGCATGATTGCCAAGGGTGGGGCATCAGACAGGAAAGAGAGGTTGGCAATACAAAAAGGTGAAGACTCACCCTGACTACTAGGAACAGGTAGAAGTCCCCTGCCTGGTTTTCCTTTCTATCTGTTGCGAAGGAGCAGAATCAGCACCTCCACTGAGCATCTGTGCAGGGGAGGCACCAATCCTGTGTTGTGCAGGATACTCCTTTGCAAGCGTCTTCCATTCAGAGAAGCCACGTGCAAAGGGTCAGGATCCGATGAGGAGGCACCGGTCCTGCATCCTTTGTAAGAAGCTTTCCTGCAGAGAAGCCGCTTCCAAAGGAGCCCTATGCAGCTGTTCAGCAGAGGTGCTGATCCTCCTTGGTGCATAGGGCTTCTTTGGAAGCAGTTTCTCAAAGAAGCATCTAGCAGAATTTACCCCTTCCCCCTGCTCCCAGTTGGGAGTAAGCAGGGAAGAACAATGTCTCTTCCCCATCGAGTCTGTATAATTAATTAGGTTTTTAAAAAAACAAAACAAAAACTCACCTAAACTACTTTAGAAATGGATCCAGGACAGGACGGTTGTCTCCAGTTTGGCCCAGGATGAGTCTCCGTGATTTGAAACCCCCAGATCAAGGCCACAGGAAGGAGGGGGGGCTGCACACAGGTTTGTTATATTTATTTCTATCCAAACTCTCTGCTTCCTGGCTTTGCCCCAACAGCCGCCTTTGCCTTCTCACATCTAACCTGCATCTTCCCCAGGCTTTCCGTGTGTTTAGATGAAAGCAGCAAGCCTCTGTGCCTCACTCTAGGTTCTTGACACTTACCTTTCAAACGTCACATTCCCTGCTGAGTAATGAGCAGGCGGATCCTGCTGTGTTGAAAAGATTGAGGCCCTACCACCCGCCCATCCAAACCTTCCATGCCCTCAGAGAAACGGGGTGAGGATGGCAGGATCAAAGACGGGAACAGGCCCTTTATCATCCTCAGGTGCAGAAAGGTGGAGGTGGGCTGGATCTGCTTGTTCCCATAGCGTAAGGTGCACATAATGAGGAGGCTGCTTTAAGACAGCTGCTCTTTAAATAAAGACAACAGGAGAGACATGAGTGACACCTGAGAATCTAAAGCTGCTGGTGTCACCACATTACATTACAAAGATAAGGCAGACCCATCAGAAATGGCTGCACATTTTCAATTAAGTAATAATGGCAGCAATTGCTGCCATAATTGTAGTGAATATTATTACTATTTATGAAGTGCCTTAAGAAACTGATCCTATAAAACATGAGTGGAGGATGTGCATGCATTTTTAAACATATTCTCTCAAAATATGCATTTCTGAACTATCTTATATCAAAATATAAGATATAGGCCACATCTGCACTATATATTTAAAGCTGCATCATGCCACGTTAAACAGCCATGGCTTTACCCAAAGAATCCTAGGTACTGTCATTTGTTACGGGCACTGAGAATTGTTAGAAGGTGACATTTATTAGGGGGCTCCTATTCCCCCTCACAGAGCTACAGTTCCCTAGGAAGAGGGATTGACTGCTTAACCATGCTGAGAACTCTAGCTCTGTAAGGCCCCCCCCCTAACAAATATCAGCACCCTTTACAAACTACAGTTCCCAGAGTTCTTTGGGGGAACCTGAGATAGTTTAAACTGCAGCTGAGACCCTTAGTATCTTAGGTAGATACTGCTATATGTCACACCAGTGGTTCTCAACCTTGGGTCCCCAGATGTTTTTGGCCTACAACTCCCATCATCCCTAGGTAGCAGGACTAGTGGTCAGGGATGATGGGAGTTGTAGGCCAATAACATCTGGGGACCCAAGGTTGAGAAAGGCTGTGTCACACCATTCAGAGGACTGCAACATTGGATGTTGCATTCCAATGTACTAGTTTTGGAGGTGCAGATCAAGTCAGTTCTTCTTATAATTTACAAATACCAGATACCTCAAGCAGCCCTGTAGACACAATCATTCCAGGGTCTCATCTCAGGCAAAGGATCTTTCTTCAAATATCCATGTGATATTCGCATGTTCTGTTGACCAGAATGTAATACCTAGAACTGATGAAGCCTCAGAGCGAAACCTGAGCTATATCCGGAGGACAGGTTTTCTTCTTCCCATGTGCCACTCGGATTGAGTTTGTATGGATGGTGACACTACTAGACTCATACAATATTTTTCTTCTATCGTCGTGTTCAGGACATTGTTTTATTCATCTGCCGAAGTACTCCGTGGCACATTCATCATCAACCTAACATGAACGTTTGTTGGCACTGGGATTTCGTTGTTACACCTATCCATTGCTGAATGGTTCTAGTATATAAACTGTATACATTCTGTTATACATACGATATATGCATGGTTTCATTTATCAGTTGGCTTTATTGACAGATTATTAGTTCCTCATAAGAGTTTTTGATGTAACTTTCATTCTGTCTTCAGCCATTGTGTGGTGGTTTTTTGTTGTTCTCGGTTTATATTATCACCACCGTGATACTGTATGCTGTTTGTGTTAAATGAAGATACCACCAGTGATCAAAACTGCCACCTTCTGAGTATTCACTCAGATCTTACAAGTTTGCAAAGCTAGCACTCAGAAAAGAAGAAAATCCATGTATATTTTATATGGCTACTAGAGTTGTTGCCCAACTCTTCCTGCAGCAATAATTATTGTTTGGCTAAACTTTTGAGTTACTTCAAAGAGTAAAAGTGCTCTGAAATCAAAGGTATACCCACCAAAACTCACTTTGCTTTCGGGCATGCTCATTCAGGTAATGAGCTATTGATTTCAGCATGCAAACCCTTTCACAGGAAGCCAAGTAATTGTAACCCCACAAGTAATTGTTCTTAGTTTCAGAAACTAACCCCCCTTGCTCCTTCCAACAATGCAGTGGAACCATGGGAAATGCACACATGCTTGAAAAACTGCTGTTTAAGATTATGAAACCCATGGTGTACTGTAACTATGTAATATAAACATGGAGTGGGGGAGATGATATATTACCAAAGCAAGCAGTTGAAATTATTGTTTCTAGAGCTGTTATATCTTGATCAGCATTTCAAAGGTGTTTTTTTATAGAAATGAGCAAGTTCAAGTTCAACATGTGCGAAAAGGAACAGCTCACGAGCACCCAAAATGAACTAACTAGGTTGGTTCACATTCAGGTCAATTCCAAGTTCATCAGAATTTTTATTGGCAAATTTTCTTCAGCATTTAGCAAGTTACATGCTGCTGTGCTGAAGCATAAAATATACCCCCCCAAAAGAAAACATTAAAACACACACACACACACAGAGTGGAATGTGGGTTGTTTTATTTATTCTTTCCAAAAATTATGACCCTGAAGAGTCTAAAGAGTTTCCTTAAAATTAAAGCCCTGAAGAGTCTAAAGGGTTGGGTTTTTTTAAGTAAGAGAATGAACCTGAAGATGAACTGGAACCCATTCAAAGTTTTACCCTGATTAATTCACACTCCGTTCACTTGGCAATTATGGGAACTACTTTCAGGTGTGGTTCAGAGATTTTTGGACTAAATCGGTGAACTTTGTTAAATCGAATTAGTTCGTTCCAAGCACTGGATTTGACCTATGTGTAAGATTTGGGATGCCAACTTTGGGTGTGTGTTTTTTATATATTGCTATAGTAATGGAAAAGAAAGGCAGCCCACTTGAACATCTTTCTCCTTTTCTCTATGATATTAGGAGCAGCTCTCAGATGAAACAGAATACACAGCACTAGCAGTAACAGAGTGTTAGGTTTTCTTTTTATTTTTAAGTATTCTGCATGTTTTCTGGAAAGATTCAAGCTCTTCAACAGGTCTTTCAACAAATGGACTCCACAATACAGACATGCCCCTTGATATGAAGTGTCCTTTATGGCTCTTGTTGCTTTGGAGTTTTTACAAGAGAAGGAAAAAGAGAAAGGAGGAAGCGAGAAGGAGAAGTGGGAGGCATAGACAGAGAAAGAATAAAACTGAGAGAGAGAGGATGGATTTTATGTTGCTGGCTTATCCAAGGACTGAAAAGGTTGAAGAATGTCTGCAGAAAAACTCAGACTCTGTTTGCAAAACTTTGGTCACCCCCCCTCACCCTAAATAAAACCCCAAACCAATACTGTATTCGTTCTCCAAGAGACTGGGGGAAAGAGTCTGATTTTTGTGTTATTTGATTATTTTTCAGGAAACACTAGCAAACTTGGAAGAGATGTAAATGCAACAGTCAAGTCAAATTACTCACATTACAGCTGCAATGCTTTCCCCATGATTTGTGTGGTCATGGAGAAGATGGCGGAATGCCACCGCTTGGCACTAAGAAAACACTCTTATAATGCTACCAACTGCATATCTAGGCAGGGGGTAAGTTGGCTTTGGCGAGGTTTGCCCAAAAACTGTTTTGATCAAACATGTTTTGCAGAGGGAAAGGTTCCAAAATACAGTACCTTCATCAAGCCATCTCTCAGCATGCAACGATATAATATGAAGACATTTGGGCAGAGATACTGCAACAGCTCCCTAGATTAGAAATTTATATGGGGCTAATTGATTTTCCTGATGATGTCTAATAAAAATAATAATGAAAGTCTCTTTCCCTTTGTGCAGTATTTGCAAAGCACATTATTCATGATGTTATTCTTGCGGCGTAATGGGCAGAGTGTTCTCTCTGAACCGAGGGAGCCATCGGTGCAAATTGCCATGCAGAGCTGCTTTTCACTTAATGTAGCAAGCACTGTCAGTCCCTACCCCCCACAGTAGTAAACGTGTCAATAATTGTGTCCAGAGTAGGCCCACAGAAATTAATGGATATGACTAACTTCACTCAATCCATTTAAATGCGTCTGCTCTGAGGAGAACTTAAGCACCCATTCTTGATGAGTAGACACAGGGCAAACACAGCAGCATGAGAATTGGCACAAATGAGCATTCAGCATCTTAAAAAAAAAAACCCAAAACATTTCTTTTTTTAAAAAAACACACAACACCAAATGTTAAACATGGCTAGAATAAAAACTAGTAGTAGCAGTAATGTTTATTACAGCCATTGGCCCATATCAAAAATACATTATATTACATTCGAAACAATACAGTTTGAACAATTCTGAGTTTAAACGATATTTACAAATTAGATAAAAACTACATACATAATAAACTCCATCCGTGTAACCCGAAGTTCAAGTCCATCTGATTGCATAGAATAAAAACTAATTGAGCAACCCATCTAAATTTTAGAATGGCTAGTCCCCTCTGTAGGGGCTACCATGTTTCCAAATTATATGCCTCTATATTAAGAAAAACAAACCCACACACAATGAAATTATGGCCGTTTTTGGTTTCTCAGTGCAAGTCAATGGGATTTCCAAAGATTTGTAATTTGGATTGGAAGAGGTCCAACTTGGTCTGGACTGAACTGAGTCTCATATGGATTTGCAAATCAGGATCACAAATCAGATTGGGTGGGGGTCTGTGCACAGGCCTGCAAATTAAAAATTGGCTGCATTACACTTGGGAAAAGAAAACAGTGGTGGAATTTTATGTCACGACTCCCACAGAGAGAGAATCATTCTGTGGTTTTTGCTGTTTTGTTTTTTTACAGAAACTGTAATATGTTCTAAGCCTGCCCTATGCCTGAGTGGGGAACAACAATGGTTGTGAAATAGTCCACTAAATTTCCCCCGAGGCGGAATCAACCTCTTTGTATTTTTCTTCCCAATGAGAAGAATTACACAACAGCAAAACTTTTTTAGTTCTTGTTGATATGATTTAATAAGCGTCAGTCATCCAAAAGCCCCTTGTGGAACACTCTCTATTTCATATGTTATAGTCCTTAGTCTTCTGGGTATGTAAATGTTTTGTTTGTTTTCTCCTCTTTATACTGAACAAAAATGTGGTATTTTTAGATGGGGAATTTGAACTATAGGCTGGCTGTTTCTATAATCCTACTAGGAATACATAATCAGAAAAGTATTTGTACTCCTATTTACATAAAAAGGGCTTCTGCAGGCATGAGAGATATTGGCAATGCAGTGGGGACAGAATTTCCCTCTGCTGAGGGCACAAGGGACAATATCAGTAATCAAAAGAAGCATTGGTGTGGGGCGCTCATGTAAACCACATTGGGCAAACAGAAAGTGGAGCACTATTTGTATACTTCAGGAAGAATGGAGTTAATAATATAAAAAATTGCAACTTATGATTGTGCCTGGTAGGTCTTCCTGATTATTTTTTTCTAGATTCCTTTGTTCTGTATTACTGGAATTGTTTGATATTTCTTGATTACCGGGGGAAATGCTTTTATCTGTTCATTTTTCTATAATGAAATGGACCGGAACTGAGGATGGGATCCTCCATCACAAGAGGTGGCAGGTTAGTATACGTGTGGCATATACAGCTCTATCCTTCAGCGTAGGTTAATGGCTAGGGGCTCAGAGGCAGCAGCCAGGAGGTTGCCACTGCTGCCCTGGGCTCAGCATCTATCACTTGGAATGCTCATCTCACTCTGCCCAGTGGTAGGGCCAGGAAGAGGGCAAATGTCAAGAAGAAGAAGAAGAGTTTGGATTTGATATCCCACTTTATCACTACCCGAAGGAGTCTCAAAGCGGCTAACATTCTCCTTTCCCTTCCTCCCCCACAACAAACACTCTGTGAGGTGAGTGGGGCTGAGAGACTTCAGAGAAGTGTGACTAGCCCAAGGTCACCCAGCAGCTGCATGTGGAGGAGCGGAGACGCGAACCCGGTTCCCCAGATTACGAGTCTACCATTCTTAACCACTACACCACACTGGCTCTCAAAATGTAATCTAGCAGATTGTGAGGTAAAGCAGAGTTGGAAGCTAGTAGATCATGGTTGCAGCAGGACAGAATGCAGTTTGTCCTACCCTTTATCTGGTTTCCTGATGGAATACAGGTCCTGTATTACCTATTTATGGAACATGAATGTTTTCACTAGTGCTTTTGTTTCTGTTGAACACCATATAATTGTGAAATGACTGCTTTTAATGAAAGGGCTGGTGCCTTGCTGTTTTTTATTGTAATTATGTGTATGTTTTTAATAGATCTCATATGCTTTTAATTAATTGTTTTATAATGAGAATATATATATATATATATATATATATATATATATATATATATATATATTCTTGCTTTATCTGTAAGACACCTTGAGTCCCTGTCAGGGAAAAAGATGGGCACTCGTCATCATCATTTGTTTTACTGATGGTTGTGTGAACTGCTTTGTGACCGTTTGTGCCAATAAACAGTCTATAAATATTGGGGGGGGGGGGAATCGGTAAAATACTGACTGCTTGGTAATCCTCACCACATCAGATCTCTCAAGTGGCTGCCTTTGAAACATTCTGACTTTACATGCCCTGGAATAAAGGATGTCCTTTGTGTCCCACAGACTTCTATAAAGTCCAAAGATGATGGAGAATTGTTTCAGAATAACAAAGCTGCTCTACTTAATAGGATCACAAGTCACTTGCAAAAAAGGTTCAGGCAGAGGGGGTGTCCCTGCCTCCCCCTTCAACAGCAGGAGCTTCGTGAGAGCAATAATGAGGAATTTGAATCTTCACAGGGCACTTGCAAGCTCCCAAACTCGGCATACATTTTGTCTTATTTGATTAGCTTTTGATGTTCCTGATTGCAACAGCTTTAAGAAACGGCAGCCAGAGAAGAGCGGGAGGTGACAGGGAACGTTAGCACTTCATTCCGAGAGCGGGGCTAATGAATTGTGCCGCGCAACGAAAATTAATTTAAGGAAACCTGCTTGGATTAAAAGTGAGATTCCAAATCTGCTAGCAGCTTGTCAAAATGGGGCTTGAGGAGGTCAGTGTTAGAGCTGAGAACAGTTTCCTGTTGTTGTTTTTTGTTTTTTGTTTTTTTAAAGAAATAGTTGAGCGTGGCGCTGATCCTTCTGTGCATGGGCATTATGCCAGCCTCAAAATCTGGATGCTGTTAAAAGAGAACCCCCATAGGTTTTCCACAGTGCCTGGCCCCAATAAATGTGTTTTGAACTGTGAAGCAACAGTCACATTCCAAAGGCTGAATTATATCACAGGATCTGGTAGGGGTTTCGCAGGCGGTGAACTAAACCTCCAATCACCTCCAGACCTCTTAGCCACCACTGGTCAGAGGTGATGGATATTGTATTACAGCAACATCTGGAGGGGCAACAGCTGGAAATCACTGGCACAGAGAAGAAAAGTGCCGGCTGTGAGGCAAGAAGTCCCAACTTTAAATAACATCTCAGCCACAAATTCACTAGGTTAGTTAAACCAGAAACTAAAGAAAAGGCACTATCTCTCGCTTTCACATGCAACATGAGGGCAAAATTACTGGTCTGAAACAGGACTGACTCCAGCAGATGGCAAGACTGGGCATTTGGCAGGCATCCAAGACCAGCATAGGGCCCACTGTCCTCAGAGGTCTACCATTTTCACCTAGCACAGAGTATCCCAGGAGGTCAGATACAGCCTAAGAGAATGTCCTGCTTGTATGTTTCACTTCTTCTGTGACACGGTGCAGGAATGGTCAGCAGGCTGGGGTGGGGTGGGGGGTTGCACATAGACTCCTGGAAGTGTGTGACTGTGTGCCCCTCTTTTAACCCAACTGCTGGAACTCACACCTTCATTGCAGGCTACAAAAGACAGAGGACAACTGGGCAGTTGAACAAAAACAAATAAATATGGCATTGTTACTTGCTGATAGAAATATTGACATTGTAAAGAGAGCAATGCCAAAATTGCAACCATAGCACTTTGGAAATTTGAAGCAGAACATGTAATTGATTGTTTTTTATGATGCATGATACTGCAATTTATGGAATTTTCCATTTATTTTATACTTTTACATATTTATGGATGCTTGGGGATTTGAAATACAGTATATATTTTTCAGTCTATCTCTAGGCAAGAGAAGAACCCAGAATTATCATTCAGTGTCAAGGAGCTTCACATTTCTTAGTTAGTTGGAGCTTTTTTGGGGGGGGGGGTCTCATAAAAGCCCCACCTCAAAGGAGAGGCAAGCTTTACAAGAACTCGGCTTCTTTTGTTGCCACAGGACTGGCATCAGCGCTGCTACTTCAGCAGTTGCTAAGGGTCCCAAGGTGCTATGCCTGGCCAGGATCATGCTTTCTCACTCCCTTACTCCCCAACTCAGTTTTCACTTGGTGCTTTGGTGCTGTGAGTTTCCTATGTAAAATTTCCAGCAATGCCCCACAGCAATGCTCAAGTTCAGTGGCAGATCATCTGCTTCACATGAAGAAGGTCCTAGATTCAATCCCTGAGTATGACTGAGAGACATCATCATCTGAATCATTGGAGAGCCACTGCCAGTCAGAGTTGGCAATGCTGATGTCAGGGACTGGACTGGAGAGGAAGGCTGGGAATCACCCTCTCCTTCTCCTCTGCTTCCCTCGGAGGAGGAGGGGGAGTGGGGGGATCACATCCCCTTCTCCAGTAGTTTCAAGAGAAGAGGGAGACAGGATTGAATTGCAGCAGAACTCAGAGCTGCCAAGTTATGAGGTGTTAGGAGAAGGAGGGGGAGAATTGCCAGCAGAGACGTCCTTGGAAAGCACAGAAGAGCCACCATCCCTGCGTACTCACCATTCACTTATAATTCAAGAGCAAAGGGTTCAAAGATATTAGACTCCTGAGGCCACCCGTAGGGTAACAGGCTGTTGCTGGGGAAGGAAGGGGAGGAGATCAGAGTAAGCAACATCACTATGGAGGATTCTTTAATAATAATAATAATAATAATAATAATAATAATAATAATAATAATAATAATATATTATTTATACCCTGCCCATCTGGCTGGGTTTCCCCAGCCACTCTGGGCAGCTTCCAACAGAATATTAAAATACAATAATCTATTAAACATTAAAAGCTTCCTTAAACAGGGCTGCCTTCAGATGTCTTCTAAAAGTCTGGTAGTTGTTTTCTCTTTGACATCTGGTGGGAGGGCATTCCACAGGGCGGGTGCCACTGCTGAGAAGGCCCTCTGCCTGGTTCCCTGTAACTTGGCTTCTCGCAGCGAGGGAACCGCCAGAAGGCCCTCAGAGCTGGATGTCAGTGTCCAGGCAGAACGATGGGGAAGGAGACGCTTCTTCAGGTATACTGGACCTTTGTCTTTGTCTTGCACCACTGAATAAAACCATAAATATGAACTTTCTTGTTCCTTCCTTGATGCTGCCGGGGGAGGATAGAATCCCCCAAGCCTGACAACTGAGAGAGACAGACCACTGCTTTGACTTCCTATGTCCGTAAGATCATGACACTGCTGCTGTCCACCATCAAAACCAGCAAGTCAAGTGTAAAAGAGGACTCCCCAGCTGATGCCAGAGGACCCCATTAGATGGCAGTTTACCAGAGACCCTCTTGAACATGGAGCCAGCTCAGATTTATTTCTTTTTGTTGTTGTTAATAGCTCTATTCTCATGTCACTTTTACTTTAGTAAAATGCTTCGAGATGCTAGGGAAAATGGTGAAGAAGTAATTCAAATACATATAGCAAGTGTGTGCTCTCAAAGGCTAGAATGACCAGATGGACAGGAATACTGTGTTCCTCCAGAGCAAGTGTAGGGAACCTTTGGCCTGCCAAATGCTGTTGAACTACAATTCCCATCAGCCACCATAGTTAATAGCCATGTGTGAGTTCAGCAGTGCCTGGAGGGCTATAGGTTCCCCACACTTGACATACAGGATGTATTGGAAGCTTGGCTCTTGCCCCATACTTGGCTGAGAAAAATGCATCACACTCCTTGTCTTTGTCTCTCTTATTATGGCAGTATTTTTCTATGATTTGAGCCCACCATCAAGGAATGAATTGCCCTGATGATTCCCGCTGGAACGCTGGATTTCACAGAGCAAGTCAGCATGGAGTCAGCATCGTCTCTACCTGACATCTCTGAGATTTAGAGCTATCTTGGAAAGCCTTTGCTTTATACATACATAACCCACCCCATTTTATGTACTGATGTTACTTATGTTCTCCTCTGCCACATCGCTCCGCATCTGGAAGCCTCAAATTCTCAGAATGGCCATTGAGAGTTTCAAAATGTCATTTTATTTTCCCCTGACATCTTTATTTCCCTCTACAACCCAGGTTATGTTCCCGAGCCGCGCTTTGCGATGAAAGCAAGTGCTTCTCTAAAATATAGCTTTGAAGTCCGTTTATTATTATTCACTGCAGAGTTAACTGGAGCAGGATGTTACCTTCCCTCTGTACCTTACAGGAGGAAAAGAGCCGACTGATTGACAGCAGGAAAGCTGCAGCAACAGCTGAATTCCAGAGTTTTGTAATGATGATATGCAGGCATGAATAGCCTTGTCCTCTAAATTACCAATATACTAGGGAAAGGAGAGTTTTGTTTCAATTACATTTCAAAGCCACTGGGCTCAGCAACCCCTGGCCTGCCACAATTAAATATTAATATTCTGCCAAGTCTCAAGTAATTCTGGGGCTGTTTTCTCTGTTGGTCTGGTGTTTTCAGAGACTGTCAAGGAAAGCTGTCCCCTAGACCATTTTATGGAGGAAATCAAATCAATTTGGGGACCTCCTGAAAGTGTACTGAGGGAGCTTAATTGTGTGTGAAATAACTGGGGCAGGGGCAGGGGAGCTGTGTGCATACCTAAGAAAAACATAAATACAAGAGACAAATAGCCACCTTTCCCCAGGCTCGATTCCTGTGCTTTTTGAACAACTCTTGTGGTAGGCAGAAACCAAACAGGATAAGCATTCCATCACTTGGGCCTCTGTTGTAGGAAAGAGCCAGATTTTTATTTTCTACTGAGCAGCATGTCATGACCCTGGCATCCTGTTCCTGTCTTTCAGAACAGGGGTGAAACTATAGAGCTGCATGAGCTATTGGGGGGGCTATGCTGGGGAGCTTGTATTGCTTCCTTTGATCCTGAGGACCCCTGTCCAGAAGCTCCAGTGGAAGTATGGTGAGACAAGATTCCAAGAATTCCAAGATTGCTTAGAGCCCCAGACTGTATCTTATCTCCTGACACCCCTGGGTTAGCTTCTTACTCTGAAAGTTTAGGTAGTCTTTTCATCACCAGATCTTGTGTTTGTAATACTATACAGTACCCCCACTCCCAAGTCTCCCCCCTCCCCATCACCGCTCTTAGCTCACCACCAGAGTTGCAAGCCCCAGATCCTACTTTTTGCCTTACCTTGACCTCAAACCACCAACTTATTTGTACTCAAGCTACTCTCCCTATTTCTCCTTTCTCTTCCTGCCTTCTGTCCCCACAGCTCCAGGTCCCATCCTCTTTGATCAGGACTTGACTCAGCTGTGTGAGCAGCTTACCTTTTCTTCTGCTGACTGTCTCGAGTCTCCTCCACCACAACCCATCGATCTAGCAGTGCTATTAGAGGGGCAGCTGCAGTCTCCTGACACATGGTCTCTCCTGCACTGTCAGAGTCAATGGCTGTTGAACCACATTATGCCCCATTAACTGGGGGGTGGTGCTAGCCTCCCAGACTGAGCTACAGCTCCACTTAAAACTCATTTTGGGGATTATGTCTCCTTGCAGCATTATTTAAGCTTTGTTTTTATGAGTAAGTACAGTCATACCTTGGAAGTCGAACGGAATCTTTTCCGGAAGTCCGTTCAACTTCCAAAAAGTTTGGAAACCAAAGCGTGGCTTCCGATTGGCTGCAGGAAGCTCCTGCAGCCAATTGGAAGCTGCAGAAACCCCGTTGGATGTTTGGGTTCTAAAGAATGTTCGCAAACCGGAACAATCACTTCCAGGTTTGCAGCGTTCGGGAGCTAAAACGTCCGAGTACCAAGGCATTCAGGATCCAAGGTAGGACTGTATTCTGCTTGAGCGCCACAGGGAGCTGTCCATGGTGCTACCCGCATCCTGAAGCTTTGCCTTGCTGGAGTTTGTTTTACCTTATTTTACCTTGCATTCCTTTGCTTGAACCTGTTCTGCCTTGTTGAAACCTAGACTTTGCTCTGGTTTGCCTCACCTGATTCTGCCTGCAGGACCCTGCACTCTTACTGTGTACCCTTGCTTGGGCCAGAACCTTCACACCTTCACACCAACCCCATCACTTTGAACAGAACAAGAAGCTTCCCACCTGCAGAGAACCTCTTTAAGGCAACTCAGGAAGGTGTCCCTCTCATTACTGTTCTGGTAAGAATCAAAAGGGATGTGTATTTAGAAGCACATGGAGATTATAATTAAATCCCAAAATAAACAGAATCTTAAATTAGAATTTTAATTAAGGCTGCAATCCTAAAATACTTACTTGGATATACATCTTATTGAAATCCAATGGAACTTATTTGTGAGAAAAACAAGCTTAGGAAAGAGTGTTAATATAGGTTGTGTACAAAACATTTAATTTTTAAAACAGAAACTGGGTTTTTCAGTACTTACTTTGATTGACCTACAGTCTAGGTAAAAGGTAGAGGGGCTTTGCAGGGTGAAAAATCCCCCCCCCCAATTGTTCTGCAAATAAACACCCTTGCCTGTGGGTTGTTAGCCAGGGATAATGTCAGTGAAACCTGTGTTTAAAGGGTTCAAACCGCCCTGTGGAACGCCCTCCCATCAGAGGTCAAAGCGATAAACAACCACATGACCTTTAGAAAACACCTGAAGGCAGCCCTGTTCAGGGAGGTTTTTAATCTGTGATATTTTAATGTATTTTTATATTTGTTGGAAGCCGCACAGAGTGGCTGGGGAGACCCGGCCAGATGGGCGGGGTACAAATAATAAATTATTATTATTATTATTATTATTATTATTATTCAAACACCTACGCAGATGCATACACCTACACAGTGCTGTTAGCACAGTAAGGCTCTGACACTCCCCCAATTCTCTTTTTAAAGCACTGAATGGAAACTTGATCAGATAAATATGCCAGACCTTTGCACATGAATAAAAATATGAACAACTCATCTGAAGTGGTGCAGGGGAGGGGGGGAGACAGATAGAGATACTGAAAATTTAGTCCACAGCCTGTATGTGTGTCTTCACAGAAGCAAAAAGGAACCAGAGCACTGCTAAAACTGTTCAGATGGAGGAAATGAGTAGCGTTTGTTGGTCCCAATGCAGCCAGTTCTCTTCAAAGGTGCATGCTTGAAATCTCATGCTGGAGAGATACAGCAGTGCTAGGGTGTTGTTGAGCACTGAAGAATTTAATGCACAGACTCCTCAGTGGAGCGATTAGACACCAGCCCCCAATTCTGTAAATGTCTGGTTGATGGTTTACTAGGGTGCCCTGCAGCTAATCTCCTATGCAGCTGCAGTATTAATGGGCCAAGTGCATTATCACACATTTGCCTGTTAGAGACAATAATGCCCAGATGAACTGTGGTGGTAGTGGAATGTGTGTGTTTGATATTGATAGAGGAACCAGGGAAACATGGCCACAGGTTGGCAGCTGTCTGTTTGGATAGTGCTGAAGTGTGTCTTCTTGGTTATCACTTTGCTTACAGCTGCTGCATCCTGGCTGTCTTGGCTCAGGGGATAAATGGGAAAAGATGGAAAGAGCCTTTCTGGCACAGTTAATTGGGAAGAAGGGTCAGTGAAGATTTCTCACTGGACAGTAGTTAGCGTACAAAGCAGCAAGGCACAGGGTGGCAAAACATTATGGAAGAAATCCATAAAAGGCCAACTTTTATGGGAGTGAGTACCATTAAATGAGTAACCACACATATATGCTTGGTAACCCACCCTATTATCTGTATAAATGAAGGATGAGCTATACATATTTCAAATCAGGTGTGGGAAACTTTTAGCCCTCCAGATGTTGCTGGACTGCAATTCCCATCATCCCTGCCTATTGGCCATCAAGGCCAAAGGTTCCCTACACTGATTTTAAATAAATATTCAAAAGAATAGGGAATCAAAGCAGTGTCAATTTTTTTCACAACACAGGGGACAGAACAAGGGAAAAGAAGTCCTTCACAAAGCCATCTTTTTCACAAAGCCATGTTCTCTGGTAAGCCATAGTCCCACATGCTACCTTTTCATGACTGGCTTTGCCACCTCCACCACCCTTCCTTTGTTGAGTGGGAAGATCTGAAAGAGGACTGTAAATGTTTTCAGCTGAATATGCTTACAGCCTTCCTTCATGATTAGAAGCCATGATTACTCTGGATTCCCTCTGTAGGGAGATTCTAAGTGTGCTCAGTTGAAGAGGCTTAGAATTCCACTTCAGACTTTCCTGCCCAATGCAGGAAAGACAAGATGGAGGTAGTAGGACCAGCAACTCCTCCACTAATAGATTAAACAAGTCCCAGCAACTCCTCTACTAATAGATTAAACAAATGCCTGCATGGAGATAGTGAGGTATAACTCCCAATATTGAATGACATTGCATATTATGACTGGTAAGAGTCTAGGAATGTGTGAAACCACTCTAATAAATTTCAGTAGTATTGACAAATCACAGCTGGCTTCCTTGACAATTCCTCTGAAGTTTCTCCTTTGGAGGAACCTGCATTTTAGCTTTGAATGTTGATTTAGTCTAGGAATGGGGAATCTGGGGATGTCCAGATGTCGTTGGACTCCAGTATCCACTATACCTATTCCATTGGCCATACTATCTGGGTCTAAAGATATCTTGGGGGGCACAGTTTTTCCATCCTTGCTTTAGTCAAAATGTAAGGTAGCTAGACCTGCAGCATTGGCCCTAATGTTCAAGTGCACCTGTGACATGTGCTAAACTGCTCACTATGCACACATGCCTTGTGGTAACTACTGTGCATATAACTCTAACAGGTTACCTAAATTAGTAGGGCACAGGAATAATGGATTGCCCTAGTCAAAAAGTTGCTAATTTGCTGCACAGAGAAGCATGTGGAGCTGGGGGGAAATGGTTTTAAAAGACTCATCATTCATAAGAATTTTTGTCCATTTTCTCTCATCTCCCCCCCCCCCAAAAAAAAATATTGACTCCTGTATTGTTTTTCTGGACCTGAAACTCATTTGCTTAGAGTTGCCAGATCTCCAGGGGTTACCTAAAATCTCCGGCTTTGCCTGCCAACCCCCAGATGGCAGAGGTAGGGCTTGAATCTTCAGCTGAGTGACTGCATCTACTGCTGAATGTGGCATGCCTAATGACATCACACCAGACCCTGTGACCTGTGCTCATCCCATTACATCACCAGGGGCTGCCCCTCAGTCTCAGGTTTCGGCCCTGGTATCGCAGGGTCTGGGATGTTCCACTCCTGACAACCCTCATTTAGCTCTAAATTGTTGTTGTTGTTACTAATTAGATTCCTTTCCCACTCTTTAGCACTGGGCCATATTCTCAGGCCCAGTCTATGCATCAGCTTGTTTCCTCCTTCAGTTTGAAGACTTGGTAAACCTATGACACCACCAGACTCTGCCTCATGACATTGCCAAGCCCAGCTGTTAGGTGCAGAAACCTGACAAGCCTGCTGAAATCTTTGTGACCTAATCTGGCCTAAGACAAAGAAGGCAATATACATGAAAAGCAAGCCCCAGGGGTGGTTGTGTGAATCAGTCCTTAAATGATAGTCTTTGGTTCTTGCCTGCCTTTCTGCAAATTGTCTCTAAAACCTCATCTCCATTCGTCCAAGTAATTTAATTTTAATGGACCACTCATATCCTTTGGGACAGCATTCTGTTAAACGAAAATGGGTCAGGAGTGGGATTCAGCCCACAAGTCCCCCATCTAGTCCCTGGAAGGAAAATGCTGTTTGCATCCCACTTTATTCAATTGCTAATTAAAGGCAAGGAATTCATTAATGCGAGTGCTTTCTTCCAATGAGTGCTTTAAAAAAGAAAAAAAGAAGAATGCTGATTTCTTTATTTAAAAAAACTTAAGAGACAAAAATACAAGTGTCAATTAATGCAATCAGCTATAATGAGGAAAGGGAAGATGACTCTGAGAGAGAGTATTCCTGTTTGGATTTATTTCTGTGACATGTTTGCCTGGATTCTTGCCTGGTGTTCATAGAGTCCCATGAAAAGTTGACTGACAGATTTTACACTAGTGTGCTGCTTGAGCAATTGTTATGGACACTTGAATGGCCCTGGTTTACATTCCTTATTACCTGGTACCTGTGCCAAGTTAAATTCTGTGAGTTGTCTCCAGTTAAGGTCTATTCAGAGTTGACCTATTAAAATGAATTAACTTCACTGGATCTACTCTGAGCAGGGCTAGCATTGTATACTACAACCCTGTGGGCTGCATTCAATTGCCTGTGCTAGGACTCCCACTAGTGGAATAGAGCTTCTGCCCTTCTCCTCCCCTTGTGCTTCCCCCCAGGGGAGCACAAACAGTTCACCAGCACTGTGTGCTGAGCCAAGAAGGTGCCACCATAACAATGAAAGGTGAGAGACGGGGGGCACCAAATTTTGGCATTGCATAGAGTGCTGCTGAAATTTTTAAGCCCAAGGTCTGCCACTGCCTCAGGGGATGGGTTAGGAGATGGTGGCAAGTCCTTCATTTGATTGAAGGACCATCTTCTCCTGCCAGGGATCCGAGAGGTGGCCGCAGAAAATGCCCAGTGTGGCTGTTCTGTTGGTAAATGATTACAGAGCATCCTGAAACTTGTAGTCAAGCCCCAGATCACCAATGGTGGGGATAGATACCATTCTTCTTGTCAATGGGGGTGCATGCTGCCTCCACCTTCCCCAGCATGAGTTTCTTTTGCCTTGGAGGAAGGAAGTGGGGAAGCAGCAGTGGTCACTCCATGTGGTTTGCTTGCATGTTCATTAAGAAGATAAGAAGAGCCTGCTGGCTCAGGCCAATAGTCCATCTAGTGCAGCATCCTAGTGTAGCCTACTAGAAGTCTGCAAGTAGGACCTGGGATCCCCAGCAACCAGCAGTGGAGGTAGAACATAGCCATTGGTTGGATTCCTTCCAAGCAATCATTCGCATCTCTAGTGCATGGGTGTATAGATGAGGCAGTGCATGAACATGAAGGCACCAGGCAGTGGTGAAATTTCGGCATGCAGACAATTTCAGCCTGAGATGCCCCGATAGGCATGCTCTAAGGAGAATTCAAACACCCAAGCAGGTGTGCAATGCAATGCAATGCAGCCATGTACTTTATTTCATATGTGAAATGTTGGAAATACAATGTTCCTAACTCTGGGTTTCCCTTGGGAGCCAAGGCTTCTTATCACATCAGCACGGTTTCTATTCGGGGTGGAGGGTGGGATTCAGATGGTGGCAAATCTCTCATTCCTGGTAATAAATGCAAAATAACCTACAATTATTCGCCATTATGCCTCTTTCTCACATGATTCTCAAAGTGCAACCTTTGTATTATGAAGCATGGATGGGGGGGGTTGTCTTCCTTTTAACTTGGAACAACAACAACAACAACAACAACAACTTTTATGGTGATGACAACAACAACAAATCAGTTTCTCCCTTCCTTTGCATTTCTGAGTTTCTCTGTCTGCTTATTAATCATTTGGATGTGGGGAATGCAAAGCATTTGACTTGAGCTCAAGCTGTTGTAAAACAAATATCCCTGCAGCACATTCGGTATTAAAACCATTTTTCACGGATTAAAATCTTCCAAGTGGAACCCTCCATGTCGCAGTTCCTCTGGGGCTGGGGAAGCTCTAAAAAAATAGATTCTGAGAATTCTTTTCCTTCCCCCAGGTCTTTGTTGGTATGCTATGATTCAGAATAGGGTGGGGGGACAAATTCCAGGAATTTAGATGCCCCTGGTGCATAAAATATTGGTCCTGACACCTCAATTGCTGACCAGGGCAAGATGTATGTTGTTACTACTTTCCCGTAGGCTGCTGGTTATGAAACATGGCTGTATCTAGCTCTCATTAACTTTGGCTTGTATCCAACTAAATTCTACGTGGCGTTGATCCATTGAAATTAATGAGCCTCACTTAATCATATCCTTTAACTTCGATGTGTCTACTCTGAGTAGGACTAGCATTGGATTCATTCCCAGTCTTGACAAACAATTATTCACTAAGTAAAGTGTCAATGCAGGAGGTATTTATGCAAAGACTGGAGAGACAGTAGGGCTCCAGTTGCCTCTTCCAAGAGGAACCATATGTGAGGAAGGAACATGGGTCAGTGGTAGAGTATCTGTCTTGCATGCAGAAGGGCCCAGGTTCAATCCCTGGCATATGTGGAGTGGGACGAGAGAGACTCTTGTCTGAAACAAAGGAGAGCCTCTGCCAATCAGTGTAGTTGAGCAAGACAGACTGATGGTCTGACTCAGCATAAGGTAGCTTCCAATGTCCCTGCATCTTGCACTGAAGATCCAGCCCTGAGCAGGGGAGTTGACCAATTGACCTTGAAGATACCATCCAGATTTATTGATTCTATAATTCTAAGACCCTCAATCAGAAGCAATGATTTCCAGGCAGATTTTAAACTGTGTTTAACTGTTCCATAGGGACAGGTTCCATGGGTGGTGCTGTGGTCTAAACCACAGAGCCTAGGGCGTGCCTATCAGAAGGTCAGCGGTTTGAATCCCCGCAATGGGGTGACCACCTGTTGCTCAGTCCCAGCTCCTGCCAACCTAGCACTTCGAAAGCACAAAGTGCAAGTAGATAAATAGGTACCACTCCAGCGGGAAGATAAACGGTGTTTCCGTGCGCTGCTCTGGTTCACCAGAAGTGGCTTAGTCATGCTGGCCACATGACCTGGAAGCTGTCTGCAGACAAACGCCAGATCCCTCGGCCAATAAAGCAAGATGAGCGCGCAACCCCAGAGTCGTCCGCGACTGGACCTAATGGTTAGGGGTCCCTTTACCTTAAACTGTTCCATTGCCACAATAACATTTGTTATGGGGCTGACTTACTGCACAATCTAAAAAGGGGTAGGATGGAAGAAACAAAGGTAAGAGAAAGAATTTTTCCATTGCTCTGATGGGCTCATGCCAGTAAGGTAGAAAGTCTGCATGGGAGAGATTGTTTCCCCATTTCCCCCCTGTGCTGGGAGGTTGCTTTAAAAAAAAAACAAAAAAAACCCTCCTACCACTATCAATGTAGCTTATCCCCTATAAGAGGGCACTCCAGAAAAAAGAGGGATTGGCATCCTGTAAATTGACAGTACCCCACAGCAGCTCCTGACCCCCCTCCTTCTCCCCTCCCCTGTGATGTTTGAACTCCAATGTCAGTGAAGCACTGGGTGCAAACCTTTCTGCAGCCTTCCAGCAGTTGGTCACAAGGTCAGGTCTCTGTCTAAGTGAATCTTTCTCTCCACCCTCAGAGTTGAAGATTCAAAAAATCCTCTTTCCCCTGGGACACTCCCTGCTCTAGGACTATAACAGGGAACTTGTGGCCCTCCAGATGTTGCTGCACCGTAGCTCCCAGTGTCCCCAGTCAGCATGGCCAGTGGTCAGAGATGATGGGAGCTGGGGTTCAACAATGCAGGTTAGCTGCTCCTGATCTGTGCAAGCGCCCCCCATGTGCATAAGTGAAATTGCATAAAGTGGGGGGCACCCTCTACAAAGTCTCTAAATGCCCATTTCCCCCTGCTCTCCAACTCTCTCTCCTGCTCTCTCTCCACACAACTCTTCCTTCAGCTAGACATGAAACTCTGGGGCTGGCTGGAGGCTGGAGGGCACACAGGAAAGTGGCTATGGCAGCTGCGCTACCCTGCACGTCAGCTGTTAGGCAGGGAGGCTGAGCAGCCTAAACAAAGCCCCGCTGCGCCTGACGTCTCTTTGGGGCTTCCTCCACCCTCACTGACGTCCTTGTGAGCCACAAGGACTCTCCAGGGGAGGATGCCTGTACTACTACAGTGTAATAAAAATAATAAATAAAGCAAGGAAGCATTTAATAAATCATTAATGGTGGAATGCCTCTGCACTACTAGATCTGGCTATTTAGGTTTCTCTCAGTTTCCCCTTGTTCCCATCTTAAATTCAGCTCTCCACATTTCTGCAGCAATTTACAAATATATGCATGTATGCATATGTATATATAATGAACATGTATCAACATTCTGTTGCAAATTTCTACTAAATACACATTTTTGGATGGAGTTTTGCCTAATATTCACATTTCTGCAAGAAATTCCCCCCTCACATAATGCATTTTTGTATATTATCTTCACTACTGTATGCCTTATATGCACACTTTCCCCTAATTGATGCATTTCTGAATACATTTGGAGAACTGCATTGCAAAATCTGAAAAGGTTTGCATTTCTAAGAATGGCTGTGTTTCCGTTTCAAGAAGTGCAAATTAGGTAGTTCCTCATTAAAATGCAAACAGAATATTTTTTTCCATCCCTAGCCTCTACTAAGTGAGCCTAAAACACAGGCAGTCAACATTTTGCCCTCCAGGTGTTGTAGGCTACAGCTCCCATCATCCCTTACCATTGATTATACTGGATGGGACTAATGGGAGTTGTAGTCTGCAATGTTTGGATGCCCCGAGTCTAAAGATTTAATTGTTTCTATAACAGATATACTCTCTCCACCTCCATGTTTTAGGAGCTAGTAATTTTGAGACCTGTAAAGTCAACCAAGGATGTATCCTATCTGACAATGATGGATGCTAATTTATGAAGGATGAGGGTGAGGACGGGGACATCCAAGGAACCTCCCTATTTACAGCTACCTGAACAGCACAAGAAATCCATCATAATTAATGCTGTTCCTTTGAACACCGCGGCAAGGATGAGGGTCTTTCATTTGTTGTCCGTGCTGAGTCAGTTATTTCTCCTCACGTAATAATTACCCTGTCTACTCAGGATAATAGATGCCAGCTGGGGATGCAGGGAAATATGCAAACACCTGTGTGTAGGCTGCAAGTCCCCAGAGGCAGCTCAGAATGGCTTGGAGCGGCGCATGCATCTCACTGTGATCCAAAGCCTGTGGAAGATAATGAGAAACTGTCCATTAACTTTCAAGGGCATTGTGGCCAAGTCCCTTAAGCAATGTGGAGCTCGGAAATGGTCAGGTAAGGGGAGGGGGTGAAGGAAAGAAAGTGATTCCTTCTTGGTCAAAATGAAATTAGAGCTGAATGAATATTCAAAGCAATGTTTGAATATTCAAAGCAATGTTTGGATTCAGTGCATATAATGAGCTGGTGCTGTCCATCATCTGTAGCCTCCAGAGGATCAGGTTGCTAGCTACCCCAGGCAATCTGTTTCTTGGTCCAATCGGGTTTAGGGGTGTGTGTACCACCAGGACTCTCTCTGCCCCTGAACTGCAAGGGTAGGGAAAGCTTTAAAAAGCAGGGGAAAGGAAGGCTCTACTCTTGCAATTCCTCCTTGTGCAGTCATTTCCCCACCCAACTCCCAATCTATAGTGAACACAGGATGGAGCCAACAAGGGCTACAGATCAGTGCAGTGAAAGGCTGTAACTATGAGATCCTGCTTCCCTATTTAACCCCTCTGTACCTGTTAAAGTTCATCTCAGCCCTACAGAGCATCATGCAATTGGACCACCCCATTGAAAATATACAAGGGTTCATGCAGGCTGGATAAAAAAGAACAACTATGCAATGAGTGATAATTGCCGTCGCCTAGACTATAGATGGGTGGGTGGGGGAGAACTCTGAAGAACAATGCAGTAGAGCAGAGGTTTTCAACCTTTTTGAGTCCATGGCTCCCTTTACCAACTACATTCTTTTGGCGGCACCCCTGTGGGGCTCAGGAGCCCAGTTATGTCACCCCTTGCCTGCAGAGCCAGCTGCCTCTCACCCATTTTTTAACACCCTCCCTTGTGGACTATTCCCTCAGCCTCCTCCTCTCCCCTCTTATTGGGAGTCCTCTGGGCAGCCACTGCTGCTGCTCTTGGTCTTTGATCTGCCCCCCGCCCCTGCCCCAAAGAGAGGTGCCTTCTCACACTGCCCCACAGGGGCCTGGGACTTATCTGTCCATTCCCAACAGCAAGGGCTGACAGACTGGCTGGCTGGGCTTGCTTGCTTACTCCATGGCCACCTCAGCTGCTGGCAACCAGTACCCCCTGGCCAGCCCCAGAGGCACCATTCACCTGCGGAGCTTGTAGCCAGGGCTGCTGCAAGAAACAGCTGTGCAAGCCTTTGGGAGAAAGAGACACGAGAGGGCATCAGAGGATGGAGGGAAGGAAAGAGGGACAGAGGCTAGTATTGGCCGCAGCACCCCATACCATCATTCAAGGCACCTTAGGGTGCCATGGCACACTGGTTGAAAACCACTGCAGTAGAATGTTATCAGGTTGCAGTTTGGAGATCCTGACTTCCTTTTACCATCATAAGCAGATGTAGCCATGGGTTCTCCAATCCTGTTTCTTCTTGTCCCTGCTATGGGATGGAAGGATGGGCATTGGAATTCAAGGAGGAGGGATACAGCAGAAGTCATGGTTTTCATAGCTATTGAATGGTTGGTGACAGATGGAAGCTGTGGCACACAGTGACTTTTTTATCACTTTTTATAACTATAAGAAAAAATGGTATGCATAGTGATTAACTAAACCAAACACTGTTGTTTACTAGCAAAATATATAAATATCCTCTTTATACAAGGGTGATTAATCATTTAAATCTGAAATCTATTCCCTGTTTCCAAGGACATTCTTCTATGAGCAGGTCTGTGGGAATTGGGAAAGATCCCAGAGCAATCTCAATTTCAATGGAAATTATTGCTAGCCTGGACTTAGGGATGGATGAATGGCTAGATGGATGGACGTGTCAATTTTGTTTTCTCTTTTTTTTCATTCTTGCCAACTGCTATGAGGTGCAACCCATCTCTTCCCAGAAGTCCTTCCTCAAGGAAGCAGAGATCATGATCCAAGAAGCCAAACCTTTCCTGACGACACCACCTGCACACCCAGTGGTTTACTTCCAGCATTTTCCTCTCTTCCTGGGTCACAGGAAGGAGTGATGAAAAAACCACCTGTGCCCTCAAGGCCCTTCAGCTTCCTGCCCAAAGTCTCATAGTCCCTTGGTGTGTCTGGAAGTATCATTTGTACCCACAAGAAGGGGTTGTGGTCTATGAGCTTTGTAAGACTTGGCAACAACATGAATGTAGAGGCTTTGCCACATGACTAGGAAATCTAGTCATGGAGGAAAAGGCCGTTGATGGCCTCCATGTGGATATTAGGCACACTGCTGAAGAATTTCCATTACTTTGGGATGGGGGAATCTGTGGAAGGCTGAAGCATATGCTTTGCATGGATGCAATCTCTGGTTCAATCCCTGGTATCTCCAGTGAAAAAGGATCACAGGTAGGCCACCTGCTTTGGGTTATGGGGATCTGCTGCCAGCCAAATTAGATTGCAGGTCCAATCCCCATAAGGGCATTATGCATATTCCTGCAATGCATATTCCTGCATTGCAAGGGGTTGGACTAGATGATCCCCAGGTTCCCTTCCAATTGTGTGATTCTATTATTCTATTAAATGAAAGCATCTTCAGGTATTTGCCCTAGCTAACTAGTTCTTCACATACCTGCATCCATTTAGAAATATCTACACTCTTCTCCCTACTTACAGTTTTTCCCCACTCCCCTTTGCAATTACAGTGGCCATTGATTTGGGGGGGAATGGGGGCAATATTGAAAATGGTTGGAGTTTGTTTGCCCATAAACCTTTTTTAAACCAATATCCACTAAAGGATATTGATCGATGCGTAATTTATCATGTTGTCTCCCACACAGAAACATTGATTGTTTAAGGCTTACATTTAATACAAGTGAGAACAGATACTTGTCCTTGCAGTTATCAGCTATTTAAGTAGCACGCTCTATTGAGCTCCACTATGAGCCAGGGACTTTGCATCCCCAACAGCACTTGCTCTGTCGTTAACTTGGTTCCTTGACTCTTAGCTTCTTCTTCTTCTTCTTTCTCGTACCAGGGGAATAAGAAGAAAAGATGGAATTGCCCTGCACACAATCAGGCCTGCCTGGGAGATTCACAAATGATTGGTTGTAAAGTGTGAAGCCTTGGAGCAAAAGGGTTTGGGAAAGCAAGCATGGATTTGAAAAATACAAAAGACGAATACCTATCAACCCAAGAACTGCATAATGATCTGGTGTAAAAATAAAGATTGGTGAATCACCCTGTTTCCAGTCTATGTCTCTTTTGTGTGTGTTCAACATAAATCTGTCCTGTCCTGCTTCTGCATTCATCTGCAGTTTTCTTATACACACACACACACACACACACACACACACACTTCATTTAAATACACATTTTCTAACACTGCAGTCTTCACTGTGATTATTCAGAAATAAGTCCTCTTTAATTCAGTGAGGCTTACTCCCAAATTAGTGGGGTTAGGATTTCAGCCTGAATATATTTCCTGTTCTAAATAAACATGCATTTTTCAAATGATTTTTTGTATGGTGTTTTTTGAGCCAAGAAACATGTTGACAAATTCAGGAGGTATGAAAGCCAGTAGATAATTATGTCCTGGCCCACACAGGAGATGATGATTGGGTCAGTTCATAACAGAATTTGCAACAATTGCATCCCTCTGTAAAAGCTGCATTTTTACTTTGGCATTAATGTCATGCTAGTACAGTGGTACCTCGGGTTAAGAACTTAATTCGTTCTGGAGGTCCGTTCTTAACCTGAGGTACCACTTTAGCTAATGGGGCCCACTGCCACCGCACCGCCACCGCTCGATTTCTGTTCTCATCCTGAAGCAAAGTTCTTAACCAGAGGCACTATTTCTGGGTTAGTGGAGTCTGTAACCTGAAGCGTCTGTAACCTGAAGCGTCTGTAACCCGAGGTACCACTGTATACGAGAATGTGCTATTTTGTTGCCCAAACTTTTGGCCTAGAGCAAAATATTCCTGAGACATATAGTCCCTCCTAATTCAATTTTATGAAAAGACATGTTTTGCTTTCATCCATATTCCTCTGAAAATTTCTCCAAACAGGAATCTTCGGACTTGCCTTGAACTCTCAGTTGACGCAAAATTAAGTGGTGACTCAAGCCAGAGAAGTCTAATCAACTGCATGGTGAATTTCTTTCTTCAGTAGCCCTGGACTCCAGACAAGAGGGCCAGTGCCATGTGCGGGAGATGTGATACCCACATTGAAAATCTTATTTTTTTTAAAAAAAAACCAAACCTACCAGAGGCAAATTCTGAGTAAAGATTATGGACTGGTTTTGTTTTTAAGGCAAGTGTTTCCTTTTACCTTTAAAGAGAAACTAAAAACTTTTACCCTGAGGTGAAAGAAAGAAAGAAAGAAAGAAAGAAAGAAAGAAAGAAAGAAAGAAAGAAAGAAAGAACAGACCATCAGGCACATGGTAAGGTGTCCCCCACTGTTCCTGTGATTACAGGGAACTCCAACTGAGGACATCATGGGGCTTTCAGGAAGTTCAGGCACCTGGTAAGCCAGCAGGATGCAGACCACTGGAGAGATGACTTGAAGCATGAATGACCAAGTCCTTGGCTACCTTGAAAGCAAGATAAGCACAACAAAAGCCTTATATCCCATCCAAAAAGTTCTCTCCCCTTTGATAATATTGGAATACAATTCTTTTTCTCAACAATTGATACGGAAGGGTAACAAAAACATAGGTGAAAACTTTGCCACAGCACTAGTTGCTGCTGTTGTTTTTTAACTGCCCTAGATCTGATGAGCTGGAAAGTGAGACATCCCAAAGCTTAAAGAAACCAATGACCAAGGAAACAGCTGCTTCATATTTAATTAAAAATATATAGTTATCTTTCTGCAAAAAAAATATTAGAAGTGATGTGGACTATGCAAAAAAACAAAACAAAGCAAGAAGATCATTTCATACAACAGAACAGCAACAGAACAGAACAGCCCTGAAATCTTCTACATTGACCAAAGGCCTACAGAAATATGTCATGCAGTTCTTATGGGAAACAGACACCTCCACCAACCAACCAACCCCCCCCCCCATATCTAAGGGAAAGTTGTTCAGAAGCCTGTTGGCCACCATGGAAAAAAAGCCCTTCTTCTGGGTTTTGGTTTGGTTTTGGAATGATTCTTATGATAAGAATTTCTCACAATAAGGGCATATATGCAGGGCACAAACTATACATTCTGCTGCCAGAGGCAAAGGACAAGATGGCACCATTACCCATTCCATGTACAAAAGTTGACTGGAATTTTTATTTTAGATCTCGTGGTTTATGTAAATTGTTCAGTCCTGGTTGATGATGACCATGCCTTCTTGTCAGTGTAGAAGAAGAAGCAAATAAGTATTCATCCTGGTAGCTCAGATGAAAGCAGACAGAAATTAAGCATTTCATTTTGGTTTTTGGTTTTCTGTTGTTGTATTTTACCAGCAAAAAAATATTTCATTTGGCCTTTATGAACTAGCTCAGGGACTGTCCCCTTGTTCTCATGCCTTAGGAGGTTTCCCTTAGTTTGGTCCCGGTGGGATAGCACAGAGACCGCATAACTCCCCAGAGTCTAAAGAAAATGTTTTGTTAAACCCTTGGGGGTATCTCTTACAGCTTGTTTTTTTGAGCACTGCATTGTCTCCAGGATTGGGGTGAACAACAGCAAAACAAGTTTCAATTTGTCACATTGGGAGCACACATGCTCAATGGAATATTGAAATGAAAAAAAATGCAAGCTTAAGGCACTCATATGTGACCTGTAGCCCATCTGTGTTAGGAATACAATATCTGCAGGGGTTTTTGTTATCTCCCTACCTTAAGAATCTGACTGTACCAAACTATTGCCATCTGTTTTCTAAAGCCAGATTAAAGGTCTTTCCATCTGAAGGGTTGAGTGGAAGATTGGCTGGCATTGCATACCAAGATAGGCTATGGCCATGTTCCCAGGATGTTGAATGTATGAAACACATTTTATTATATTGTAGTCTGTATAAACAGGTTAGACAACATCTAATCAAGCCAATTATTAACAGAACAACCTGAAATTGCTTACTTCTTTTTTGTTAAGCTTCTCCTTGAGAATAAGACTAATAATATTACACTGGCTGTAGCAAAATTTCTATCGGAGGCAGTAAGATCAGAAATCAGTATATACTGGCTAAAGCTCCTCTGTTGGCTAGCAAGGCTGCTCTTATGCCTTAATGCTTTAGAAAATACCTGAAGGCAGCCCTCTTTAGGGAAGCTTTTAATCTGTGATGTGTTGATGTATTTTAATGTTTACTGGAAGCTGCCCAGAGTGGCTGGGGAGACCCGGCCAGATGGGCGGGGTAGAAATAATAAATTATTATTATTATTATTATTATTATTATTATTATTATTATTATTATTAACTGTTGATATATACCATTGTTGTACTGTGTATTTTGGGTCAATGGACCACAATAAAGCTCTGTGTGTGTAAGTGATAGGTACTCTTGAAGCAAAATGCCAAGCACCTTCAAACCCATCCTGACCTCTTGAAATGAGTTTGCATGGAAAGAACCTTCCAAACACCACCTCTGAGCAGTGTGACAGTTCAGGGATTTGTTCTTCGTCCTTCCATGGCCAAGCCCATCTTACTAACCAGTGCATAATGCAAAGAATGGGAGATGTTTCAACCTCCTATAAGCTCTCTTCTTTGCCCCAATATTCGCGGATAGTGAATAGCTGAAGATTTATCCTGTGCATTTTCCGTTAATTTTTCCTCTCTTTTTTTAGCTCCTCTCCTAAGTACAAATAAGTATCTCTGGATTTTCTCCTTTAATGCCCTTGTTCAAAAAATGTTAATAACTGGTCAGTGACAGCCTGATTAAGCCTTCCCTTCTCCCTTATTTAGATTGGTGTCACTGCGCCAGCTTTAACAGAGCCGTAAAGAACATTAACACCCAGGCCGCAATGACAGGGCAAACCATTCCCTGAAAATTGATAAGGGCTTTTTCTGGAAACGAATTTGGCGCTGGCAAAACAAACGGATGCCTTGGGCTTCATTCATCTCCCTTTCCTTTAATAACTTTCATTTGTTTGGCGCTATCTCCAGCACCGATGGGTGTAACAAATGCCTTTGTCTCTGAAGGATGTTTTGTATGGAGTTTGGAGTCACCCAGGTGAATCTCTTCTGGCTTGCTTCTCACTACTTCTCCTCCTTAACTTCTGCATTACATTATGGGTGTTTCACATTTTTTGCCAATTGGAGGTCTCAAACAGTTCCCCGTTTATTAGGATCTGGACTGCCATAGAATGAAAAGGGATATACCTGTTTTAGAAAAGAAGTAAGGGATCTTAACCATGCATATTAGAATTGTGTGCCCTTTCCCTTCTGGTTCAGAGTCCTCAGCTCCATCACCTGGAGAGAAATATGGCTCCTAGTTCCTGGCACGCTTATTGTCTCTCCTCCAGGAGCTCAACTTTGCATCTATGCCCATCTCCCATGTTAGCATCACACATGACCAAGAAACAGTGTACAGGATGGATGGGCTTTATTTAAGAGAGAACACACACCAAATACACACACACACACACACACACACACACACACACACACACACACACATGTTTTAACAACTTTTAATAGTAGTGTATAAAAGTGATTTCCCAACTTTCTATCAAATTATTCCACCATCCTGTCCCGGGATGGGTCCATGCACATAGGAAAGGAGTAGGGTTGATTCTCAAAGACTGCATTGGGGTATCAACAGGCATAGGGAGGCAGCAGAACATCCCATAACAATGCCCCCAAATGTACTCTCTGTCATATCACAAAATGTCTGCTGCTTGTACCTATGGAGAGAAGCTAAGTGCTATGTCTGAGGTCGAACTAGAACAGAAACAAGAGATCCCCAAAAGGTATGGAGGTTTTGTGTATTCAGACCTTTTAACCTCACCCCAAATAAATTCAGACATTACTCAGATTTTGGTTTGGTTTTTGGCAGAATTTAGGCCACAACTTTATTGATTACAGCAAGTGATTGGTTGCATAGGCTCTGGTTTGACTAGCTCCCTGCTCCGCAGGTAGTGCTGACCCAGGGTTCCAGCATAGGTCAGCCAAGGGTGAAAACCTGGATAGCGGAAAGCCGGGTACCTGCTCTATCCACCGTCCAAATGTCCCCGTGGACTCAGGCACGGGCACAACCCCCTCTCAGGGGTTGACCAAACCATTGAGTCCCTGGATTCCTTTAATGGAATACCCTTCACATAGGGATGGTGAGAGCATTCCCCCATCCCTATCACCTGAACCAGAGCCTATCCGCAACCTTACAAGTTGTGACGATCATTGCAGGCTCCATGGCCAGCATTTCCTGTTTAGAGATTCAGGCAGAAGGTGGTTTGAAAGATCTCTGCTTGAGACCCTGGCGAGTCACTGCCAGGCAGAAGAGGCCTGGGATGGAGAAATTGCCACCCTCCAGATGTTGTTAGACTCCAGTCCTCACCTGACCCAGCCAGCACAGCCAATGGCTAGGGATGATGGGAGGGTCAATAATTCTCCATCCCTAGAATAATGGGGCAGATGGGCAAATACTCTGAACTGGTATAAAACCGCACTCTATATTCTTGTGATTTACAGGCTTTTCTTTCCTGCCCATTCTACCCATCATTTAGATGGCAACGATGGTGATGCAATTATGATAGTGCTATTTAATTGCATCTTTCCTTTTCCTTAAGTTCAACATCAGCCACAACCTTCTCCTCAAAGAGCTCTGTTTAATTTCTTTATTATGTCACTGCTTCTTTTCCTTGTCCTCTCCAATGATTTCCACTTTGCCTACTTGGGCTGTAACACCTTTAACAGATGAGGAATTTATTCCACGAGGCAATAGGGAGCTTTTAGTTTTATGGGTTTTATCATACTGTTTGAAAATAATCTCCTATTTAATGAGAAATAAATGTCACCATGAGACAAACTCTGATGAGCTTTTTCTTTTATGGTGCCTGATCATATGCTCTTAGAATGTCTCCTTGCCTTAAGCCAACATTTCTTCTAACCTAGTGCAGCAAAGAGAATCTCGGAGCCTCTAGAGGTGGCCTTCTGAGGCTGGGTGGCCATGGTAACTGCTTTTGCTGACCAAAGTTGGAGGGCATGCGTAGATGGAAGGGAGATCTGATTTTGTTTGCATTTTAATGAGAGAGTACCTAGTGTGCATTCAGATGTAGGGGATATTGTGTTAGTTTTCCTCATGATGATTATAGCACCGCCATCCTTTCACACTGCAGTACCTGTTGTGTTATGGAAATGTGGGTTTTTGATTGATGGACCAGCTTGTTGTGCTAAATTTCACTCACACCAATGGGTGTGGTGTGACACAACAGTAAACATCTCTGAACAACTGTGCATGCTTCTGTTTCCACTCATGAAACAGTAGAAAATAACTATATGCCAGTATGCCACCCTAAATTTCATCACTCCCATGATTTTCCATATGAAGGGGACTGCAAAGGATTTTTTTTTCTGGAATCAAATGGAAATGAGTGTTATACATGAGCTATATTAACAGTTAGGGAAACATCAGGGAAATGGGATAAACTGTTGTGTGAATGCAACCCTAATTTCCATTCTTGAACCACTATGTGAACCAAGACGGCTATCCTTCAAAATTTGCACTTCTCTGAAATTTGTGATGCAGTTCTTCAACCAAGCAACGTGTACGTTAAAATGCATATATGGGGGAAAGTATAGATTAAAATGCATGTATTAGTAAAAATCACATACAGAAATGCATCACATATGGGGAAATGGCTTGCTAAAAGATGGTTATTACAAGAAAGTTGCACTAAAAATGCTGATGAGGAAGAGAGAAGGTGGGGAGATATAAAATGCTGCAGAAATTTGGAGAACTAAATTTAAGATTGCAAAAATGAGAAAATGAAAGAAACCAAAATTGAGAGATTTTCCCACCCCTACTCTCCGCCAGGATGGTTGCATGCCAGTGAGAGAGAAGAACTTGAAGGACAAGTGGGATCTGAAAAAATAAAAACATGTGGGGTATGGAGTGTTGCTGCTCTGGATTCCATCCATGCATCCATCCATGCCCCATTCCAGGATGCTGCATTCCATATCCTGGTTTTCCCTCCCCAATCCTCAACAGTCAGTCAACATTTTTGCCCACTGAGTATGCTCAGTTTTCATTGGGCTATTTTGATCATACTTACCTTTGTGCCATAAGAAAGCTTCATTGGTTGATGCCACAAGAGAAGTACAGGCACACGCACGCACAAACACAGCAAGTTAGTGCACCTACATTGGGTAGAATAAGGCAGTCAACCTGCCTTTTCAGTGGGGCTAATTATTGCAGTACTATATTGCTGGGCTATCCCTTCCCTTTCCCCCATGGGGTCATTCTACCACAAACTGCCCTGTAGGAAAGATCTTAATGACTTATATGTTGATATTGGGTTATAATCCAATGCTGGCCCTACTCAGAGCAGGCCCATTGACGTTAATGGGCATAGCTAATTTGGGATTGTCAATTTCAATGGGTCGGCTCTGGTTAAATGCAACCCACATTTATTGTAGCTTTTAAAAATAGTTAACTGTGGGGGTTTGGGGGTGAGCTGTCTTGGAAGGATTTTTCTCCTGAAAGGCAGGGTGTAAATAATTAAAATAGATAGCTATTAGAGTTATACCAATGAAGGTGGTGGGAAGTTGACAGTATCTGGATTGTTTTTGCTCCAGGCACCAAAATATCTTGGACCTGCTGTGACTCCCACGCAGGAAAGGAACAAAGAACATTTGCGGATTTGGGGGTTAGGTTGATGTAAACCTTTTGTTTTGTTTTCCCCTTAAAAGAAATGGAGACTGTCACTCTCCAGAGTTCTTAATGTAATCAGATGCCAAGGCAGGCAATTTTCTCTCCCTCCAGGTCCTGCACTTGTTTAATGTCAATCCCTCTTCATTTGAAGGGGGTGACTGACAGGTTGCTCAAAAAGTTCATTAGCTTGGGAGACGTGGACCTTTGAAACAGACCCAACCAAATGCATTGTGTTTTGAATGGAGAGAGTGTGTGAATTGCAAGGAATGTGAGGGAAATGACAATCAAAGAGGTTGAGGGGGAAGGCCTAGTCTCCATCATGTGGGGAAATGGTTCTTAGCCTGTGCCATTTGCTACATGGAACTGCATGAATAATGATTATCAGTGGAACTTTGGCCCTCGGGGTCTCTCTGCCTGGCCCTTGGGATTCTCTTCAGGTCACACTCCTCAACCAGTCCTGCTCCATGTGCTATTACCTGGTTGGGCTGTGTTCTTGAACCACAGTATCACCTTTTGCTTACCTGGGTGGGCATACCCTCCAACATTTCTGCAATGGAAATAGGGATGTCCTATTCCATGATGATGATGATGATGATATTTATACCACACCCATCTGACTGGGTTGCCCCAGCTACTTTGGGTGGCTTCCAACACATAAAAAAACAATAAAACATTAAAAAAAACCCTTCCCTATACTAGCCTTCAGATAGTTTGGGGGTCGGATAACTCCATACCCTGCAACATTTTCCCCAATGAAAACAAGGACATCCTAAGGAAAATCAGGACATTCCACTATCAGATCAGAAACTGGGATGGCTTTTGTAAATCTGAGACTGTCCCTGGAAAATAGAGACACTTGGAGGGTCTGAGAGGGGTGTTTAGAAAGCTCTGCCTTTTGCATGGCCTGAATGTAGCCTACTGTACAAAGGCTAGTCACATCTGTTGCTCCACCCTCTTTTCTGTCCCCACCCACTACCTACATGTGGCCCCTGGAAGGCCATCCACAAGGGAATATGGCCCTCAGGTTGAGAAAGGTTTCTCACCCGGGTTGACACCTTACATAGGTGTAGGTAATGAAGTTGATGTAATAGGTGGAAGAGCCCATCTTCCTGATCCAGTTCCTTTTCAACATAAAAGATTTACAGAGACTCGTTTTCTTTCTTTCCCTCCCACCTGCCACCTCTCTTTCTCCTCTCCTCTGCTTATTTCGTTGTTCTTCAAAGGCTCTCTCCCAGCTCTGGCTCACCAACCCTTGTCAAAATTGTATGTGCTAACTGGGGGCTGATAGGAGTTGCAGTCAACAACATCTGGAGGGTGCCAGCTTGAAGAAGCCTGGCTTAGACGATCAAGTGGAGGAGGGACTGGAAGGGTAAGGAAGAATTTCAGGTCAGCAATAAGGCAGAGGAAAGTTCAAGAGGCGCTTTGCAGAAATAAATCCCATATTCTAAACACAATCCTCCAGGAAGTGCCTGAGCCTGGAGAAAGGGAAGTGTCTGAAAGAAAGCCTTTAAGACAGAAGAGTCCTGAAGATAGAAATCTCCCATCCATAACTGAGACGAAAATCAACTGCTAGCTCATTTGATACTCCAAAGGAAAGGAAGTGGCTACTTGATCTCTCTGTGTCACCTTTCTATGACCTCATTTTCCCCGTTGTGGTTGAGAGACTTTTGTTGTCCTCTCTCCCCTCCCCACACACTGTGGTTTCACAGTTCAGGCACATAAAGAATCAGGTTTTGAACCTATCAATGAAACAAATGGAACTTGTTAACTATGTATGAAAGATGGTCACACAGTTTTCCTCATTCACACAATTTTAAATCTCAGGGGTCCAACTTACATTTCCCGGTCTTGGTGTCCTATGGAACAGCCATCTAAACCTGCAGCAGCAAAATATATAAGTACATAAATAAACAGGGAAATATCCTGATCCAGGGATTAACTGTAAGAGTTTGTACTACATGGCCTGAAATGAAATAAAAATTTAAACAGGAAAAATTTGTACAAATAAGCAGAAGGATGTACAACTATTAGACATGTGCCAAAAACATATTTTTAACCATTCTACATCAATTAATTAGAAAAGTAATTGCATTTGAAAATTATTATTCAGCAGTTAATGAGAAAATAAATGGCATTTGAAAATTATCAAGCGGGGAGGAGATTTTGGCAAAACTCTCATTGGGAGGGTATCAGGATTTTTTTTTTTTACATGTTTATCTAACTTTTTTGGTGATGTGGGGTGTTCATGAATGTTCTTTCATTCATTCTACACATCATTGCACAAGTGGTCTTAACTCTGCAGCCTTCCTGGGTGCCCATGTTTCAATGAACACCCAGGGAAGGAAAGCATGAGATAACTCTTTCCATGTGGCTTCTTGTGATCAGGAAGTGCAGGCAGATAGGGAGGCTGCAGAGTGCTGGAGAAAGGAAAGGAAGGAACTGGGAAGGAAAATATATGCACCATCCTTGGCAACCACATGGCAATAAGGTTAACTCAAAACAACACACCTACTGAAATTCTAAAGTGCCCTTAAAGGTAAAGGGACCCCTGACCATTAGGTCCAGTCACAGACAACTCTGGGGTTGCGGCGCTCATCTCGCTTTACTGGCTGAGGGAGCCGGCGTACAGCTTCCAGGTCATGTGGCCAGCATGACTAAGCCGCTTCTGGCGAACCAGAGCACCTCATGGAAACACCATTTACCTTCCCGCCAGAGTGGTACATATTTATCTACTTGCACTTTGACATGCTTTCAAACTGCTAGGTTGGCAGGAGCAGGGACCGAGCAGCGGGAGCTCACCCCATCACGGGGATTCGAACTGCCGACCTTCTGATCGGCAAGCCCTAGGCTCTGTGGTACAGGCACTCTTCAAGGCTGCCTCATTCTGATCTTTCCTCAGAGAATTAAGAACACAGGAAGCTGCCCTTATACTGAGTCAGACAGTTGACCCATCTTATTCAGTATTGCTTACTCTGACTAGCAGCAATCAGGGTTTCACAAAGGGGTCTCCCCCAGCATTTTCTGGAGATTCCAGGAACTTGACCTTGGACCTTTTGCATGCAAACCAGAGGATCGACCCACAGCCATATTTGGGGGCAAGTAGAGAACCAAAAATAAGCAACACAACGGCCAATGATGGTTTGAAAGTAATATATATATATTTTCTTCTTGTGAAATAACAGAAAGGCAACGGACAGTGTTCCGGTATTGCCACTGTTTCATTTATAACTTCTTCAGCATATAATAACTAACCATACGATAGAAATTTTCACGGAGCAGTGGTCATAAAAAGACAGCCCTGGGAAGTGTAGGAATGTCTGTGGTGCTGTCACGAATGTAGCAGCTGCAACTACCAGAATGAAAACTCAGGGAAGGAAGATGCAGCGCCAACTGCTGTAGGTCCATTTGACTCAAGAAGCACAATGTCTTGCCCTGGCCCTTTCTGCAGGTGGATGACAGGGTTAACCATAGAACCTGACCATGGCAACAGGCACAGAAGAATCCAGGGGCTAACATTTTATAAAATTATGCATGGCATGGAGAAAGTGGATAGAGAAAAGTTTTCACTGTCCCACTCCCATAACACTAGAGCTCGTGGACATCCAAAGAAACTTTGATGTTGGAAGATTCAGGACAGATAAAAGAAAGTACTTCTTCAAACGGCACATAGTTAAGCAATGATGTCCACCAACCTTGATGGCTCTAAAAGAGCATTAGACAAATTCCTGGAAGAGAGGGCTGTCGAAGGCTTCTAGCTATGATGGTTATGCTCTGCCACCACAGTTGGAAGCAGTAATGCTTCTGAATGCCAGTTGCTGGAAACCACAGGAAGGGAGAGTGGTCTTGACCTTGAATCCTGCTTGTGGGTTTCCCACAGGCATCTGATCAACCATTGTGAGAACAAGATGCTGGAATAGAAGGGCCACTGGCTGATCCAACAGGCTCTTCTTATGTTCTTACGACTGTCTGTTTTGAAACTACAGAGAAGACAATGTTGTTCTTAATTATTGTCTCTGGCTTTGCTGACGGTATCTAAAAAAGATGAAAGCAAAGGAAAAAGCTAACATGAATTTGAATCCTTGAGTGCTTGAGAAAATGCTCCTTTACCCCAAAAAAGGAGTCTTTCCCATCCACCTGTTCATCAGTCAACCCTCTTTGGAGCATCCTCCTCTGGGGGATGCTTCTCACCTGAAGACTCCTTAATGATGCCGCATGCAAGCTCCTTTTCTCTGATTAAGTGCAAAGAGGAGCACCTAAGATCATTCCTTTAGGCTGCTGGCAGAGGAAATGAATAAGCAAATGTGTCTCATCCCATCGCCCTGTCACGGCAGAGTGACAGGAGCAGGGATGTCAGAAGCAAGCAAAGAGATGATGCACTGATGGGCTATTTTGGTCACAGTGATTTGTGTTTCCTGAGCCCCAGAGCACACAATTGGACTGATTGAATTGGAGGGGGGGGGACTGGGCACTTCCCTCTCAGCAAAAGGAGAGACGGGAAGGCATTAGAAGGTGTATTATGCTGTGTTCATTGAGTCCAGTACAGCCTGCTCTGGCAGGCAGTGGTTCTCTGGGGTCTTTGGCAGAGGTTGTTCCCAGATGTGTCATTATAGATCTTTTCACTGCAGATAGATTGAGGACTGTGAGCATATACTTCAAATTAATGAATTATGCAGGTTTATAGGGATATATGATATGAACTGCTTCATAACAAATGAAGTGAAGGATCCATCCAGCAGAGTGTTATAATCAAATTGTGCAAGCAACAATTTGGGGTTTCAGCATATTGCAGAGCTGTGAAATCTGTGGTGCCAGGGGTGGGGTTACTAGTGTGACATGGGAGGTGGGGCTAACAATAGCTCAAAGATAGCAGAACAGGAATTTGAAATGATGAAGCAGTTGGGACAGCTTCCCAACAATGAAAGACCTAAAACATTTAGGGGCATTTTTAGATTTCACTTTATTTACGAGTATTTAAAAGGGGGGGAAGGTTTGGATATATTCATCCCACCACATATCCCCAAAATATTACTTTTTCACTAAAACAGTGGCTGTGTTTTCTGATACTTTCTTTGGTAGCAGTGGGAGAGAAATTCCTTTGAAATTTTGGAAGGGCTTTCCACTTACCCTATTACCTTACCGTATTATCATCAGGAAGTGCAGTCTGCAGAAAGCTGTGGAGAAATGCCTTGCACTGCTCCCCACAGACCCACGCTTCCCATAATGCCTTAATGTATATACAGGAGCAGGGTGTCCCGTTTCACCACCTGAAGCAAAATGGGAACATGCTACTACACCACTACACCCTCCAACTGAGCTACCATGTTTCCACAATGCTTCCGACATCCAGTCTTCTCCAGTTCTCCATCTGTGGCTAAGCTATTCCATTTGCAGATTTTTTTCAGAAATTGGCTCTCTCATTTTTTTTGGCAATAAATCAGCCTGTAACTCTGCTAATGAGCTTGTGTCAACCATTCAGCATGTTGAAATGAGTGAGAATTTGTTAATTCAAGGCATATGTGAAGGGACCTTGTCACCCTGTGGTCTAGAGAAACTTTTCCTGGGCCACCCAAAGAGCTGCTAATTATATGCCCAAACTGGCTGGTAAACGAAGGAACATCAGTAGATTTGTAAATAATCTGCAAAGCAAAGCAGGGACAAAAGTCACCACAATTATTGTTAGCAAATAAACAGTTTGACCACGCTTAGTAACCAGAAACAGCAAACAGCACTGCATCTCCAGAGGACTGGCAGCGATAAGCACAACACAACCTACACAAAATTGTAGCATGTCTGCTACATACCAATGTTCCAGCTCCACACCCAGCCTGGTAACGTGGCCCCCATCCCAATTAGTCAGGCAAAAGTCTACACCAGCATCACTCTGATCATGTCATTTCCCCCCTGCTAACAACCCCTTGGGGATGTCCCACACAAACACCAAGCCTTCTGCCAAGAAATCTTGATTCTGCTGGCATCCAATTTGCATTAGCCCTTTTCCATGTTCGGGCTCAAACTCACCGGGAGGGTTTCTTAAACACATATCTGACAATATTAAGTGAATTATTCTGACAGCTGAGTGACTTCCACCAACTGAGTGGGAAAGGAAAATCCACGGAGATAAGTCGCCTGCAGCATCTTACTGCTATTATTAAGCTTGTGTGTGTTTGTATGGGAGAGAGCTGGAATAATATGAACAGCTGCACCTAGCTACATAGGTTGCTATTATGTAGAAGCGTATGGGCCTGTTCAGGGTGCATGGGCATATGTACCAATATAGAGAAATAAGCACTTTAATATTGCAGTCAAGACAAGCAGGATTTCAGTTAGTATACAATGTGAATGTAAGTACCTTGTATTCCAGCACTAGAAAAGGAAAAGCTTTAAAGATGTCCTTTTCAGAAAAGCTCCATTATCTTGCATTAAAAACAAAAACATTGTTTGGTCTTCTGGATCAGACCAAAGACCCATCTAGTCCAGCATTCCATTTTCACAGTGCCCAACTGTGCTCACAGGCAGGACATGAATGCAGCAGCACTTTCTCAATTCTCCTTAGAATCATAGAATTGTAGAGTTGAAAGGGACCACAAGCATCATCTAATAGTCCAACCCCCAGCAATGCAGGAATCTCAACTACAGGTACAGCATCAATGACAGATGACCATCCAACCTCTGCTTAAAGACCTCCAAGGAAGGAGAGTCCACAACCTCGGGATGAAGACTGTTCCACTGTTGAACAGCTGTCAGTAAGTTCTTCCTTGTGTTTAGTTGGAATCTCCTTTCTTGTAACTTGAATCCATTGGTTTGAGTCCTACACACCAGAACTGGAGAAAACAAGTGTGTTCCATCTACCATGTGACAGCCCTTGAGAGATTTGAAAAAGACTATCATATACCCTCTCAGTCTCCTGTTTCCCAGACTAAACATACCCAGCTCCTTCAACAGTTCCTCATAAGGCTTGGTTTCCAGACCCTTGATCTTGGTTGCCCTCCATCTTTGGCAGCCCTGTTTAGGGAAGCTTTTAGTATCTGAAGGACTATTGTATTTTAATATTTTGTTGGAAGCTGCCCAGAGTGGCTGGGAAAACCCAGCCAGATAGGCAGGGTATAAATAAAAAAAATATTGTTGTTGTTGTTGTTGTTGTTGTTATTGCCAAATGTGACCCTCCAGGCCTCTCAGCCTAGCCCCTGTGACTAATGCCACAGCCCTTCTTTTCAAGCACCCATCTTAAGAGATTTTTGCATGGCTGGAATGTGTCTTTGAACTCTGATGATGTTCTTTGTTTGAGAGGGGTGTGTCAGAGAGTGTGTAGTAACTAGCACGCTTTGCATTGGTAAAGTTTGCTGCATTCAAACAGGATGAGTTCCAAATGCGAGATTTTGCAGTGGCAAGCTTTTCTTGGCTCCCTTTCAACCTGCAGCTGTGAATCTTTTAGCAACCTGTTGAAACAATGCTTGTGCCTCTGCTCAGCACCAAGAAGGTTTGAGGCTGCAGGCTGTTGACAAAAGGCCTCACATCGGAAAGCAGGCCTGTTCTACCTCAGGCTCTAAAGCCTTTTATAATAATTGGCCTTCCACAATGATGCCCCACACTGAGAGTTACTGTGCTTGCTGTCAACTACCAGCAGCTTTGAACATTATTTGTGTCTGTTACATGTCAGGACAACCAAAAAGATAAATAAATAAAGGCCCCCCCCCCATCAGAATAAATCACTAATTGAAATTTGAGTGACCTGAGTGTTATCATTCAAGGAGGATAAAAACTATTTCATACTGGATAAGGTGATCCATGGCTACTAGCAATAATGACTATGTTCTGTCTCCACCATTGGAGGCAGCATTGCTCTGAATACCAGTTGTTGGGACTCACATGTGCGGAGAGCCCAGTTGCATTCATGTTCTGTTCACAGGTCCCATGGGCATCTGGTTGGCCACTGTGATAACCTGATGGTAGAGGATATGGGCCTTTGGCCTGATGCAGCATGACTCTTACATTTTCTTACGTTTTGTCCTTACGGTAAAGTGGGCCATGGAAATGTACCAAGATGAATTTTCAACCTCCAACTTCAATCAATCAGTCTCCCTTATTGGCATAGAAAAAGTGGGTCGTATACATGGATCAGAACACAAGGCAGTTAACGAAACACAGTAGCAGATACTTTAGGATGAAAATGTCGAGACTATACTGTGAGGTACGAAAATGGCTCTTAGGACCTATGGTGACGTAATTTGATAGCATCACACAAAAATCTTGCCACATTCTCCACAACATCATTACAGTGGTACCTTTGGTTATGTACTTAATTTGTTCCAGAGGTCCATTCTTAACCTGAAAACATTCTTAACCTGAAGCACCACTTTAGCTAATGGGGCCTCCCCCTGCCGCTGCGCCACCGCTGCCCGATTTCTGTTCTCATCCTGAAGCAAAGTTCTTAACCCGAGGTAATATTTCTGGGTTAGCAGAGTCTGTAACCTGAAGCATATGTAACCTGAAGCGTATGTAACCTGAGGTACCACTGTACTACAATTGTTCAGCAGATAAGACACCCTGGAAGAGTCAGCGCGATAAATCCCCTCCTTCAAAAAGGAGTCCAAATACTTACCATATGTTGTTGTTGTTGTTCAGTCGTGTCCGACTCTTCGTGACCCCATGGACCAGAGCACGCCAGGCACACCTATCCTTCACTGCCTCTCGCAGTTTGGCCAAACTCATGTTAGTAGCTTCAAGAACACTGTCCAACCATCTCATCCTCTGTCGTCCCCTTCTCCTTGTGCCCTAAATCTTTCCCAACATCAGGGTCTTTTTTAGGGAGTCTTCTCTTCTCATGAGGTGGCCAAAGTACTGGAGCCTCAACTTCAGGATCTGTCCTTCTAGTGAGCATTCAGGGCTGATTTCTTTAAGAATGGATAGGTTTGATCTTCTTGCAGTCCATGGGACTCTCAAGATATATTTTTGCATAAAAGGGGCAGTAAAATAAAACATGTGTGTTGGATTTGACCTGTTTTGTGTCACAAGGGCAGTATCTTTCAGAGTAGGGGATTTTGAAGAATCTACCTTGCAAACTGCAGATGGCAATACGTTAAATCTTGCTCTGCATAGGTAGGGATCGTAAAGCTGGTGTAAATAGGGAGTGTCCTGGCCACACGAGGGTGGAATTCCCAACCCCAATGGGGGAACAGGTTTTATTGGCTGCACTGCAGAGGGTTTGGAATCCAGTCTCTAGGATTCTGCACTTGATTGTCTGGAATGCTTCCAATTGTGGGAGCATAAGCAGCAGCTTGAGTAATAGGCCACAGGTTCTGATTTTGCTCTCAATGCAAGCTAGCCACTTGGAGTGGTGGGATTCTGCCAACATGTGACAAGTTAAATAACTTTAAATGCAAGCACAAGGTTTCTCACCATAGTAGGAAAGATGGTGACCTGGTGACCAGTGTGACAGCTCAGTGTGCTGTCCAGGTGCTTATGGGCTCCTGCTGCTCTCCCTTTTTAGCGTTCTTTATCTTTCACCTGGCCCTGGCCCAGACAGTTCTTCAAGTGGAGATTTGTCTTCTATAAAGTAGGACACCTGGTCACCCTACGCCCTCCGCTCAGTGTGAGACTATTGCTGTAGGGCAGTGCTTCCCAAACTTGGGTCTCCAGCTGTTTTTTGACTACAACTCCCATCATCCCTAGCTAGCAGCACCAGTGGTCAGGGATGACGGTCACTGTAGTCCAAAAACAGCTGGAGACCCCAGTTTGGGAAACACTGCTGTAGAGCAAGAGTGGGAAAACTTTCTCAGCTCAAGGACTGCACTCTCTTTTAGATAACCCATGCTAATGGTGAATGGGGCCGGATGTAAAAGTGGGTGGATAAATGAATGCAAATGTTATGTATGTACAAGACATTAGCTTCTGCCGAAGTTGGATGGCCACCTGTCATGGATGCTTTAGTTGAGATTCCTGCATTGCAGGAAGTTGGACAAGATGGTCCACAGGGTCCCTCCCAACTCTACAATTCTATGATTATGCACACATACTCACACATTCCTCCCTATCCTGTACGCAGCCAAGCAAGAGTAATAATCAGAATTCAAGGATGCTTTCCATCCAGGCAAAAACATACAAAGAGCCAGTGAGGGGTGTGGCCTGAGGAAAGAGGGGGTAGTGGCCTGAGAAGAGGGTGCGTGGACTGAGAAGAGTACCAAAGTCCAGATAAAGATTTCTGGAGGGTTGCATTTTACCCTTGGGCCTAAGGCGCCCCACCCCTGCCGCAGAGCGACAGGCCAGAGTTTCCTCCAAGAACTGTTATGAGCCTGGGTGCTTGGTTTCTCAACCAGGTAAGAGCTGAGGGGTAGCATCCTTCACCTTTGACGAAAGTGAGCTCAGGGCCAGGTATATGACACCATAGTAATGGGGGGGAGTGTTTCACAATCATGATCATTCCTTAGAATGAGAATGATGATGTCATATTTATATATTCTCCCCCCTTTTCCCTGACAGGGACACAAGGTGGCTTACAGATAAAATAGGAAGAGCTGAAAACATAAGGGGGGAGGACAATAATTAGAAAACAAAAATTAATGGACTTAAAACTATATATAAATACAAAAAGCTATTAAAAACCTACACATAATTGCAATAAAGAACAGTACGACACTAGCCCTTTCATTAAAAGCCACTTAAGTTTGAATTAAAATGATTTCTGTTTTCATCCTCCTTCTTGTCTTGTCATTTCACTCCTTTTCGTTAATAAAGTTTTCAAGTAAAGTTTGTATGCCTTCAGTTGCTTCTTGGGCTTCAATGGATATTGGTTCATTCACATCATCAGCCAGAAACAACCTCTTTCAAGCCTAAAATTGTATTCAGCAATTGGACTGGGGGTAGCGGGGAAGGGACACACACACACACACACACACACACACACACACATACTAGACTGCAGTTGTTGCATTTGAAGGCGACCAGAGATTAATTCCTACTTCGTTCATTCCGGGAAACACAGCATCAAGATCACCTCGATATGACATTTCTTAAATTAGAAAATGGCAACACTGCATCTGACAAGTTGATGGTGTACGTGTGTGTGTGTGTGTGTGTGTGTGTGCGTGCGCACTGCTCGGAGAATTTAGAGGTGAGCCTTTGGCCAGTAAGAAGCAGCACTGAGATTATGTATGCTGAGGTATCTCCAAATGTGTTCACTGAATATAAGCCTCACTTGGGGTTGCAGGGTTAACAGAATTATGTACAGCAGGAGTTGGCAGATAGAAGGTGGGAATCTACTGGTAGATATGGGTAATTTGCAGTAGATCCAGCAAAGGTTTCTGACTCTCTGTTGGTTAGCAATAATGAAAACAAAACGAGGTTTCCCCACCTAAATTAGCAGACCCTATTTTCCAGGGACGTCCCTGATTTAAAGAAGTCATTCTGGTTTCTGCTTTGATCCCAGAATGTCTCACCTTTCCTTAGGGTAGGTATCCCTATTTTCATTGGAGAAATGTTGGAGGGTATGGAGTTATCTGACCCCTGAGCAGTCGGAAGGCAATCCTGTATAGGGAAGTTGCTTCTTTTTTTTTAATGTTTACTGTTTTGTTATGTTTTTATATATGTTGAAAGCTTCCCAGAGTGGCTGGGACAACTATGTAAGACGTGTCGGGTATAAATAGCAAAATTATCATCATGGAATGGGACGTCCCTATTTTCATTGGAGAAATGTTGGAGGGTATGAATTAGGCCACTGGAATGAAGAAAGCTAAGCAGTTGAAGACTTTTGTGTGAGGGACCAGGAGGTCAGTTCCCGTACTGATGCTGGAAAGCTTGGGATGTGCTCAGAGGCACTCTGTTATTTAGTTCTTTAAAATGGGACGTATTTGGGACTTTCTAGTAGTAGTGGAAGCTCTAATAAGCCTCACTCTGCCCCTCCTTGCTGTAGGGATGGGGAAAAATGAATTTCTTGGTTCCACTCCACCACCACCCCTGCCACCGCCCTAAAGCGTTTTGTTTCTAGGCACAGCTCCACACTTTAAAGCTCTGTGTTATCTGAGGGGTTTTTTTGTTTTTGGTTTGGGATCGGAGGTTATGCCCTGGCACTTTCCTGTAAAAAAAAAAGCTGCCCTTTTCCGCTGAAAACAATTCCGGGAGAAACTCACTTTGCCATTTGTTCCAGTTCAGCATTAAAGTGTGGGTTTCCCTGGGTAAAGTAGTGGGGCAAAATAAATAAATAAAATGCTCAGGCACAGACCAGGAAAGAGCAGAGCCGCGCTTAGAAAGTCTGGGGCATTACCATTGTTCCACTAGCAAAATGTTTTTCACAACGTTGTTGCACAAGAGAATGCATAAGCAGGTTGCTGGTAGCTTTCTTGCACATTAGATTGCACAATCTAGTGCAGAATGAGTTTATGCAAGAACGTATGTGGTGATGGATTCTTCTGTTGTGCTACCTTAGAACTCTCTTGCCAGTGCAAGTCCTTGTGTGCAGTCCTATGTACTCTGTGCAGGGGCGAAGGAAGCCTAACCACCCCCCAGTGCGGGGTGTCAGGGGCGGGGCAAACCGCCTGGAGGCTCATGTGCATGCGCCGTATGTACAGTGCATGCACAGCGCCGCTATGTACGATGCACTCGAGCGTCGTATGGGCGGCAGCAGGATCCTCCGCATGTGGTTGCAGTGGCACAGTGGTGGCGGCTCATGCCACCATGCCCAGAGGCGGCAGGGCGAGCCCCCGGTGGGGTGCCTTCTTGTCACCCCCCCTTAGAGATGGCACCCGGGCCGGACTGCCCCCCTCCCCCTTCCTCCGCCACTGACTGTGCACATTTGAGGGACCAAACCTGTACCATAAAATTCATATTTGCATAAATCTGTATTCCATTCCTCATGCAAGGTGGGAGGGAGGGAGGGAGAGGGGGGGGAATGCCCAAGCAAGGTATGCTGTGCATAATCTATCGCTACATGAGTGTTTGTTCACCCATAATTGGGGCTTGTTGCTTCTTGTCATGCTAACCATTCCACCAGCACCTCTTCAGTCCTGGATAGTCCATCTGTCCTCTGCCTCTTGTTGCGGTTAATTTTTCATTCAAGCTGGTGGTATAAAAGAGAAAGTGTGGGATACAGTTGGGAGGGGGGGGGAATGTGCACTTGCTATCTTTTGTCCCATACTGAATAGTGATCATTACATGAACAAAGGATGTTTAAATAGACCATTGTACATAGAGGATACAATTGTCATTTCTGTCTAATTGTTCCACCTGTATTTAAAACCATTGATTATGCCTGCTGCTTGTATGATGGAGGGAGGACAGCAGCGGACTGTAAAAAATAAAATAAAAGTACAAGGCCATCATAAAAACTGTTTCTTTTAAAAAGGCAAAATGTACATGGGGAAGAAAATAATAAAAACACTTTGGATTAGGGTACAATCTGCTAATCAGTTCTACCTTCAGAAGAGACAGACTTGATTGTTGCATTGAAGCCTGTATGAAATGAGTTCATTGTCAAAATTTAGAATTCAAAGGCTTTAAGAACCTGAAGTCCACCCTTTCCAGTTCCCTCCTCTGTCAGGATTGTACGTATCGGCCTTTTTTTGTATGCAGATACTTTTTGCCAATATCCAGACAAATATGCAGTAAAGCAGGGATAGGGGAGCCTATAGCCTTCCAGATTTTGTCAGACTCTTAATTCCCATCAATCCCAGACAGCAGTGTCAATGGTCAAGGTGATGGAAGTTTTAGTCCAGCAACATCTGGAAGGCCAGAATTTCGCCAGACCTGCTTTCAGGGAAAGAGAGAGGACAAAGTGCTTCATAGCAGAAAAAAGTTTGCAAGATTCAGTGCATCTTCACTGCAGTCTACGTCGCAATAGAATCAATGCAAAATCTCCTATTTACTGAAATCATTAAGGCTTGCATCAATGCCTAATAAATCAATCTAGAAGGCTCAAGGAAGTGTCAAATCACACAGTCAAGGGAATAATACTTCCTTGGTCCACCCTATAAGTCACTATCTACAATGAGAAAATGCCTTCTTGACTGCAGATATAGTGACCAAAGATCACTGCTATATCCCCCCTTTTATATTTCAGAGGGGTAGCCATGTTAGAATACAGCAGAAAAAAACAACAAAAACACTTGATTTGGGAAAGATTAGCTGATTTACTTTGGCATAAGCTTTAAATAACCCACTTCGTGCATATTACTATATAATAAAATTGTAAGGTTGTCATCACGCTGCTGTTTGCATGTCTGCCAGTAAGTAGCCCTGGCAACTCCAGTGTGATGATAGAACAGCAGGCAAGCAGGCAGGCGAGTAGCACAGGTAGCCCAGGCAAGCTGCTTTAAGAAGGGAGGAGGCATTTCAGAGAGCCATAAACATCACTGGAGTGGCATTTCAAGAAAGGGAAGGTGTTTCAGAGAGTGGCTTGCCAAACCACTCTCTGAAGCGCTCTCTCTCTCTCTCTCTCTCTCTCACACACACACACACACACACACACACACACACACACCATTAAACATCATTGCATTTGTATTTAAAGGAGGACGGGAGGTGTTTCAGAGAAGAAAGAGGATTTTTCTTTTGCAATAGTCAGTGAAGTTTACAATGATATAATCTACTATGGGATGCTGGATGTACAAACTGTCACAGCTGGATGTGAAATATCCCAGTCAGTCAAGCTCTGCACTTTCTTTACCTTTCTTATCAGTGAAGAGGGTGGCAGTTTTGATGTCACCCCCCGACAGCTGTTCTCATTTGTTAACAGATTGTTCCATATGCTGGCTCAGATTGTTCACCAAACTGTTATCATGTTGCTCACACATATCTGGCACCATCAAATCCAGTGGCAATAGCCCCCACCTATTATAATATCCGTGCAATAAAATTGTAGATTTTATGCCAAACTCCGTTATGTCGTTAGGTGTGCCCATTATTAGATAAATCTGGCAGAAATCAGAAACTTAGCATAAATGCAGTGCTTCACAAACAATATTTGCAGGTAATTCTCTCCCAAGAAACTAATTTGTGTTTATGTGCATGTGTGTTCGGGGTGGGGGGGGGGAGAGACCATACTAGATTCTAGCTGTAAGAGATAATTATTCTGACATGCTACTTTAATTACAGTAGTGAAATGCAAAGTGTGTTATAAGCCTCTGCTGAAAGCGGAGAGGCATAGAGAATGCTTCCCTCAATCCTTATGTCCATGTCGGTACAAATTGACTTTGCAATGCACTCTGGGAAATGCTGATTCCATTCCTTCTCCTCTTTGTTGTGTTGGCGATGCTAGTACATTGGTAAGCAGGTTAGCTACACAATCTTCTCTCTTTTTTATGGAGTGTTTAGCTGAACTATTTGGAAATCTCTCAAAGGGGACTGCCTGCAGTTCAACAGACATAAACTGGAACTCATAAAGATGAGTGTGAGGTATGTGACAAGGATCCAGCAAGCAGATAAAATTGGTTATCAGTTGAATAATTCAGTCAGTAGAGCATGAGACTCTTAATCTCAGGGCCGTGGGTTTGAGACTCCTGTTGGGTGAAAGATTAGACTAGATGATCCTCATGGTCCCTTCTACAGTTCTATGATTCGATGAATCTTGTAGCTAACGAACTCTCTTCATACTTTCCACAAGACGCATTTGAAGGAGGGGGTGCTTCTTTTCGATACTTTGACAAAAGGCTCTTACAGCAAAATTCTAACTCTGCTTGAGAGAAACTCCTCCAGATTTCCACATAGGTGTGCATGGAATTGAGGCCTTAATCTAATGGACGGGGAACCAGTGGCCCTCCAACTGTTGTTAGACACCAGCTCCCATCAGCCCAAGCCAACATGACCAGTAGTGGGGGATGATGGGAGTTGGAGACCTCAAGTTCCCCAGCCCTGGTTTAATCCCTTCATTGTATTTCCTTATTCTGTGCAATGACATCACACCATCAAATATGTGCACTGCTATACCTTGTCCTCCACTCTATGTGGGGTTTCCCTTATGCTTGAACAAAAACTGCAGTTAGTGCAGAATGCTGTTGGGTTTTTGGTGTAATTTAGTAAAAGGAGAGTTCCCTGCATGCCTAAATCCAGGTTTGGGACGAGTGCTCTTTGGTGAGAGAGAGCCACAGCAGATATTATAAATCACAAAGTATGCACCAAAGCAAAGCAAGAAAATATAGGCTTCTACACCTTTAAAGGACCTTTAAAGCACCTTTAAAGTTTCTTCCAAAGTTCCCCACTTCCCCTTAGCATATAAAGATGCCACACATTGGTATCTTTTTCCAGGATACATCCTCTTTTTCATGGGTAGAGTCTGCACAGTGATCCATAGTTAAAAGTAGAAGTTGGCATATGTTTTCCTCTTTTTTGCTCTTCAAAATATGGCAACCCTAGAAGTTAAAGATGGTTTACTTACAAACGCTTCAAAGGTCAGATTCATGTGCTTTTCCATACAGCATCAGCAGCAAGGGAAAATAGGCTTGGATTGGAGTAACCAGATCAGACATCCTTACTGGTCGGTTCACATGGTGGAGAAAAAAAGAGAGCGATAACCCTTGATAACCCTTACTCCCAAGGTGAGGGGTGTGAACTAGCTAAGCCTAGCATGGCAGCTTACTCCATCTTATTAACCCCTTCATGTATTAAGTAGAGTTAAGCATGCTGGAGATATGAGGCTGGATATATCCCACAAATGGTGCTGCATGGTTGCTGACAGTAGTGAGAACCTATCAGCATATAACACCTCTGCTCAGGGATTTGCACTGCTTGCCTATTTGTCACTGAATGAAGTTCAAGCTTTTACTATCAGGATAAAGGTAAAGGTAAAGGGACCCCTGACCATTAGGTCCAGTCATGACCGACTCTGGGGTTGCGGTGCTCATCTCGCATTATTGGCCGAGAGCCAGCGTACAGCTTCCAGGTCATGTGGCCAGCATGACAAAGCCACTTCTGGCGAACCAGAGCAGTGCACGGAAACGGTGTTTACCTTCCTGCTGGAGCGTTACCTATTTATCTACTTGCACTTTGATGTGCTTTCGAACTGCTAGGTTGGCAGGAGCTGGGACCGAGCAACTGGACCTCACCCCATCGCAGGGATTCAAACTGCCGACCTTGTGATCAGCAAGCCCTAGGCTCTGTGGTTTAACCCACAGTACCACCTGGGTCCTATCAGGATATGAAGTCCTTAATGCCTTTTGACCAGTTTGCTTGCAGGACTGCCTTACCCCATATGTTCCCACTCAACTGCTTTGAACTGCAGAACTGGAACTGTTACAGCTGCTACACAATGCTCATTCCACAGTTGTAAAGAAATCAGTCTTTTAGTGGGGCACTATTGACTGCATTCAGAAAGTGTGAGCACTAGTAGATCTCTAAGTTCTCTGGTGCATATTTAAAAAACATAGGAATATAGGGAACTACCTTATACTGAGTCAGACCATTGGACCATCAACCATTGGTACCTCAGGTTAAGAACTTAATTTGTTCTGGAGGTCCGTTCTTAACCTGAAACTGTTCTTAACCTGAGGTACCACTTTAGCTCATGGGGCCTCCTGCCGCTGCTGTGCCGCCGCACGATTTCTGTTCTCATCCTGAAGCAAAGTTCTTGACCTGAGGTACTATTTCTGGGTTAGCGGAGTCTGTAACCTGAAGCGTCTGTAACCTGAAGCATCTGTAACCCGAGGTACCACTGTACTACCTACATTGCAAGAGTGTCTCCCAGTTCTGCCTGAGGGTGCCAGAGGTGGAGTATGGATGATAGAGAAATGTATTTATGTATTTAATTTAATATATATGCCATGCTTCCCTGCCCTTCCCTGCCCCCTGCCCCCGGAACTTCTTCCACAAAGCAGTTTACAATCTCCAGTAAAAACCAGCTTTGCCTGACAATAAAATATGATAATACAAAATACAGTACAACTAAACAATAAACCAGCATAAAAAAGTGGAGTACAGAAGTGGAATATAAAACATAACACAGACCATAAGAACAGTATTGAGTCATTAAAACACCCCGGCAAGAACTAAAAACTGCAGCAATAAAATATGCTATTTTGGGAAAGCTTGAAAGAAGCGTTTTCACCAAGATGTCAAAAACCTGAAAATGTTAGGACTTGCTTCACTTCTGAAGGAACAGAATTTCAAAGAATTGGTGCCACAATGCTTAAATCACAGGTCAAGACATAGCATCCTATATTGTAGGGGCATGTGGCACCATAAACAGATCTCCATAGAGTTCTAAATTACTGGGGTGGGATATGTTGAAGGCAAAGAAGAAGCTTCTTGGAAAGTTGGGTGGTGGTGAAGATTTATTTTTAACCACACTATCAGCTCTGCCTTTGGTCACATGAGTCCTCAGAACCCCAACTTTTGTTCTCAGAGAGAACCCTAGTGGGGTTCTTACACGAAGAGTTTGGTTGCCTTCTTTAAGAACACAGAACAGATGAAGAGCCTACTGGATCAGGCCAGTGGCCCATCTAGTCCAGCCTCCTACTCTGACACTGGCCAGCCAGATGCCTGAGGGAAACTCACAAGTAGGATTTGAGTGCAGGAGCACTCTCGTCTCTTGTGGTTTCTAGTAACTGTTATTCAGAAGCAACGCTTCCTCCAACTGTGGAGGCAAAAACTAGCTATCATGACTAGTAGCCATCAAGAGCCCTCTCCACTTCTTACACCATAGCAAACCCTCCAAGTGTTCCTATTTTCCAGGGACAGTCCTGGATTTACAGAAGCCACCTTGATTTCTGATTTGATCCCAGAATGCCCTGCTTTTCCTTAAAGGTAAAGGGACCCCTGACCATTAGGTCCAGTCGCAGACGACTCTGGGGTTGCGGCGCTCATCTCGCTTTATTGGCCGAGAGCCGGCGTACAACTTCCAGGTCATGTGGCCATAATAACTAAGCCGCTTCTGGCGAACCAGAGCAGTGCACGGAAACACCGTTTACCTTCCTGCTGGAGCGGTACCTATTTATCTACTTGCACTTTGATGTGCTTTCGAACTGCTAGGTGGGCAGGAGCTGGGACCGAGCAACGGGAGCTCACCCCGTCACAGGGATTTGAACCGCCGACCTTCTGATCAGCAAGCCCTAGGCTCTGTGGTTTAACCCACAGCGCCACCTGGGTCCCTTACTGCTTTTCCTTAGGACGTCCCTAATTTCATCAGAGAAATGTCAGAGGGTATTGAGCTTTGCAACCCCTGAGCCAAGGGGATAAGTAACTATACAACCTTTAGAAGTCATCTGAAGGCAGCCCTGTATAGGAAAGTTTCTTAATGTTTAATGTTTTATTATATTTTTATATATGTTGGAAGCTGCTCAGAATGGCTGGAGCAACCCAGTCAAATGGGTGGGGTATTATTGTTGTTGCTGTTGTTGTTGTTGTTGAATAGGACATCCCTATTTTCATCAAAGAAATATTGGAGGGTATGCCATAGGACACTACTCTGTTTGTGTTGCTTTATGTGGAAATGGCCCAGGATAGACCAAAGGAGGGAGAAATGTGAAAGAAGAACAGAATGAAAATAGACTGGCCCACCCATCTCTAGTATCACGTTAGGGAAACAGACAGTGTAACTCAGTATAAGAAAGCTTTATATGTTCATATAATCTTCTGTGTCTTTATCAATAATATACAAGAATAGTCTCCAACACTTCTCCTCTCCCACTGCCTCCCCTCCTTCCCACTTACAGCTCTCAACCTGGAGCCATCTGTTTTTTCCAGATGCTGGCAGTTAAACTGGACCAAGATGTTCATTTGCAGATGCGTTACAGCGTTGAACTCTTGTCACTTTTCAGAATGCTCACACGCAGCTGGCTTTTGTCACTTGCTAAAGATTCAAGCATATCTTTGAATTTGCTATTATAATACCCAGCCAATTTATAGTTATTCAGGGATGTAGAGGCTGAAAAGATTTTGTGTTAGCTTTCCTCTGCCACCACTTCTATCTGTGTTGGCCTTTCTTACCAATCTTCTTCCTCTTTCCCCCACAGAAAACATATGTATAAAGCAGAGAAGACAGCAGCCTGGTACAACGGTCATCAATGTGGTGCCCACTGGCACACATATGCTCTCAGAGGCCTTCTCTGGCACTGGTTTTTTTTTATTGTACTTGCCTCTAGCTCCTGACACTGCCTCACTAACCTACCAGTCCCCAATGGGAACCAAACACCACTGACTTTAGAGAAATCTTGGTGGCAAGATAGAGTGGTGTTACACCCACCCCCACCCCCACCCACCCACATCCTATAGAAAGTTTTCCAATGTGGTTGAAATGTTGTTCAAGATCTCACAAAATGCCTACAAAACTTTCACCTGTGCACGGCCCACTCCATTTGCTTTAGAAGATTTTGTAGTTGCTGGCAACTTCATGCATGGATAAATTCTTTAAGCTGTCTTCTTGCAGATAATGTGCTACTCATTGAAGAAGACAAATCAGCTAAGTAGTGAGCGCTAAAGCTGTGCTAAATATTCTCCAGTTTCAAGTTTTGGCTTTTATGTTATTTAAAACAAAAACAAAAAAACAGAGAGCAAAACCTGGTGGCTCTAATGAGACTGTAATTTTTTCTAGAAAAAGCTAAGTACAATGGTATCTTGGTTCTCAAACGCCTTGGTACTCAAACAGCTTGGAACCCAAACACTGCAAACCTGGAAATAAGTCTTCTGCTTTGCGAACTTTTTTCGGAAGCCAAACGTGCTCCATTTTGAGTGCCACACTTCTGTTTGGAGTGCCACACTTCCATTTTGAGTGTTATGCTGAGGTCTGTCTGTTTTTGCTATTTATTTTGCATTTTTGTTTTTGCGGCTCTTTTTGTTTTGTTTTTGTGACTGTGTGGAACCCAGTTCAGATACTGAATGATTGATTGATTGATTGTGTGACTGCAGTACATTGTTTATTGCTATCATTTTATGGATCAATGGTCTCGTTAGATAGTAAAATTCATGTTAAATTGCTGATTTAGGGGTTGTTTTTAAAAGTCTGGAACACATTAATCCATTTTGCATTATTTTCTATGGGAAAGCGCACCTTGGTTTTGGAACGCTTTGGTTTTGGAACGGACTTCCAGAACGGATTAAGTTTGAGAACCAAGGTACCACTGTACTTCAATCCTGTTCAGTGTCATCGTTTCCTCTGATTACTGTTTGTTCCCTGTCTCTGCTGCTTCCATTTGTTTGTTCCCTGTCTCTGCTGCTTCCATTCTATACTACCTACAAAGATAATACATTAATCAGGAATCAATCAGAGATGTGAAAACAGTCAGTGCTGGATGGTGTGATTTGATGGCGTGAGTGCAACTGAGAGTAAGTACACTATTCACTTCATTAAGTGAGCAATTTCACAAGAAATGCTGAATCATCATTAAAATGAGGGGGTATTGGGGGGGAGGACACAGCTGACAACATCTTCTGGGTGTTGTTGTTGTTGTTGTTTAAAAAAACAAATAGACCCAAAGATGCAGTATAAATACATTAATATAACTTAACACATCCATATTTCCCAAGCTGGTATGGATGGTGAATGTCGGACGTCTAAATTAAAAGAAATAAAATCTCACAAGCTGACATAAAAGTATTCTGGATCCTCCATACCTCTGAAGACACACAATATATGTGTTATCTTTTCCACAATAGCCAGATTCCTTAAGTTCTTATACCACAAAGACAAATGTACCCGTAGATTTCTTTTAAAGTTTTCCACTGTTGGGCTTTGAAATCCCAGCTGCAGCTAACATCCATGTCAAAAGTCATTTGGAGTGTTTGTTTAAATACACTTGTAGGAAACTATGGATAGTTTTGGATCAGCCCTTTCCTCGACACTTGAACAGGACAAACATTTGGCATCAACTTGATTTTCACAGTCCTCCATGACTTGAATTCTACTGAGACTGGGGAGCTTTCTGTACTTGCAGAGGCTCTCTGTGCAATTTCAGAACCCTGATTGTGGATGGTTCTAATCTAAGACATATGAGCAGCTCCCATGAAGAGAGGAAGACCCTCCCTGGTTTCAGAAGAAGTGAAGCCAAACACAGCTATCTTCTAAAATTCACACATCCAAATTTTGTAACACCCAAAAGTGTGCCCCCAAAATACATATATAAGTGACAATGCATACTACGTTAGGTGAAATTGCTTGCTAACATGAATTTACTAGGCAAAACTGCAAATGAAAAATTCACATTTGGAGAGAAATGTACACCAGGATTTTCTCATGGATGTTGAAAGGGGGTAATCCGAACTCAACGATGAGGGGAACAAAATTGACAGACTTGCCAATTGTATATTTTCTCTGATGCATGTCACTGTGTGAAGGCATAGCTCTGGAAAGCAGCTAATCAATACTTCAGAATAAATGAAAAAGCCAGGAGTATCTGGGGTTATTCTGCCAGTTGTATTTCTGCTCTCTGCTCCCCTTGCCCCAGCAACACAGGCATGCTTTCTCCTTGGACAATGGGGGTGTCTCTCCCAGCATGCAAGCTGGAGGCCATTCTTGCCTCCATATGGCAAATCCAGGGGAATGGTAGTGGCTGCCGTGCCAAAGGACTCCCTTTTAACAGAGAAATATTTCTTTGTATATTTGTGACTGATCCCAGAGGTGCCATATAATCAGAGGAGCACTGTGGCAGTCACATGTCTCACCCCTTTCCCTGTATCCCAGCTGTAATGCAGCACTGTAGGCAATTAGAGCTCATTTGAGGTTGTTTGTAAGATGATTATTTTAGTCACTGCAGGGATGTTTCCGAATGCTTGTGTTAAGGATGACACTGAATGCCGTGCCTTTTCAGAGGAGCCGCATGGAACCAAAAGAACTAATAATATGTTACTGTTCACTTGCTGCATGATCTTCCTCTCATCTTTGATTGGGGAGACAAAGACATCTGTGTGTGGGCTACAGCAGGGACCAGGGGAGTGGGGCAAGGAAGGATCTATTTATCTTTGTAACTTTCAGAATTGGAGTACGGCACAATCTGAACAGCTGAAATACCTGCAATCTAAGCAGCTGGCTTTAGATTTTTGCAGGGACCCTTGAACAAGGTACCGTATGAGACTCCCCTCCCTCTGTGAATCTACTCCATGGATGGGGAACCCATGGCCCTCCAGATACCCTTGGACTCCAGCTCCTATGAGCCCTCCAGTTCCCATGGCCAGTGGAGAGGAATGATAGCAACTGTGGTCCAGAACATTTGGAGGGCCACAGGATACTCACCCAGGGGCTAACCACTTAGTGTCATCATTGGGAGCTCTTGCTGCACATCATTGTTACCCCCTGATAGCTTGCCAGACAGAGCCAATGAGCAATTAGGCAGCAGCACCTACTCTTCCTCCTAATTGGCACCACTGCTGCTGTTGCTTGCACTCTAATCTAGTCTGGATGACACGATAGAGAAGAGGATGAGAAGGTCCAAGGAGCTCCTCTCATTGGGCTCCCTGCTGACTATGGGCCCTCAGAAAGTGCCTACCAATTCCAATCCTTGATGCGGACCTTGATTCTGAGACTCTGCCTTGGGGAGTTAAGCCCTGTCTATGGATATGGAGGGCTTGCTACGGTTTTAATTGAAATATTGGAAATGGTTGGAAATGTTTGGGATGGGACGCTGGTACCATTTAAGGTGAGCAAGGAGGCATTACCTCCTTTCCACACCACTAGTGGTTCATAACCTGTACAATACAGTGTGATGTAGTGGTTAGCGAGACAAACTAGGACTGGCAAGAATGAGGTCCAAATTTGATTTTGAAAGGTCCTAGGCAGGCAAGAAGAAGAAGGGGGGTGGAAGGGGGTAATTTGAAGGGAGGAGCAAAATGTGCTCCAAGGTTTGGTGGTGGCAGGCAGCAGTGGTGGCCTTTTTAAGAGCCCCAACTGGTTTGTTTATTGTTACATTTATAGCCTGTCAATCTTCCAAGGAGCTCAAGGTGGTTTACATGGCTCTTCTCCTCCCCATTCTCTCCCCCCCCCCCCCAGCAACCCTGTGCGGTAGGTTAGGCAGAGAAACACTGACTGGCCCAAGGTCACCCAGAGAGTTTCATGGCTGAACGGCGATTTGAACCCTGGGGCTCCCAGGCTCTAACTGAACACTCTGTTATGCCACATCACTTCTCCTGTAAACTGGAGATGCTACAGTTCAACCTGAGACCTTCTCTGCCACTGAGCAATGGGCCCTCTCATAAGGCAGGAGATCTAATAGTCACATTTTGAGAATCCCCTTTCAAAGACCATCTGATCAGTGGTACCTGCAAACCCACTTTGGCTGAGCCACATGTTTGCCTGTCCCACACCTGACATCAGTTGTAGGATAGATGTGGGTGGCTTGGCCAAGACCTCAAGGGCCAAATGGGAAGCTCTGGTGGGCCGAAGTAGGCCTGAGGGATGGATGTTCCTCAGGCCTACCCTAACAAGAATGAAATGGTGACAAACTTATTTTTTACCTGCAATCTTTCTCTCTCCTTTCACATCTACAAATACCAGCATATATTACAGACTCCTCCAAGTGTCCTTATTTTCCAGGGATGTCCCTGATTTAGAGAAGCCATCCCAGTTTCTTATTTGATCCCAGAATGTCCCACTTTTCCTTAAAGGTAAAGGTAAAGGGACCCCTGACCATTAGGTCCAGTCGTGTCTGACTCGGGGGTTGCGGCACTCATCTCGCTTTATTGGCCGAGAGCCGGCGTACAGCTTCCAGGTCATGTGGCCAGCATGGCAAAGCCGCTTCTGGTGAACCAGAGCAGCGCACGGAAACGCCGTTTACCTTCCCACCGGAGTGGTACCTATTTATCTACTTGCACTTTCGAACTGCTAGGTGGGCAGGAGCTGGTACCGAGCAACGGGAGCTCACCCCGTCGCAAGGATTTGAACTGCTGACCTTCTGATCAGCAAGCCCTAGGCTCTGTGGTTTAACCCACAGTGCCACCTGGGTCCCTCTCACTTTTCCTTAGGATGTCCCTATTTTCACTGAATAAATGTTGGAGTGTATGGAGGTATGAAGCTGCCCAGAGTGGCTGGGGCAACCCAGTAAGATGTGTGGGGTATAAACAGTAAAATTATCATTATGGAATGGGACATCCCTATTTTCATCAGAGAAATGTTGGAGGGTATGATATTATGCAAAGTAATATTATTTATCCATTGAATGCATATTCAAAGAAACATTTATGTGAAGGGGAGGGGGGAGGAAGAATGCTTCCTTCGCTTAATTATCACTGCTTTCTTTTTAACTAATGGGGAAATGGATTAGTCAGCAACTGGGAACTTGCCGAATGCTCAGATGAAAAAGAAAGAGAGGTATTTTAAGCTGCCTCCGCAGACTGTTCTGCTTCCCTTTCAGGCAGCCTCTGCTGTCTGCTGCTGGTTCCTGGGTGATATTTTATTTATCAAAGGAGAGGCCATCACAAGAAGTAGCTGGAGGGCATGGCACTTAGTTTTGAATGGCTGGCTGCATGTTTAGCTGGAGTGATACACCAGGTAGCAGAGGGGTTACTAGTCACTACCTCTGTTCCTCTTCATGGGGAATCTTGGTGAGTGGGATCTTGTTGAGATAAATTAATGCCGCTGCTCTGCAAAGGCCAGGATCTGAAAAGGTAGGTGTGTTGTGAGAAATGTCCCTTGTTTTGAAAGGCTGTCACTCTTCCCCACACACCAGAAAGCCACAGATCAGTCAAATATAATGAATAACCTGTGTCATTTAAGAGCATCACCAGCTCCAGGGGGAGAACGAGACATCAGAGCCCTGCAGTAAAGCTAATACATTCTTCAGAGAGAACTGAGATATGCAGCCAACCAGTCTAAGAAGCCATTTTTAATAATAATAATAATAATAATAATAATAATAATAATAATCAGTAAACATGCAGGTCTGGTCGAGCACAAAAAACTGGCTATGTTTTGGAAGGCATCCGTTTTTGGTCCTTGTTGCAGCTGTGATGTTCAGGAAGGAGCAACACTTTAAAATTAGAAGTGTGCAGTGGAGCCCAAGAATTGGCTGGTTATTTGAAATGAATGTGTGAATTTCACAGCCTTCATCACTTCTGCAGCTCTGTTCCTTGCCCGTTTGCATTTATTTGTTTGTTTGTTTGTTTGTAAGTCTTTCACTGTGAAGTCCCAGAGCTTATACCAAGCAGGGGGCCTTTTCGGTAGTGGCACCCGCCCTGTCAAACACCCTCCCACCAGATGTCAAGGAAATAAACAACTCTCTGACTTTTAGAAGACATCTGAAGGCAATCATCTTGAAGCAATTGTCAGCAGGAGAATAAAAATAACACTTGATCAGTTTTGGGTGTTGTTTGGTGCCATATCATAGCAGAGCACAACTTGCCACCTGACAACAGCTGGGTGTGAATGCCCACTGGCTAATCTGTGCCAACTGTCTCCAGGCAGCCCAAGTGTTTACTAATCTTCATTAAAGGGCTTTGAGGGGTGGGTGGGTGGGTGTGATTAAGACTGGATTATTTCACTGTCTGGATGTGACTGCATTCCATTAAAGCAGCAGAAAACAGGCTGTTAAAGTTGTGATTAATTCCTCTTAGCGGGTCGTCTAATCCTCCCGGATTCCACATAATTGAGGCTGTGGGTAAACCAGCTAAAGCTCTGTTTAGGTAAGGAGTTTTGTTTTGTTTTTCTGCTTGGTCAAAACAAAGTACTACTAGATGGTGAGATGAAGGATGGTTGGCTTGAACAGCATTTGTTCAGGTAGCAGATCCCAGCTGATTAACATGACCCTAAAAGTGTGTTAAAGGAGTGGGAAGATGATGAAACAGTCATGGGACTACTTTACTGGAAAGCAAGTATTTATATATTTTTCTCAGAGCCAGTTCATACTGTTTACGGATGGGAAAATCTGTCACTTTCAGTTTCTCTCTTTCCCCTTTTCCACTCTTAAATTACTGTCTCCACATTTCCACATCGGTTTCTGTTTCTTTTTTTCTCTTTCTCTTTTTTTTAAAGTCCTCCTGAAAATCCAGCATCATCCTAGTGCAAACTTATCTTAAAATACACACTTTTGTAAGAATTTTTGCCTAATATAAACATTTTTGCAAGGTCATTTCCTGAAAATATATAACTCATTTTTGCATCCTATTCTCACTATATGCAATTGATGCACACTTTACCCCTGATAAATAATTTTTTGTATGTACTGTTTGGCAGGACAACTGCACTGCAAAATTTGGAGACATGCAGATTTCAAAGGATGGCTATGTTTTGGTTCATGCATTGCTTCAGAATCACCTTACCCCTTATATGCCCACCCAGTTGCTTCACTCTATGCAACTGGCACTGTTACGGGCGCCACATAATACCTGTACCATGCTGCTAAGAAATCAATATTTTAGTGCAGCAGTGCCTACACTTTGGAACTCCCTGTCAATTGATATCAGGCACTATGCTCTTTTCAATGCACACTTAAAACTATTTTTAAGGCAAGCCAATCCAGACATCTAGAAGTTACATGAGTTACATATTTCTTTTTTACAGTGTTTTTTTTTTTTTAAAGGGGGGGTTCTGGTACTCGCCATGAAGTTGTTACAGTAAGTGCCACATTTTTAACTTTTTTGGGGGGTGCCAGTAATGCATACCCTTGAGTACCCCCCAAAAACACTGCTTTTTAAGCTACTGTTGATTTTAATCATATTTTGAATATTTCTAGATTAATAATAATACCGTAATAATAATAGATCATTTTAGTGTTTCATTTTATACTGTATTTTTTTATACTGTTTTCTTACAGTCAAGTGGAATCTAGATTTTGTTAAACAAATAAATAAAGGTGCAAGTTTGGTGGATTCCCCTTCAAATGCAAACTGAACCCACTATTTCCCCATCCTGACTCATTTTACAGTATTCAGTAATACATATAATAATAATAATAATAATAATAATAATAATAATAATAATAATAATTTATTATTTGTACCCCGCCCATCTGACCGGGTCCCCCCAGCCACTCTGGGCGGCCTCCAAAAAACACTAAAATACATTGAAATATTACAGATTAAAAACTTCCCTAAACAGGGCTGCCTTCAGGTGTTTTCTAAAGGTCATGTAGTTGTTGATCGCTTTGACCTCTGAAGGGAGGACGTTCCACAGGGCGGGCGCCACTACCGAGAAGGCCCTCTGCCTGGTTCCCTGTAGCTTTGCTTCTCGCAGTGAGGGAACCACCAGAAGGCCCTCGGCGCTGGATCTCAGTGTCTGGGCTGAACGGTGGGGGTGGAGACGCTCCTTCAGGTATACAGGACCGAGGCCGTTTAGGGCTTTAAAGGTCAGCACCAACACTTTGAATTGTGCTCGGAAACGTACTGGGAGCCAATGTAGCTCTCTCAGGACCGGTGTTATGTGGTCATGGCGGCCACTCCCAGTCACCAGTCTAGCTGCCGCATTCTGGATCAATTGCAGTTTCCGGGTCACCTTATTAGTCATTGGCTACCTCCTACAGTCTTAGTTTCTAGAGCTGTCTGAAGATTTATTTATTTATTAGTAGCCCTTGAGGGCTAGGGTATGTTTTTCATATGAGCATTGATTGTTTGTGGATAAGTATTCAGGCGTGCTGAGCTAAGCCCCAATATGAACTGGGGAAGCGGTTGCCTTTTGCAATGTGACCCTTTAAAGGGCAAGAACAAGCCTGGCTTTTGTTTTGACTAGGAAAGAGAGGGCTTTCCAGGGGCTTTCATGGGAAACTGATTCTGCTCAAGAAACTAACATGGTCCTTCTGGGCACTTATCTGCTCCCCCCATGTGCAATGTGTAAGGAAGAGTTACTACCCAGCCAAAAGAGAGAGAAAATGTTCCCAGCAGTCTTATCACAAGGAAACATATCTACCGGTAGTTGCTGCCTCTAGTATGTCTCACTAGGACAGTGATGGCTAACCTTGACACTCCAGATGTTTTGGAACTACAACTCCCATCATCCCTGACCACTGATCCTGTTAGCTAGGGATGATGGGAGTTGTAGTTCCAAAACATCTGGAGTGTCAAGGTTAGCCATCACTGCACTAGGAAGTACTTCTTTTAGAAGTTAGAGAATTGTATTGAATTACCGGTAGCACCTGGCATATCCTGACTTATTTACCTGCACACATGACTTATTTACCTGCAGTAATGAGTAACCTCACAACTAAAAAAAAAAACATTATTAAAAAGCAAAATCCATTGGTTTTCATGCCCCCTGACTATTCTTTCCACTTCACAAGCAACCTCCCTAACCTTTATAAAGAGGTGATGACTCATGGATGGGCCTCCCAGGAACCTTAGCTGCTAACGACCCTTTGAAGTATTACGTCACATTAGAATAAAGGGATTTGTAGTTTTATCAAAAGCATCATTCCAGTTTAAGGACAATGGAGGCAGGCAAGTCGACGGTAGGTCTCCCATCTGTTTGTATACCTGGGAGACCTTCTCATGGCCAGTTACTCCACCCACTTCAAAAAGTATGGGATATTTGCTTGTAAAGTAGGGCAGAAAAGGCTAGAGCAGGGGTCAGCAACCTTTTTCAGCCATGGGCCAATCCACCGTCTGTCAGACCATATGGTGGGCCAGATCATTTGGGGGGGGGGGATGAACGAGTTCCTATGCCCCACAAATAACCCAGAGATGCATTTTAAATAAAAGGACACATTCTACTCATGTAAAAACATGCTGATTCGTGGACCATCCGTGGGCCAGATTGAGAAAGTGATTGGGCCGCATGCAGCCCACAGGCCTTAGGTTGCCTACCCCTGGGCTAGAGACACAGTGAGAAATGAAACACATTCATGGGCCAGAGTTAAGTCTGTTTTTGTGTGGAGTGGAGTCTGTTTTTGAGTCCACCCCATGCCATTTCCACCTCCACCCATTTGGACTTTGTAGGTATCCCTACAAAGCAGCATGAAGTTTTCTGCTTCTGTGTGGCTACAGTGATTGGGCTGAACCCAAAATAGAAGAGCCTCTTCCGTTCTGAGCATAGCTGTCAACCTTTCCCTTTTCTCGTGAGGAATCCTATTAGGAATAAGGGAATTTCCCTTTTAAAAAGGGAAAAAATGACAGCTATGGTTCTGAGTAGTTAATCTGAATATGGGGAACATGCAAAGTTAAGATGCATGACAGGGAAAATGACTGATAAGCCATGATGGAGGTCAATTTCTATCATGGGGTTTGTTAAATGAGGCTATCAAATGTATTGGGATAATAAATAAAAACACAAAGAGAAAACCAAAGGACAAAATACACCATCCTACTTCCAATTCAAGTTGGATTTAGAGTTGTGTCTTTAGTTTTAAAAGGCCTTTTTATTTTTTAAAGATGAAATTGTGCTGTCTCATAGTCAATAATATGGATTAAAAGTACAGAAAAGAAATGGAGTGGGTGGTATTTCCCCCCCTGTACTGTGGATCAGAAGAATTGTCAATGAGAACCAGCCCATGCTTGGGATTTTATACTGTCACAATGCCAGCTTCATCTCCTGCAAGGAATGGGAGAAGGCAGCATCACAGACGATTTGTGCAAGATAACATAACTATTCACTTCTGGACCAAAAGGAGGCTGCATAGTCTATGCCTTTTCCTCCCAGGAATCAGTACTGGGGTGAACTAAGAACAGCTGGAGACCTTTAAATAAATAGCTCCTGAAATTCCCAATGCAAATAAAAAAGCCCAGAAAATTTTTTATTATTGTAAGAGCTAAGTCATAGACAGCTGTTGAGAGGGAGCCATGAGACAGTAGTTCTGCTGGAAGTGATGAAGAGGCATCAGATCCAGTGTACCCCCAAGCTGTTCTGCTGCTGGAAGTAAAAACAGGTGTGCCAGAGATGGGGTGGCATGGCAACCAGCTTGAGAGCCAATGTGGCGTAATGGTTAAGAGTGGTGGACTTGTAATCTGGTGAACCGGGTTCACGTCCCCACTCCTCCACATGCAGTTGCTGGGTGACCTTGGGCTAGTCACACTTCTCTGAAGTGTCTCAGCCTCACTCACCTCACAGAGTGTTTGTTGTGGGGGAGGAAGGGAAAGGAGATTGTTAGCCACTTTGTGACTGCTTAGGGTAGTGATAAAGTGGGATATCAAATCCAAACTCCTCCTCCTCCTCCTCCTCCTCCTCCTCCTTCTTCTTCAGTGTTCTCAGCCTCTTCCTGCAGTGTCATAAAAGGACATTGGCATTACAGCAACAAGACTGAAGATAAGACTGGAAGCAAGGCAGAGTGGAGCAGGAACTCACGATGAACTGCTTTTATAGTAGACTACAGTATGTACTATAGGGAGGGATGCAAGTGGCGTTGTGGTCTAAACCACTGAGCCTAGGGCTTGCCGATCAGAAGGTTGGCGGTTCGAATCCCCGTGACGAGGTGAGCTCCCGTTGTTCATTTCCAGTTCCTGCCCACCTAGCAGTTCGAAAGCATGTCAAAGTGCAAGTAGATAAATAAGCACCGCTCTGGCAGGAAGGTAAACGGCGTTTTTGTGCACTGCTCTGGTTCTCCAGAAGCAGCTTAGTCATGCTGGCCACATGACCCGGAAGCTGTTTGTGGACAAACGCCCTCGGCCAGTAAAGCGAGATGAGTGCCGCAACCCCAGAGTCGTCCGCAACTGGACCTAACATAAAGGCCCTTTACCTTTATGTACTATAGGTAGGAGGGTGCTTCTTTCTTCCTCAGTATTAAGGTGTTACAGAGATTAATGGAGGAAAGGAGGGCAGGGTCCTCAGAATCACTGAAGCAAACAGAGTTCAATAACTTGGTAATAAGGAGGGTGGTGCCCACCAATTTAATATGACTGGGAGAAATATAACTTTCAATGCTAACGGTTTGTCCACACTTCTGCTTACTCTGCCACTTTCCCCTGGGAAAACTCGTGGTTTAGTTCTGAATCAGAACAAATGGCAATCAGATTTTCTGTGAATTGTTGTTTGTTCCAATTTAGTGCTCAAGAGCGGGTATTCTGGGGGAAAGTGGTGAGGGAAAGGCAAAACTTATCAGACCCATGCCTAGAAAGCACGGGGAAAGCAGAAAACTGCTTGAAGCTGTGTTTTTCTAGGTGAGGGACAAGCAGAAGTGTGGATGACCCTTAAGAGAGAGAAGTCCAGTGATGAAAAGGGCTACTGAGTTAGCTGAGGGCTCTGAGGATCCTCTGAAAAGTCCACCTCAATTGAACTGAAGTAGTGAAGATGTCCCACTGGGGGTTAGAACCAGGAAACAACCCATAACTCAGAACCTAGGAAGCAAGGGGAGCCAGTGAGGCACTCTCCAGATGTTTTTGAATTACAACTTCCATCATCCTTAAGCATTGGCCATTTAGGCTGGGGCTGACTGAAGTTCAAATCCAACATGGGGGGGCAGGGGCACCTCACAGGCTGCCTTTGCATTTAAGCCCAGTCAAAATCCCAGCCTCTACAGAATGCCCTTATACCCCTTCCTGTTGAGAAGAGTCACTTAGGGTGATTGCCTTATTGCCCTGCTTGTGGAATTTTTTATTTTTATTTTAGAAACAATGTGGGAGGCAGGATGTTGGTTTAGATGTCTCCTGGGTCTCATTCAGCAAGGCTGTTCTTAATAAATCCCATACAGCTCAGTCCTAAAAAGTGTTGGCCATTTCCCCAGACCCACCTCTTCAACACTGAAGTCATAATAAAGAATGGGACATCTTTCCCACAGTCTGGAATCACAACAGTCACTATTTAGCTAAGGGTTATACCCAATAAAATTATGTACTATTGGAATCTTATGCTATGGGTCTTCACCTCCCTTTCCTCCTGCAAGGCCACCATCACCCCCTGGTTCTCCTCTGGAGTTTCCTTCAGTCCTCTGGAGCAGATCCTGCTCATGCAATAACTCCACTGGATTTGACTCTTGGTATGGATAGGGATTTGGGGGGCAGTTAATGCAATTGAGAGTTGGCACATTTAATGCTAGAAATCATATCTTCGTTGTTCTTTCAAGAATGGAGACCAAACTATGTGTGTGTTTTTCTTGACTTGGTTGATCATGAAATTGTTCTAAGACATGCAGCTCCAAAGGAATTGCAAAGTGCACACACAGAGCACAGTTACTATGAGAAATATAACAAAGCTAATTCTCAATGAGATTCATTGACGGGCTGAGGTCAAAGAAGAAGCCGCAGACAATCACCAAGTCAATTGCACTGGGATTTGGTAATGCTAATGAAGAGAAAAGAGACATTAGGATAATGCTGACAAGCTTATTGAAACCTGAGGATATTTGAACTTAGGAACTGGGAGTAGAAAAATTCATCGTTGAGCAAAAAATGCAGAGGAACTTTGAAGATTTAAACTGACAGGTCAATCAAATCTTTCTTTGCCGTTATGAAAATGAAACTGCTTCCTGTTTTCACATCCACCCCACCTCCCAAGCAATAGATTCCTCCAGAGAATATTCAAACTAGCACACACCCACACACCCGACACCATTTGGAACAAGGCAGAATCAACTACTCACAAACCACTATCACCACCAGATGAGCCTATAAAACCAGATTGCAACAGTCCACAAGCAGAGAGTAAGCAGCCGATGATGGCTCAAGTGACAGAAGGCAGGTGAAGGCAGATGCTTCCAGGCCACAATCTCACCCAACGGTGGAGTGTCTTTTACAGTCCGTTGGCCACATTCCCTTCTGAAAGCCATGTGCCAGTTGTGAGTGGAGCCAGAGGCAAAAGGGGGTAGAGCAATGAATGTAAACTTTGCAGCAGGCTAGCTTATACACACACTCACACTCACTTCTCTTTCTTCCATCCGGACAAGCAAGAGGCATTGTAAACCACCACCACCACCACCCGCTCTCCTCCATGGATGGAGGAAATGTCTGTGATGAAAGTGTATTCTGTAAGCATGAAAGCTCCCTCCCTAATGATAAATGACTTAGGCCCCAAGTATCTAAAATGCCACCTCTTGGGGGTTAAGATTGGCAAAGGGGTCCCTCAGAAGTTCAGGATGAGGACATTCCCTGTGGAACTCCTTTCTTACAGATGTGGAAGAAAGCTGTGGAACTCCTTTCTTACAGATGTGCACCTGACACCTTTGTTGTCTACTTTTCATTGTTTGCTGAAAATGCACCCCTTTATCCTGGTCTTTGACATCTGAGAGACAGAGGGAGAGAGTACTACCCTGTCCGTCTGATTGTAAATCATTTTAACTGATTTTAATATTTAATATTCTGTTGTAGATGCTTTTAGCTTATTTTAATATTGTATTATTATATTGTCATAACTCATAACCTAGTCTGGGACCTTACAGTGAAGGGCAGGTAAGAAATCTGGTAAATAATAATCAATGGCATGCGACTCTGAGCCCTAAAAATTACTCTTCTGGATTCTTCCCTGTTTTTCACCTCTCTTTTTTTCTCCTCAGCCGGCTTCAAAACTGGAAATAAGAACAGAAAGTAGTGGAAGTGACCATGAGAAGATGTTGTTAGGATGAGACCTCCCAGCCCACCCTTCGGTTCTCTGCACATATCCTTCCTCTCCCTGAATGTGTGTTAACTTTGCATACATCATTTGGGGAACGTAATTTACAGCACAATCCTAACCAAAGGTATCCCATCAAGACAAGGATTTCTGCTTGTGGAATGGAACTTTCTGGGCCTTTACTCCTCATGCACAGTGCTGGGTTTACGTATAAGCTAAACAAGCTTATATGTTTAGGGCCCCACTCTCTTGGGGACCCCCAAAAAAATTAAAGGGGGAAAAACCTGGATGCACATTTCCAAAATATAAGATAAAAAGCAAATAAAATAAAACCTACATACAGCAACAGTGTTTTGTGTTGTGTAGGCTCCTATGATGTAAGTAATGGGCCCCGCCTGCTAGCCTGCTCCCTAAAATATCACTGGTTTGCTCATTTCTATATATAGGGTGCCTACATTCTGCATGGACTGGTTGCATGACAACATGTGCAAATGGCTTTAGATACCTATTAGGTCCATAAATTACCATATAGCCTATATTCAACACACAAAAACAGTGGCAATTTGTTGTTGACAAAGGACAGCTGGACATATAAAGGGCCCCATTACCTTCAGTAGCTTAGGGCCTCATCAAACCTAAATTCAGCCCTGCTCATGAACACACCCCATGCCCTCCACAAATCCTTTCCAGAGGGTAAGGAGAACTCCTGGAACAGATTCAGACAGTGTGTGGTTGGAGAGAAGGGAAAATTTCAGTTGCTCAAGCATAACTCATTGAACTGGCAAGGTGTGATACCTGGATACTCTGCCCTATGTACACTCAGAGGTAAGCACAATTGAATTGAATGGTGGATATAATCTTGATGTGTCACAGTTGTATGCAAAAACTGGGTGCTTACCCAGATGCATGCTTTGGGTGTTGAAGTGAAACTATTTTCCTTTTCCCATTTTGCCAAGGAAAAGGTCTAGAAAGCTTATTAACACTGTGTTGCTTACAAAGGTTAGGGTGTATTGGTACTCATTTATTCTTAACTTTTGCAGCTTTCCGCCTCCAGAGCAGTTGTGTGCATAGCTATTAGAAGGTGAGAAGGACTTTGACCGGATTCCCATACAGATATTTGGCTCAGCCAGACCTCTCCAACCCCCAGCTTCAGTCTCATAAAGGTAGTGGACGTTGCAATCCTATGTATGTTTACTAGGGAGCAAGTTCCACTGAAATCAGGGAGAGGTTGTTTTGAGTAAACACACACAGAATTCCTCTGGCAGACATGCTTCTTCCAATCAACAACAACTTTATTTCAGCTTTAAGCTCATATCAAAAACAAGACAGAAAACACAGACAAAAAAATTTCACTCACATCAGATTTGGAAAATTAAAACGATAAGATTAGTGGGAATAAAACTTAATAACTACCCAAAAAATATAGATAATTATTTCCAAGCAATTTCAGATTCCTACTAATGATCCATTACGTTTCTTGTGTGTCAGAACGGAGGTTAGAAATTTTGCCATTTGTGAGGTTACAAATTGGTCAGTATCCTGCAATAGGAAGGTAAGAAGAAAATCAGCCGGGTGCCCAGATAGTTTTTGAATTAGTGGTAGCACTAGATTCTTCCGGCTATCATCATATAGGGGGCAGTTGAACACTATATGGTGAAGTGATTCTGTCGTTCTGTTATCACAAGAACATAAGACCGAGATTTGACCTCCGGAAAATCTATGAAAAAGAAGGTTTGAAGGAAATACATTAAAACGTGCTTTGATAAAAGCAAAACGATGATTGGCAATGGAGAGAGATGAGAAATAGGTTGGTACATGGAATGCTTCTTCTGTTGACTTTTGTCCTTCAAGTTTTATATTCCACTTAGACTGTATTACTTTAACTCATCATGCACTACTTATGTGAAAGGAATCCATGCACTGAAAATTTACAGTGGAGCCTTGCTGCTGACTCCAGCCTTCGTGTTTCATAGGGTGATCACTTACTAATTAGACCCGTGAGCTTTGAGGTTCCCCACCCCTGACATACACAGTGTTAAAAAAAAGAGTAACCCAAAAGCTAAAAAAGAGGACAAAATTTGCATAAAATGTGTGTAAGCTAACATGCATGTCTAGATGCAAAATTTAGGAATAATTACTAACAGTGCTTTTACTTAGAAAGAAGGTGACAGTACTCACCATGAAGTTGTTACAGTAAGTGCCACACTTGTAACATTTGTGTACCCTTGGGTACCCCCAGAAAAACGCCCACTGATTACTATAATTTAAATAATACATCTCATCATCATGGACAGTGGAGGAAGAACATAACCATGTTGCTACTAGCCATTGGTAGTTTTATCCTCCATGAATTTATTTGATCCTCTTTTGAAGCCATCCCAATTCCTACTGAGCATTTCAATGCTCCACTAGCAGCATTCCATACAGTCTCCCTTTATAATACTTATTGGAGTTCGTCCCATCTCTCCAAATACAAACAAGAACCAGAAAATCTCCATAACCTATTTGTCTACACTTTGGTGGGCTTAATTTCTTCTGGGAGGGCACGTGTGCCTGCAAATTTCACAGCTCCTACCAAATGTGGGGGTGGGGAAAAGTTATTGCTGTTTTCATATTCCCTGTAGGTATGCAAGGGGAACACAGCTTAATTTTACACAGAACAGATGGGAACCCAAATCACAGACAGAACACAGAGTGATTTTTAAAAAGCAGAGATACAGATATAAGGTGAATCTTGGGATTGATGCACACCCCGGGTAAATACACAAAACTCCTAGTCATCACACACTTGCAATGTAATTCTAAGATACATGGAAATATATAGTCTTATGTCACGTCCACATGTGTTCAGTCATATGCCCATTGTTCTGTGACTTTTAAATTCATTTAAATTCAAGATTTCTGTCAAAACATCAATTTCTAAACATATTTCCTTTCTATATTCTCGTTTTAAACACAGTACATTGGAATTCACGAAGATTAAATTTCTCTGGCACCCCTAATGTTTATTATCTGCTTTACTAACTGGGGAATTTTAAAGCTATTGGTCTCATCTTGTGGAAGACTCAATAATACTCTGGGGTGATTTGGATCACTGAAATGCTGGTAAGCCTATGATCCTGCCGTGCATTCAGAAATGAATTCTAAGCCATGCAGAATCAAAATATTGAATTAAAAAAATTGGGGGGGGGGCAAAGGTGAAGTGGGGGAAAAGGTAAAGTTAAAAGAAGCCGAACAACCACAACTTTTCTCACCCAATTGTTTTTACTTAACAGTTTAGGTCAGTTTCAGCTAGGTCACCAGGATGTGTATGCCTACTGAATGAAGTCTTTAATCGGCTGATGGATATGAAAAAATAAATTACAGTGGCAAAATGTAATAAACATTAAAGGAAAATGATGAGGGTAATATAAGAACATTGATTTAACGAGGATGATATAGAGGAATTGTCTGTTTTATAGGTTTCTGGATGTCTATTAGGGGCTCTGTATTAAGGGACACGGCTGTTCTCTTGATATACTTAAGAGCTGTCAGTAATTCCTATTTCACAGTCCACTGCTTCAATTCAGAAACCATGTTCCAGCCTTGCCGACCCCATCCCAGGTTCGCTGGAGGGTGACCGTCTCTGCCAGAGGTGTGCTTTCAGGGGCCTGTCATGGGAAGCAGCTATATTCTTCACAATTGGGCAGTATTTAAGAAGAGTGGGTGATTGTTGCCTCCCCCTCCCTTTTCTCCTCGCCCTCTCCTCTACACCCTGTTCTGGGACTGCAGTGTCATTTGTTTCAATAATTCCTGTTCCCACCAGCTCTGTGATGTCTTGATCTTCTACGCCGGTGGCTCACTTTCCTCCCAGGCTAGCCAGACAGTAGAAGATAATGTTTTTGAATGCGCTTTGCTGGATGGGTAAAAGTTTTCCTGAATGTTCCGAGAACTCTAGCAAAACTGGCCTCAGTACCCATGGGCCTCAGAACCAGGTCTGTGGGGTTTTCACAGCCATCCCACCGTGGAGCTCCATAGGCCTCAGATGAAAAATCAACTAGTTGATTCAGTACACGACTGCTCCAGAGAAGGAGAGGCTGAGGCCCAGCAGAGGTGGATTTAGGGCAGTGTGACCACTTCCACCACCCTGGGTGCAGAGCCTAGGGGGTGGCATAGGGCATTGCGACTACAACATAATGAATTAAGCAGGGAGATAGGTGGAGGGTGCTGAATTTTGGGCTTGCCATTGAAATTTGATAGACCAGAGATCCCTGGGTCCAGGAGCCAAATGCCTTCAACACACACCCTTCACAGTGGCGGAGGAAGCCTCTCGAGCACCTGGGGCAGTGCGCCCAGGGGTGGGGTGAACTGCCCATAGGGGTGGGGCGAACCGCCCATAGCGTGCCACACCACACGGCGCCCATAGAGACAGGATGCGCCGCACCATGTGGCGCCCATAGGGACGGGCAGAAGCGGAGCTAATGTGGTGGTGCGGCATCCCTCAGGGATGACACCCAGGGAGGCCCGCCCCCACCACTCCCACCTTGCGCCGCCTCTGACTCTTCACCAACCCTGCTTTGCACCCCGAAAGTTTTTGCCTGGCTGGAGTGTGTTTTTGGACTCTGGCAATGTCTCTTGCTTCTCTGGATGGAAGAAAGAGAGAAACCAGCCTACTTTGTTGCTTTAACCCGCTTCTGCCTCTGGCTCCTCCCACCACTGTCATGTGATCTCAGAAGGTTGCCCAGAAAGGAATGCATGCCTCAGATGGAAAGCAGTTTCCGAGCCCTGGTCTACTCAGATGTAAGTCCCATTGAGTTGAACAGACAAGTGTGCATAGGACTGCAGCCTGATTCCCTCATGTCATCAAAGTAAATGAATTATATTTAGGACCTGCAGCTTTGCAAACCTGTTTGCAGCTATGAACAGGCCTGCACTGTTTGGCAATGTTTGCCAATAGGGCAAAAATATTAATCCCCCTCTTACCGTGCTATCAGTAATGCACCCTGTTGCTTCTTAACACTGCATTTATTAAAGGTTACCCACAAGATGTCAGAGTGTATATAGAAAGCAGCATTGCCTTCACTCTGAGTTTGCGTCATAACGATGCAATAAGATTAAGCAATGTCATGACTTTTGAAGTCAAAGCAGAGTGACAAACAGGCTTCTTGTCACCATTCTGGCCCCTTGCGCCTAAAAAAAGGAGACTAAAAAAACTGCTGCCTAGAAGCAACAAGAAGCATAATTGTTGCCATCAGGACTGTGTAAAGAAAATAAACATGATGAAAAAGATGGGAGCATTTCTGAAATATTTTGCCTTGCTGAAACACCCATCTACCCTTTGAGCCCAAAAGGTTATCTAGAGAACTCTTGGTTCAGCCATTCATCAGTGAGCATTGGAAAGTTGGGAATAATGTAAGCAATGGTTTCAGTTTTTCGGAGGAAGAAGCCATTTTCTGCCTACCACCTGACATGTCAGTTGGTTTTTCCTTTTTTCCTTTTGTATTTTGAATCACTGAAGGAAATCAGAGCTCAGCTCATGTGCTACATATAGGTCTCAACATCAATTCAGACTCAGGAGTGCTTTGTGTCGGAGACTTGGAATATGAATAGCATGATTGTGTGTGTTTCAGGAGTACGTGCTAAAATAATAATAATTTTCCTTTCTGCTTCAGCCAACTTTTAAGGGAGTGATGGATAATTGAGCGTGTGGCTTCCCCCATCTCACTAAGTCAGCCTGTCCTCATGCATCTGAGGTGGGGCTGCAAAGTTTTCTGATCAGGGGCTATTGCTATCATACAGAGTTTGGTTCCAATGTATGATATAGGAGGGATTCACTACTACAGAGTATGAATGGAGGAAAAAGTTAAAAGTGTCCAGATTTAAAGGTGAATCTAGCAAATTCATAAAGTACTTTCTGAAACCGTGCAAGAACTGAAACACAGCCGTCTGTCGAAATTCACACTTACCTGAATTTTGCAATTCCACTTCCCAACCAAACAGTATTTTCAAGGTGTGCATTAAAATGAATATATTAGCAAAAAATAGCATAAAAAGCATTATATTAAGAGAAACTGCTTGCTAAAATGTGAACATTAGTCAAAACCGCATGTAAAAATGTGCTTATCAAGAGAAATTATCACAAAACTGCTGAAGAATTTTCATGAGGGTTTTTGGTTAAAAAAAGAAAAGAAAATCACAAATTGCTGCAGAAATGTGGAGAACTAGAATTTCAGATTGGAAGAAGGAGAAACTGAGAGAACCATAATTGACAGATTCTCCCATCTATACTTCTTGGATAACTGTCCAAGAAGGATTGTCCCATAGTTTCCTTCCTTTTCTACAATGCTTAGAGTACCTCATGGTCACTTGTGCACTTCTTTCCTCACTGAACTGGCCACCCCTTAAGAACAGTTTGTTTTTGTCTCCCTTCACAGAGTTTGTTTCTGGAATCTCCCACAAGAAGAACATAGGCTGTGCAAAGCGTTGTAACATCAAATCTCATGTCACTACCCCCTCTCTCTCCCCACCCCTCTCTTCCTCCACATACACTTGATTAGCTGAGCTTCAAAGATTAAGGCTGTATCCCCAAAGTTTCCAGCAAGAGAAAGAAGTTCTAAATTCAAAGGCTGCAGGGGATGGGCGAGTGGGTGAATAACTCCATTTCTCTCCCACAGGCTGAGCTTTAAAGTGCTCATCCATGCTACTTGCTGTCAGTTCTCTTTTCTGCATTGCCATGCTGTGTTTCTCTGATCGGAGTTCTTTCCCCCCCTTGTCCATCAGCAGAAGCAGCTCAAGGGAACCTGCTCCTGGCAAAAGATATAAATATATACAATCCAACAGGAACTCAAATGCAAGTTCTTTCTACAACAGCGGGATACCTGGTTGAAGGAGTGATGGGTCTTTTGCAAGGGCAGATGCTGTCATTGTATCGTTTAGTCATTAGGTGGCACTGGACTTAGCTGCCAGGAGTTTTCTGGGTCTTCCCTGTTCTTTTTCAAGTAAGGCAATAATGTTCTTGTCTAGCTTCTCAGCTGATGTGCCTTCAGCCTCCCATTCCTCTGTCCTTTGTGTCTTCGCCTGTGGCTCTTTGTTTGATTTTAATTCTCCCTTTGCAGGAACTGTACAGGTTAATAGCTGCCACCTTTTCCTCATCAAATATAGATAAGAGCACCATCCCGGGATCTATGAAGGAAGCCTAAAACATTAAAATTAAAACTTAGGAAAATTCTTACTCTCAGCAGCATGCTTGACAATAGGAGGTGGAAAGATTTGTGAGAAAAGTTGCTATCTGAATGGTACCGGCAAACCTGGGCAATTGCATTGATGGGGAAAGTGGCACAGAACGTGAAAGACAAAAATGATTTAAGCACAAAAGAAAAGTTTCAAGTGACATGGCATCTCTTTCTGAAACATGTAGCACAAAAGGAACGTGCCCTTCTGCGGAATGACTGCATAAGATGACAGTGTAAACAAACAAGGAGAATACGAGTCAAAAGCAAAGAAGAACAAATGTTTTACAGTACAGCAGTTTTAACAAATGTCTATTATGTTAACATTGCTTTGTTTTCATCAAATGCAAACACACACACACACACACACACACACACACACACACACATATCCATCCCATTTCCTCCTTTACTTCTCCCTCCCTTCTCCCACCCCATATGCTCATGAGTTTTTTATGGTCTCCTGCTCAGAGACAAGCCATGAAATGAAAGCAAAACTATCCTTGTTCAGATCATGAGTTTCTGTGCTTGTTAGCTCAATACCAGCAGAGTATACAAGGAATTGCAACTTAGCCATGCCTGGGGCTTAGCATATATTGTTGGTGCAAATGAAGATGTATGTTGTTGTCCAGAGAGTTGGATGAATCTTGTAACAGCAGCTGATCTGCGAATGTTCTTTGCTTTTGCTTTTTTAAAAAATTAAACTGATGGCTGTTCAGTTTTTTCTGTATCTCTGTTTGGCATTCATGACTTTGCCTGTGCAGAGCGGATGCTCAACAGGCTTTGTTGCTGATGTACACAAATGTACATGTCTCTTGGTAATTTTACCACTTAACAATTTGCAGGTGAATGTGTAAACTGCTCATGCTGAAAAGCATTGTGTCTGAAGCAAAATTATTGCTATGTCTGAGGCATTATTTTATAGCTTTGAGGGCTGTTTCACAAGGCACCAACTGATGCTGCTGTTGCTGAATGCTAAGCATACATGGGTGAACTTGCCCACCAAGTGAGCTACAGCTTGAGAAGCACCCCATGGTACAGTGCTTCCCTGATAACTAAGGGTCTATCACAAAGGGAAAGTGGGGTGCTACCTCTGTGCTTCAAGCACAATTAGAAGAACCAAGCTCCCTAACATGCTAGATATCCACAGGCAAGGGTTGTTAACAGCAGGGAATAGGATGAATAGGACTGGCTGAAGACCTTTTACTGCCTGTGGTGAAGGACAAGATAGCATTCCCTATTCCAGTCCACCAGACAGTCTTCAGCACTGGTGTCTTCCATTGCACCTAAGAGCAGCAGGCTAGATTAGGGCATGCAAAGCAACTGTGTGACCAGAGGTTTAAGAAGGAGTAGTTGTTGCCCTCCCTACACCCTGCAGCATACACCTCCTAAGGCAGATGCCTCACTCTGTCTGATGGTAGGGTTGGACCTAGTTGGTGGGACAATCTGTCATTCAGTCCTCTAGCTATACTCTGAAATGGTACAATTCCAGAGAGTCTGAAATATCTCTCTTCTTTTTCTTTTTCTTCCTCTTCCTCTTCGTCTTCTTCTTCTTCTTCTTCTTCTTCTTCTTCTCCTCCTCCTCCTCCTCCTCCTCTGGCAATCACTCGTAGCTGAGTAAGATTGACTTCCATAAAACGGGTTTAGGTTTGGGATGGGTTTTTGGAAGATGCCTGTGTGTGAAATTGTTTTATGTTTGCAGATCAGTGCACGATGACCAATGCACAGTCTTCGCAGCAAGATTCTATTCTGATGGCATGAGTAATCACGACGACCAGTAGATTCTTATCTGCTGCAGCCTTCATCCGCCTTCACAGCCATTGTAACATACTGCTTGTTATCTTCCACCTGTTCTGCCATTGAGGACTTTTTGGATCATTCTATGTCTAGCTCCTCCTCTTTGACCTTACTGCCTTGGGTGACCCTGCTGGGAGTACGAGACTCCTGATGGCTTCACTAACAAGGGTCATAGGAACATGCAAGCCCACTCACCTCTCTCTCTCTCTCTCTCTCTCTCTCTCTCTCTCTCTCACACACACACACACACACACACACACACAGTTATCTGTACTGGCCCATATTCCTGTCTACTTTACTCTGAGTTCTGGGTCTACAGTTTTAGTTCATTGGCACCCCCCTCCCCAAAAGAAATGGCACCACCTGCTCTGTCAGTTAAAAAAAACCCACCCCTAAACTCTTAGCCAGCAATAGTAAATCTGCCCATGCACAATTTCACTTTCCAGATTTCCCCATCCCTTCATTAGTACTGTTATTTTCTTCAAAATCTTCATCCCCAGCTGTTTTTTCCTCTCTTTTATAAAAGAGCACAGAATCGTTGAACATGGAGCACAGTGAACCCACAGAACAGTAAAGGAAGGAACAAGAGAAAGTGTCTCATCCCTTAATTATCAGGAGACAGATCACATTAGTCCAAGCAGTAGCAGCCTCACAAGCCAGCCTGGGTGGAAAATCTCTAGTGCACTACCACAAGCTTATAGCGGTGATGGGACTCGGTTGTTTCATTCTCATGGACCCTGGTTCAGCACCTGCCTGTTCAGAACCATCTTGATACATCATCCTGTCACTCATCCTCCCTGCTGAGATGCCTGGCTTGCATTGGCCTTTTAACTGTGGTGACCCTCAGATCTGCTGTAACCTTGCTTCTTCCCCTGACTATTCTATCAAAGAGAAGCATTCAAATTGGTTACAAAAATCTCAGTGTTATGTCTGCTGCTGATAGTAAATTCTGGAAATTAGCTTGCCTCTCTCCGGGGAAATTGCAAACAAAGGGAGAAAAAGCACTCCATTAACAGGGAAAGAGGTGAATGCCGACAGCTCCTCAGAAGGCATCCTATATTGGCACATTTCTCAGCGTACTGATAATTCTTGATCGGGGTTTTGGAAGAGGGTTGGGGTTGGCTGCACACTGTTCATGCAATTCTGTTGACATTCCTTCCAGAGCTTCACAGGGCAGACGTAAGGCTTTGGTGAAATGACAAATGTCAACACAAGCAGCTGGTAACACAGTGGAAGTCTTCAAAACATTATGAGATGTGCTTATAGCAGGATCGGTTCCATTGGCCATACACATGCTTAGCATATCCCGGAAAAGACCCTAAGCACATAATTCCTCTATGCACATTAGTGCTTGCTGTATCAAAATCTGTACTCCAGTTTCTCAAACATTTTCTTCCTCTGTCAAAGAGGCTTCCATTTTTCTGTTTCATTCTCAGGGCACTTTAGAATTTCTTCAGTATTTGGCGAGTGGTGGCATGCAGAGTTATTGGGAGTTATTGGTTGTGGGGTGGCCAACAGTGGAGTATGTGTTTTCCTTCCCAGTAAACATTTTCTCATCATTCTGCAGCCTCCCCAGCTGCCCACACTTTCTGATCTAAAAAAAAGCCAATAGGAGGCTTTGATTGAATGTCATTGAGCTTTGACTGAAGTGCAGGCACCCAGGGAGGCTGCATTGTGCAGAATGCTGGTGAGATGACTAGCAGGATGAAAGAAAGGACACTCACAGACATCCTTCAGAAGGGAAATGCCAAAAAACACAAACTCAAACCCTGCACCCCTCCTATGATAACTGCATCATAATTTTCTATCACTTTTTTTGGGGGGGGGGGCGTTGTTAACAGCACTGATGTTCATACCTTCCAGTCTGCAATCTGGGCTTAGTTACCTTGGGAACTAGATATATCACATCCCTCTCACACACTTAGCACAGTACATCACAGTGAGAGCCCTTTTAATAACCAATTGAAGCAGAATTGAATGTATAAATTATGCATCTTTTGCCCTGCTATACCTCATTTTGTGAGTCATGGCATATATCTTTCTCATGAAGAGCTGTAGTCATAATGTCAGTTTCAGCCTTCAAAGGAGATAGCCTTGGTTTGAGAGGACCAGCTTTTCTTTACAATACAAAAGGAATTCACACTAGTTTACACCTATTTACAAAAGGAATTCACACTAGTTTATGCCCATTGTAGAGATAGGCAAAATTAAAAGAGCAGTGAGTTATGGTATCTTTTAGAGTTGTCAGTATTCCAATTGTTCAGTTTGAGCCTAAGGTTCTTGTTAGCAACACATTTTGCTGGTGGTGCATTTTTGAGACCCAAGAGTAGGCTAGTGCTTCTCTCTTTAATGCAGCTTTCAGCAGCTTCTTTTCATTTTCTGCATACTACTTCATATCTCTTTTAGACTGGTAACTGGGAGGAGGGAGGCAGTCAGCATTCCACATTTGGTCAGGAGCTGCCTATTGCTGACCCCTTTTCTACAGTCTCTTCTCAATGAGAGTTTCAGATTGTCACGTTTTATAACACTCCATTGACTTCTCTCAGGACACTATAAGTAGGCACTAGGCACTATAAGTAGAGAAGTTGGGAAATTCTAACAAAAACGGGAGCAGAAATTGCCAATGTTCACTTGTTCGTCTCATATCCAGAACAGAAAACAGTCCAATGAATATGATCAGTATTCACTGATGCTGTTTCTTTCAGTCCACAAACAATATATAATTGATTATGTTGCCTCTCCCAATTTCCATTGTGTTTGCCTTGCATTGAAATGAATGGGGTGGAATAATGTAATGACAACGTAAATTACATAACTTACGTAATTCCACCACAATGGAAAGAAGAAGAAATGCAGTGGAATGGAAACAGTGTCTATAGAAAATAACTCATAATAGAATGGTGCTGAAAGGAAAGGAAAAACTGAATGCCTTTTATGCCATTTGGTGGCCATTTATTTTACTTCATATACATGTACTAATAAAAAGGGGTTTACAAAATAAGTTATTAGCCACATCACTACAAATCTGGATGTTGTGACCACATATACTTGTTGATACTTTAGTTGGAGAAGTTGGTCTTGCCGGGTATGGTTGTTTCCATACAACCCTGATAGAATGACCTGAGAAAAGCTAAATATAGGAATAAATATTATAAAGACACGAATACTGTACTTACTTGGTTGGTGGCAAGATTGGAGGGGAGAGGGATATTTTTGCTTATGTTCATATTTAGTTTGTCTAGTTATAGCTTGTTATATATCTATGAAAAGCAATTAAAATTAATTGCAAAAGAAAAATTCAGTGGTTATTTTATGACTCGGGAACTGTCAGGATCCCCTAGTTCTGCAGTAATCATGACACAGAGTCGGAGGCTGCAGAGTCTCCAGCTAAGGTAGGGTTGCCACATGCCCATTTGTTCCTGGGCATGTCCGGGATTCCAAGGGCAAAATTACCATCCAGGGGAAATGTTTAAAAACCAGTAAAATGTCCAGGGTATTTGCAAACAGAACCAGGAAGTGTATGCCCAAAAAAGTTACTCAACAAGTTTTTGTGTCAGGATTTTTACTGGCAACTATAAAGGACCTGGAGCAAGTTCTGAGCCTGATGTTGGGGTTCAGGAGACCACTGAGGCTAACAGATGGAAGCCCACAGAACACCCTCCCAAAGAACCAGGGCTTATAAAGCCAAAGTCAGAACTCATACAGATGCCTTTGCCAGAGCCTGAGGGACCAAATCCCTTCCATAGTTGCTCACCAATCTACAGTGGTACCTCGGTTTGCGAACAGCCCTGTTAACGAACTTTTTGGTTTACGAACTCCGCAAAACCGCAAGCAGTGTTCTGGTTTGCAAACTTTACCTCAGTCTATGAATGGAAGCCGAACAGTGAAAGGGCACCGGTGGCAGGAGGCCTCATTAGGGAAAGTGCGCCTCGGTTTAAGAACGGATTTGGTTTAAGAAGGGACTTCAGGAACGGATTAAGTTTGTAAACCAAGGTACCACTGTAGTAGCACCAGGAGAACACAGGAGCGGTGTCTGTCTTCAGACCAGGGGGCTGGGCCTTTAAGAAACTAAGTACTCCACAAGCAGGTAGAGTCTGGGAGGTGTGGTTTCCTATTGACCTTTGTTGCTCACTTAAGTAAGTACATTTTATTACGGTCGAGGACCAGCTCTTTGTTGCTCACTTGAAACTATATGTGGTTCTGTAACTTATGGTGTACCTTGTTCCATAGACTCCAGGACCAGAGGCTCAGCACTACCATATGTGTGAGCCGATGTCTGCTGCATTTCACCCCATTTTACCATTCACTGGTCAAAGCCATAATTTAGAGTTTCTAAAAAATTCATTCTGCTTAAATATTCATCTACTGTGTTATTAATAACACAGACAAGGGATCTGTCTTTCAAGAGATGATTTCCATCATCCTGGTTCCCCTTTAATTTGTGGTTTGTCCTTTTTCCAAAAGGAAACTGCTCTTTGAACTGAGTCGGAATCTTTCAAAATGCCTAGCCTGAAAATGCCACATGCTATTAAAAGGTTTTGTGCGGGTTTTTTAAGGGGAAAAAAAAAGAAAAATCACACTTTGATAAACCATTATCTGATTTTCATATCACATCATATTTTTTTTTTAAAAAAAGGAAGGAAAAAAGCACAGCATCAGTTGAAAGGGAATTGTAACAGATTGTCATGGAGGTCACATCCTTACAACCCCAGACATTGTTCAGATACAAATCTAATATAAAAGAGGTGTCTTCATATGCTAAATAAATACATTCTTATAAATGCTGCACTTGGCTGATTTGCCTGTGCTTATTCATGACTTAAGACCAAACCCGAAATGTGTAATGTGCAGCTATGGCAGTTTTGTTTTTTGTTTGTTTTTTGTCCTTTACTTGATCACAAGTGTAGGAGTGGATTATTATCAATATTGTAGTGTGCAGCAAAGTGAGGTTTATTCCTCATGAGCTGTGGCATCCAACGCTTTGGAAACCTCTCTCATTCAATATTACAGGTGCCACCATCTCTGTTGTTGTTTGGGTGCATTTTAAATAGAGATCTTCCCCAGCCTGCGACTTTATTGTATTGGAAATGCTTTAAGTTCAAATGGTTTTGCCATTTGCATGTTTGTCACACTGGGCTCCTTGGGGAGGAAGGGGAGGAGACAAATTTCAATAACAATAATACTCCAGCCATCTTGAACACCCATCCTTGTCAAATTTAAAGTGTGGCTGCTGGAAAGGCCATTGTTATTCTTGAACAGTCCCATCTGCACTTAGATCTTTGCACAGGGTCTGGACAACTTCCTCTCAAACTGATCTCATGGAAGGGCCAGGAGAGGGTACTGTATTCCAGTGGTTCTCAATCTGTCCCTGCTTCCCAGCCCAAATGTTCATGTTTCCCAGCGCAGTAACCACTTTTCCAATTCTTGAAGTGTGGAGTGCCACCATCTCACACCAACTATTTTCCATAAGATTTTATTAAAGCTTTTTCGTAATACAATAAGATTTTTTTTATTTAAAAAAACCCTAATCTAGATAAAAACAAAAACCAAGAAAGAAAGAGCAAAGGAAATGCAGAGTCCTCTCTCAAAGGTAGATCTTAATCTTTGTCTCCCACAGAAGGGGCTGGACCCTCCCAGCTCTCACCTAGGAGCTTCCCTTTCTTCTCCCAGCCTGGAAGATCTTCCCTGTCTTTCACACAGGGTCCTTCACCAGCCAATCTCCACCTTCATCACCCCACCTATTTTCCAAGCTTACAATTGGGCCACTGTGCGCAGAAAGCTCATTTCCCAATGCCACAATCGGCAGCTTTGTTAAATATCGAAATATCTTTGTTGCAAAGCCATGAAGCAACAAGGGTAAATGCAGCGGATATGGAAAGGGGCTTATATAATGTGTCAGTTCTTCAGTTTGGGAAATGACAGGATTACATTATATTGGATTTTATTTTAGGGAGTTTGGGCTTTTGTTTTTATTTTGGTTTCGGGCCTTTTTACATCTTCCTCCTTCTGGTCTGTAATCAATCTCTCTCTCTCTCTCTCTCTCTCTCTCTCTCTCTCAGCACAATTCCTTGAGTAGCTGCCGCAATGGGAGCCCACACACCAGCTGTCCTGGTGTTTATCGGGTTTAGTAGGGGAGGAGCTCACAGCTGGAGGATGAGAGAGCTCAAGTCTTGCTAGTGATTAGCTGCCGGTTACCAGGCCGACACACACCATATGTGGGACAGTCACCCAGACCATTGCAGGCTGCTAGGTGAATCTGTGCCAGCCCCTGTTTAGCTCTGGGGGGAGAGCCAGAGGACAATACTTCCCAGTCCCTATTTCAAGGGCCTCTCAAGGTGCCTGGGTGTGCGCTGAGACGGGGTAGGATTTATTTATTGTGCATTTTTGCTGCTTGCCTTAAGCCAGCACCAGCGCTATGATATTGTAAAGCTGGAAAAGAGTTCAGAATTAAGCAAAGGGACTGAAGCAACTCCGCTGGGAGAAAAGAGATACAGCCTTTGTGGCTTATTCTAGGCCAAGTAAGGGAGGCATAATTTAAATGATGTATGGTTTAAAGACAGTGGGTGGAGGAATGTTTTCTCTCTTGAGTGTGTCATGATGCTGCAACTTGGGCCCACCCAATGACCATATCCAGTATGGACCATATCTAGGACTTTTTAACAGACCATCGGAACTCTCCGCAAACCACACCCCTTCTCCCTAGGACATTCCCTTTACTGGTTCTGCTTTGCAGCCTCCTTGGGGGTTTCTGTCTAGCTAAAGCGGCACGTGAGTGTGTGTGGTTGTGTGAAGAAAACTCACATTCATTGCTCTGCCCATTTTTTTTTTTTTTTTTTAAATAATTTTTATTGATTTTATAATTTTATAAATATTCAACGTTACATTTCGGTCAGGATTCATCACTCCCCACCTCTCACCTTGGGGAGTTATTTAATCTTACCCTCCCTCTCACAGAGGTAAACCCATTCATTATTTCCCCTGACCTTAAAGCAATCATTATCTGACTTCGGCCTAACCCTGTTACCGGGTAAACCATTCTTAGTTACAAAACTTAGTCATAGTGACTTCCTCCGCACCTCCCCAGTGGCTGCATTAAACAAAATATATCTCCAATTCAGGTACATAATTACATTAAGCATATCTTTAACTTTGTAACAAAGCATAGTTCTAACTCTAGTAAAGTAGCATTACATTCTTTTTTCATATCATCTGTTAATTCCAACCTCAGCGTCATCCTCCCAAATCTTTTATAAATTTCCTTCTGATTCCCCTGAATCTTCAGGCTCCCAACTTCGAAAGATCCTAACATAATCATAACTCAAGACCATGTCCGATAGAAATGTTCAAAATCCACACATTTAATCAATCCGGGGTTACCCACCTACACTGTTCAACCCTCCCCTCGCCTTTCCCCAGTCCAAGTCCAAGTGCTTGCTTGCACTTGGACTTCACCTTCTCTTTGACTTCTCAGCTGTTCCTGCTCCCACTTCTTAAACCAATTCTTCTTCTTTATTGGTGTCTTCTTGCGTCGAAAAAAATAGTCCTTTGCCGATGTTGTTTTCTTGTTCCTCTTCTTCAGTCTAAATATCTTGTGCCGAGAAGAAATTTTCCTGTGGCGAGGCTTGCCTTTGACCTTGGGGGGGATTTCTCCCCCTTCCATCCTTTGTGCAGCTGGCATAACATCAGTGTTGATTACTTCTCCTCTCATTCTTGCAGTCTCCGCTTGGAATTCCTTTCTCAGTTCCCAGATTTTTTCAAGGACCCTCCTCCAGCCTCCATTTTCAAAATCATCCTCCATTTTCATAGACATAGCTTTGCAATATTCCAGGCCGAACCAAGTCCAAGTTCAAAGTCCAAATTCCCGCAATAGAGTCCAACAGGTCCGATTCAGATCCTCTACTTATCAAGAGTGTTAGTTAGGTGCCCCCCCGATCAGGGGTATCAAAAGGATCCAATCTCTGTTGTATAACCAAATTCGATTACAGTTCAACCGCATCGGTAATAAAGTTCCTGATTTAGTGCCACAGTAGCAAGGGACGGACCTCCGTAATTACATCCCAATGCTGTTCCAGATCAGTCCAAATTCTTGAAATTCTTTCTTAATTACTCACATTTAAGTCGTCCGATCTTGTTTTGTTTTGGAGGAATCGGCGCGCTCAGGGGGGAAGGACTCGCGGCTTCCACCCGACGGGCAATGGCGATCCGATGAGCTCCGTCGCCCCGCGTCGCTCACGGCGGCCCCTACTGGGGTCTACCGGGGAGTTGGGGCAACGTTCCGAGCTTCTGCCGGATCTTAGGTCCCGGGACAACCCTCCCGGGAGTTTTGGGGGTTGCGTCGCCGTCGCAAGCTCCCCTTTGAGCCGGTCGGGTCGGGGAATGTCAAGAGCGACATTTCCCCCGACCTTCTCCCTCCGGCGCGCCGACCGGAAGCCCCTGCCCATTTTTTCTCATGTCTCCACTTACCATTAGCTTGTGGCACCTGGATGGGTTGCCCGGAAGGGAATGCGGGCCAAAAAAAAAAAAAAAGGTTCACTATCCTTGGCTTTACAGAATGCCGAGCTGCTGCTTCAGGGGAAAGGGAAAAAGCTCAGCCCATTGCCCTTGCTGCTTAGGGGAAGGGCTGTAGCTCAGTGGTAGAGCATCTGCTTTGCACACAGAAGGTCCCAGGTTCAACTCCCAGCATCTCCAGGAAGGGGTGGGGAAGACTCCTGCCTGAAACCTTGGAAAGCCACTGCCAGGCAGTGCAGACTCTACATAGCTACATGGACCAATGGTTTGACTAAACAACCTACCTGCCACGGGGACTGGCTCACCAGAGTGGTGCATGCTCTAGTTATCTCCCGCTTGGACTACTGCAATGAGCTGTACGTGGGGCTACCTTTGAAGGTGACTCAGAAACTTCAGCTAATCCAGAATGCGGCAGCTAGACTGGTGACTGGGAGCAGCCGCCAAGACCATAAAACACTGGTTCTGAAAGACCTAGATTGGCTCCCAGTACATTTCCGAGCACAATTCAAAGTGTCGCTGTTGACCTTTAAAGCCCTAAACGGCCTCGGCCCAGTATACCTGAAGGAGCGTCTCCACCCCCATTGTTCTGCCAGGACACGGAGGTCCAGCTCCGAGGGCCTTCTGGCTGTTCCCTCACTGTGAGAATTGAGGTTACAGGGAACCAGGCAGAGGGCCTTCTCGGCAGTGGTACCTGCCCTGTGGAATGCCCTCCCATCAGATGTCAAGGAAATAAACAACTATCTGACTTTTAGAAGACATCTGAAGGCAGCCCTGTTTAAGGAAGTTTTAATGTTTGATGTTTTATCCCTTTTTATTATTAATAATAATATTCTGTTGGGAGCCGCCCAGAGTGGCTGGGGAAACCCAGCCAGATGGGTGAGGCATAAATAAATAAATTATTATTATTATTATTATTATTATTATTATTATTATTATTATTTCACCATCTAGGTCTTACAGCAATGTACAAAAAGTATACAGACAGACAGACAGACATCCTGTCCCTATGCTGTTTTTTAAAAAAATCACTCATACATTCCCCTCCACATGGAGACTTAATGTGTGCAAGGAAAGCTCATGGGGCCATTCTTGCAGAATATGTGCAACAACTGCACATGTACTGGAAGGGGATGAGGGAAATGACAGAACACCCTGGAAAGGCGCCAAGTGAGTTTGTCACTCAGCACTCGCCCGCCATTCCCTTCCCGTCCCCTATTCACAATCATTCTTCACTTGTCAGCTATCAGCCAATCCTTCATAGACAGACTAACTAGGATGTGGCAGGTTTTAGCAGTTGCCTGTACTGCTCTGCCAGTTTGTCAATCCGAGGGGAAGCTCCTCATACTCCGTAAATGTCCAACTGCAGGAGAGGGTAGATTCCAGATGGATGCCTTCCTGATTGGCTGGAAGCTATGACAATGCGGGAGGGGGGCATTTTCCTGTTTGGGGTATTGGGAGATGGCAGAGGTGTGATGGAGGGAAGATCCATTTGATTGCATGCTGTGCTGCGCCAGGATGGTTTGCAGGCTTCTCTAGCTAGCATTGGTAGCAAGTCAGAGCTAAATCTGAGCCAGCAAAAATTTTTTTTTTTACTAATGTCTAGGCTTTGCTCTGAAAGAAGTTATTCTGATTATTGATTCACTCTACAGTACCAAAAAGAATGCCCCAGAGCATGTGCAAAGTGGTTTTCCTCTCTTCGTTGAACAACCACACCTCCTTCCTCCACACATATGAGAAGATGATGAAATTCTTCCTGAGGGATGACTTCCAGGAAGAAGTGTGTTCCAGAATTTCTCTTTCTTGGAGATCAGTCCCTTTTTTTGTTTAAAGTTCAACCTTTTTTAAAAATAAAAATCTACTGTTCATAGCGATGGGCTGAGAAGTTCTTTCTGTTCCATTTCAGTCTTCTGGGACTCAGTCGTAGGTCCTTTCTGCCCTACGCTAGCCTTTTGGTGCTAGTGTGTCCCACATTGATCCATTGTATATTATTCTGTCTCATTGAGAGCCAGTGTGGTGTAGTGGTTAAGAGCGGTAGACTCGTAATCTGGGGAACCAGGTTCGCGTCTCCGCTCCTCCACATGCAGCTGCTGGGTGACCTTGGGCTAGTCACACTTCTCTGAAGTCTCTCAGCCCCACTCACCTCACAGAGTGTTTGTTGTGGGGGAGGAAGGGAAAGGAGAATGTGAGCCGCTTTGAGACTCCTTCAGGTAGTGATAAAGCGGGATATCAAATCCAAACTCTTCTTCTTCTTCTTCTTCACTGTGCACAATTTGTGTGCCCTTTCATGTAAAATATACTCTTTTAAGTATATTTAAGTATATAAGGTCAATACAGCCCAGGTGGTTAGGAAGGCCCAACAGAGACTTCATTCCCTAAGGGTCTTGCGAAAGAACACAGTTGAACAGCAACTGATGATTTCCTTCTATCGGTCCACGATAGAAAGTGTTCTCTCATACTGCATTACGGTGTGGTATGCTGGCTTGACAGCCATGGACAGAGAGTCCCTACGGAGGGTGGTGAAGACAGCACAGGATATCGTGGGCTGTCCCCTGAGTCCGCTAGATGTTAACGCGAGAGACCGTTGCCTCAGAAGAGCGAGGAACATTCTCAGAGATGACTCACACCCTGGCCAGCACCTTTTTAATCTCCTGCCCTCGGGCAGGAGATATAGAAACATGATAAGCCGCACCAACAGGTTAAAGAACAGTTTCTACCCGTGGGCCGTGAGACTGCTGAATGAAAGACAGCAACATTGCAGCTGACGTTCAGGGTCGGTGGTTGTACGACAGCACATAGAGTGTGACAAGGACTGAGAGATTAGGGGGGAGGGGGGCTCGTTTAATCTCACTGTAAACATGTGGTACAGTGACAATAAAGTATTTCTATTTCTATTTCTATTTTAACATTTACATAAAATGCACAATCTTTGATGCTTTCCAATGCATGCACCAGAGAATAGGCATCTTTTATATAAGCTACATATAATTGTTCTCCTCTTCGGGTCCTCTCTCTGTAGAAAGCTCTCTCTCCAAATAAGTACTTAAGTGGGATGCATGAAACATCTTCCCTCATTTGGAAGCTGCAGATTTCTGTGTCCTAAGCCTGGTGCTTATCTAAGTTGTGTCCCACTCTGTAGGACAGTGATGGCTAACCTTGACACTCCAGATGTTTTGGGACTACAACTCCCATCATCCCTGACCACTGATCCTGTTAGCTAGGGATGATGGGAGTTGTAGTTCCAAAACATCTGGGGTGTCAAGGTTAGCCATCACTGCTGTAGGAACTTGGTGCTTGGGGAACAGGCTCAAGACACTGGTTTAAAGGCACATCCTGATGGTTGAACAAACAGGATTCCATGCTGCTTGAGAGCCTGTTTTGCTTTGTCCTCCTTGTTTGCCCAGCAGAGAGTCTTGTCTACACTTCTGTGTGTGTCTCAGAGTGACCTTTAGTGGCTGAATAATATATTGCAGATGCATTCCTGAGTTGCTGGATTGGTGCATTTTCACCATCACATCTCAACTAATTACCACATCTCTGTCCTCTGTAGGGACAAGACTGAAGAGTTGGCAATGGGGAGATTAACTCTTTCTCTCCCTGCCACAATCCTGGGTGGATTCAAATGCAAACAGCACCTTTGCAGAGGAGGTACTTGCCAGGGCCATAGCACCAAGGGGGGAAATTAAACATCCACTCCTCACCATGCATGGCACTTAGTTTAGGTGAGGGCAGACATAGGAAAACTCGGCCCTCCAAATGTTTTGGGACTACAATTCCCATCATCTCTGACCACTGGTCCTGTTAGCTAAGGATCATGGGAGTTGTAGTCCCAAAACATCTAGAGGGTCGAGTTTGCCTATGCCTGGTCCAGGGGCTGCATTGCTTCATAAGTAACCTTGATGGAGGTAAAAGTGGGTTAAGCAGCAGGTGTGACTCTTACTTTTGTACAATAGACCACAATCCAGTCACTCAAAAGCCAGAGGTTCCAACATATTCATCTCTCCATGAAGGCAAGCAAGGGGCATTATTACACTTCAAGGACATTCCTGGGCAGACAAAAGTACTTAAAAAGAGCACAGAGCAGGGCTTGTGAGAGATGCAGCCTGGGAAGAAAGAGTGTGGCCTGAGAAGGGAATGTTGCCTGGGGCAAGTCCCGAGGGTTGTATTTCCCCTCCAGGCCTGTGGTTTCCACTGCACGCTACCCCACTGGCACCGCAGTCTTACCTGTGGCTGCTGGTTATATTGCCAACAAATAAAACTGCATGTGCTTGTTAATTGTATGCATGCAATTAATCTTCGTTCACACCAGTTCCAATATATCCCTCATGGTTTGCAATAAAAAAAAAATGTGGCATTGGATGATTTGGCACAGTGGCATTTATGGTTTTCCCTCTGAAAGAGATAAATAGAGGCCTGCATCTGAACAGCATTTGACGACCTCCTCCCACCTCTGCACACTTTTACAGTGATGGTGGGTATGAAGGGGGCTGTATATGGCAAACATCTCCCCCCTCCCTCCCATCATCTTGCAAGCCAGCCTCTTAAAAGATGTGCAAAGATCACATATGCGCAGCTTCTGCCTTTGGAGCTGGGATCGCAGCAGAAATAGAGGGTTCACTGATGAGTGGAGGAACAGAGGGATAATACAATACTAAATTGTCCTATATCACCTCTTGTGCCTCTTCAAAAAGGGACAACAGCAAGTCAAAACCAGCCCAGAGGTTAGCAAGTCACCGAAGCATGCAGTGCCAGGCAAACAACAGAAGCTGAATGTGGAATCGAAAACAAATGGATTATACACATAGCAGTCAGTGCAAATGTCCCCTCAGTGCTCGGTAATCCCCATGATCTCATGACCCAGAGCAGATCTACACCATACACTTCAAGCATAGTTGATGCACATTTAAAGCACATGGCTTCCCCCTAAAGAATCCTGGGTTCTGTAGTTTGTTAAGGAATACGAGAATCATATCCCCCTCTGGGAGGGGGAAACTACAGTTCCCAGGATTCTTTGGGGGAAGTCATGTGCTTTGAATGTCCTTTAAATGCCTGGTGTGGATCTGCTCCTAGCGCGGATTGCATGGAAGGAAAAGCTGATTGCATGGACAGCCCTGCCATAACAGGCATTCCCCATATGAAGGTGTTGCTGGCTTCTTCACAAAAGCCCTGCTGAACTGAGATCTCCCTGTCAATCCTGGAACAGAAAAGCTCTTTGATTCTGAACCTTGTCGTTGGTCCATCAAGCTCAACATTCTCTATACCAGGGGTAGCCAACATAGTGCCCTCCACGTGTTTTGGTCTACAGCTTCCACCAGTCTGCAACTGTCTTGGCCACACCTGGTGGTCTATTCTCAATGGCAGCAGGTCTCTGGCATTTCAAACAGGCATTCATCCCTACCTGGGAATCCGAGGGACTGAATAGGGGGACTTTCACCATGCAAAGCATGGAGCTCCATCACTGAGCCATAGCTCTGCAAGCTTCTGTTTACCATTTTGAAAAGGCCACAAAGTGGGTGAAAGGGTTGTGTGGTTGCTGTGCATGCAGCTACTCTGCAAGCAGTGCACTCCCGCCGCTGGTTGGGGACGTGGTGTACACATGTTACCCACAATCCACCTCTGCCCTGTCATTTCTGTGGTTTGATATGTTTTTCAGCAGGCCAGCTTCGATCCGCGTGGGGGTGGGTGGGAATGACCTAGCTGCATTTTAAGTAGGTCATGTGTCTTCAACCTAAGCAGCAGTGATGACCACTTCCATTATGAAACCCTTTGTCCATTTCCTCTTCCAGTTCTTTCCCCAGCTCTGCAGATTTCAGCTGCAACCGCTTAAGAACAGCAAAACTCCGCTGTGCTAGGATGCAACATCTGTTAACATTTGAATGTCTACTGTTCTTTTAATCCTCCCGAGAAAGAGAGAGAGAGAGAGAACCCAACAGCCATCACCACCCTACAATCTTTCAGCACAGAACCTCTTTGACAATATGCCTTGAAATCGATTAGTTTACGTGAAAAGGTCGGGCCTGCTAGAATGACATTCTCTCCGCTGTGGCTTTGTTCTATTTTTAAAGGCCCTTGCTGACACTCATTTTACAACAGCCCATTCCCTTATGCTGTCCCCTGATTGCAGAGCGGCCATCCACAGCTTGAGTCCGGTTCCCTGGGCACAAGAGTGTGTAAAAGGCGGTCTGGCCAGTAATCACCATTCCGCTTTTTTTTCTGTAAGGAAGCAGGAAGATGGAACAAGCTGCTGTTGGCATTTGACCTCAAGGATTAGATAAGGAAAATCTTGAACCACAGGGCATCTCCTCCCACAGATAGAAAACCTGTTCCGGCAGAAAAAAACTGTCCTAATGCTTTTGAATAAATGTCTATTTTAGTCTGTTTGGGGGCTACCAATTTGCAATTCTCTCCTCGGCTGCTTCCCTTCTCTTGCCCTCTATTCATTATGTCTTCAAATAATACACACACCAATGGACTTATTCCTGAAAATCTATCGGAAATCCATTTCCCCTGATGAGGGGTGGGCTCCTTACATGCAACTGTAACAATAATTTTTAATTAAACTTTGCAGCAATAGGCTGTTTATCGCTGGCATCACACAATCTGCCCCTGGCTCTCTATCTTCCTTGCTCTCTCCCTGTCTTTCTGTCTGTCTCTCTCTTTTAAATAAAAGATGACTTTTTGTCAATAAAAAATCTTTATCAGATGAACAGAACTGCAGCTGCTACTTTGGTGGCCGATCTGTGAGAGCAGGGCAAAAGGCGAGTGGGTGGTCCAAGCTTGGCGGGAAGGGTCTTTCTTACTGGGAGGCTGGAGATCTACAGGAATCGAGCCCAGGTTTCAATTTTCATTACCATGAAGTGTGTGTTTTGTGTGCATGTGTGTGTGCATGTACATGACTAATGTGTAGGTCATGTTTGAGGATATTTATGGAAACTTATTTCTCTGAATTTGTGTACTTATCATCCAGATCATGTGACTGCAGCTTGTGGCTGGTCAAAAGCAGTGTTAAGGGCAGGGCCGGCGTGTCCATTAAGGCGAACTAGGCAGTTGCCTAGTGCGCCAAAATGGAGGGGGCGCTGGCCAGCCTGCCCCCCGCCCCCGCCCGGTGCTACCCCAACCAGCGGCAGGGCAAGCAGCTTGGAGTGAAAATCGCAGCGGCGGGGGCGCCAAAATGGAGGGGGCGCTGGCCAGTCTGCCCCTCGCCCCCTGCCACCACCCAGTGCCGCCCCAACCAGCGGGCGGAGCAAGGAACTTGGGGTGAAAACTGGGGAGGGGGCGGGAGGGCGCCCGGCTCCGGGCAGGGGGCGGGGCACCGCTCCGCAATGTGCGTCATGCGCAATGACGTCACGTGACCCACCCCCTCGCCTAGGGCGCCAAAATCGCTAGCACCGGTCCTGGTTAAGGGTAGAAAAAGCAGCCTTCTAAACAGTGAGCTCTATCAAGAACTGTCTCTCAGAGTTCCTTGTGCATACCCAGGAGTGAGGCTGGTTATATGGACAAAGCACAATAATTGCTTCAAACATGCTTACAACCATGCTGGTCAATAAATAAAATAAATAAAAACATTGACAGGATAACACCTTTATTTGGGCCAGAAAAAGTTAAGAAACAAAACTTCTCAGGATTCTTCCTCAGGCTGAATGTTGTACTGTATTTAATAGTGTTGGGGTAGAAATTTATCCCATTTTCCCCAACCATTTCCATCAATTAATGAGGAAAAATGCATTCAACAATTATCAACGGGGTGAAAGAACATTTTGGTGCAATTCTCATGGGTGGGTTGCCAGGCTTCTGTCATACTTACTTTACTTTGCAGGTTACTGGGGAGGGGTGACCTCCACAGGTGTTTGCACTCCAATTGAAACCCAAGGAATATTTCATGGGGTAATTTCTCCCACGGGCTTTTTTATTATTATCAGCGTAGGCAACCAGGGAGGCTGCAATGTGCTAGATAAATGTGTTTTGTTGTTGTTTAGTCATTTAGTCGTGTCTGACTCTTCATGACCCCATGGACCAGAGCACGCCAGGCACTCCTGTCTTCCACTGCCTCCCGCAGTTTGGTCAAACTCATGTTAGTAGCTTTGAGAAAACTGTCCAACCATCTCGTCCTCTGTCATCCCCTTTTCCTTGTGCCCTCAATATTTCCCAGCATCAAGGTCTTTTCCAGGGAGTCTTCTCTTCTCATGAGGTGGCCAAAGTATTGGAGCCTAAGCTTCAGGATCTGTCCTTCCAGTGAGCACTCAGGGCTGATTTCCTTAAGAATGGATAGGTTTGATCATCTTGCAGTCCAGGGGACTCTCAATAGTCTCCTCCAGCACTATAATTCAAAAGCATCAATTCTTCAGTGATCCGCCTTCTTTATGGTCCAGCTCTCACTTCCATACATCACTACTGGGAAAACCATAGCTTTAACTATACGAACCTTTGTCAGCACATACCGCCCACATTGTAATGAAAAGTTAATCTTGAAAACCCTTGCCCCATGAATTCTCAAGAAATTTTAAAGTGCCCTGAGCATGAAGAAGAAAAATGGAAGTTTCTTTTAGAGAAGAAAATGTTTGAGAAACTGGAGAGCAAATTCTGGCATCACCCTAATATTAAGGGAGGTGGGGGGGACAGCAAAGATGTGTGTCTTTGTGTACTTGGGGTGGGGGGTTAATGTCATAAATGTGGAAAGTGTCGTTCCAAAATTAAAATAGAAACATTTATTGAATGAGATTGTGTGCCTGGGATGGGATTGTAGTATGTGTGTAGCAGAGGATTCATGTAGTAAACTTGTACTGGGACCAAAATATGGTGCCTGAGCCTTAATGGAGACACTCCATTGAGCCTTAGCCACACTGGAAAGTATTGTTTCTTTAGGTAAAGGTAAAGGGACCCCTGACCATTAGGTCCAGTCGTGTCCGACTCTGGGGTTGCGCACTCATCTCGCATTAATGGCCAAGGGAGCCGGCGTACAGCTTCTGGGTCATGTGGCCAGCATGACAAAGCCGCTTCTGGTGAACCAGAGCAGCGCACGGAAACGCCGTTTACCTTCCCGCCGGAGCGGTACCTATTTATCTACTTGCACTTTGACGTGCTTTCGAACAGCTAGGTGGGCAGGAGCTGGGACCGAGCAACGGGAGCTCACCCCGTCGCAGGATTCAAACCGCCGACCTTCTGATCAGCAAGCCCTAGGCTCTGTGGTTTAACCCACAGCGCCACCTGGGTCCCTTTAATTGTTTCTTTAAGGCTCCTTAAATGACTGAGTACCACAATACTTCAAGGACTGCCTCTCCCCATATGAACCAACCCAGACCCTGACATCATCATCTGAGGCCCTTTTTCATGTGCCCCCTCCACGAGACATCCAGAGGTTGGCAACATGAGAATGGGTCTTCTCTGTGGTGGCTCCCCTTTTGTGGAATGCTCTCCTCTGGGAGGCTTGCCTGGTACCTTCATTACACATGTAGCTTTAGCTGCCAAGCAAAAATGTTTCTCTATACAGTAACCATGTTTCTGACAGATTAAAGTATTATATGGCCTTTTAAATGTGCTTGTGGGAAGGGGGGTTATTGGTTTGTTTTTGATTTTATTATGTATCTTGTGTTCTCATTTTGAATTTTCATGTTGTGAATCACCTGTGAGATATACAAATTTAATAAATAATAATAAAAACAACAACAATAATGTTGAGATACACATGGCATTCTAAGGGCTAGGGGTGGCTTGTTTCGGAAACAGCCCTGCTAAAGCATGAATCATTGCAGAGCAGTCTTTCCCAACTTGGTGCTGTCCAGGTGCTTAGTATTTAAATTATCATCATCCCTGACCATTGGCCATGCTGGCTGGGGCTGGTGGGAGTTGTTGTTCAAAACATCTGAAAGGCACTAGGCTGCAAGAGATCGCTGCCATGTGACCTCCCATGAGTTTGAAATATTATTTACTGAATGTGCAAATTTAAGTTTTACATTTGAAATGATGGCATCCGATGCGTTTAAATCAGACACCTCCTAATCAAGCGCTACCTGCGTTGACCTGAATTTCTGATGTTTTCTTCAAGCCATTTAGATAAAGGAAGTTGGGCTGCAGTTAAATGCTCATCCCAAATCCTGTTTTATACCTTCTGATAGGGAAATGAGGCACAGATTATGTTCATCAAGCAGAGGAAGTTGAAAATGGCCTCTGCATGATGGAGTCTCCATGCTGGCACTGGAATGTAAATCATGGCGTGCCCTTGTTTTCACCACTTGCCTCAGAGGGCATGTTCACTTACGACCCGTTCATCCATTGAGATAGCAGCACAGAGTGCATAGTGAAGACCCGAAGCAGTTGAGGACCTTGGGGTCACAGCAGTGCCCTGTGTGATGCCCAAAATTCAGTGCTCCATTCCTGCCTCTCACCTTCCATTCTACATCATAGTTGTGGCACTGCCTGCAACACCCCTGAGCAGCGGTGGAGGATATGCCCACGCTGCCCAGGGCGAGCGTGCTCCAGAGGGGGGCGGGGCACGGAGAGTGCCCTCCCAGGCGCGGGACAGCCGCTCAGGTGCACGGAGCGGTGTGTGAGCCCTGCAGCCGGGGGTGGAGTCTGCCGCCCATGGGGGCGGAGTGAGCCGCCAATGGTGGACATTCGGTGTGCCACCCACCCACGACTCCCAAGCCTCCCCCAGCTGTCAAAACAAAGGGGGAAGGGGGGAATGCCACCGGCAAAGCGGTGCAGCTCCCCCCTTCCCCCGACGGCTCGGGGTAGACTTGGGAGTTGTGGGCGGGTGGAGTGCCAAATGTCACCCCTCAGTGAAGACACCCAGATCAATCCGCCCCCACCACACCCCCTTCCTCCACCCCTGTCCCTGAGGCTCTGCTCTCAGTGCTCCCCTAAATCCACCTCTGCTTGAAGGAGGGGGTCAGGCTTGTGCCTGCTAGCCCCACCTCACTGGCCAGGCTGTACACATGTAGGATTGTCTGCATGAAGAGGGATCCTGCCTTCACGTATACAGATCATGCATACAGGCCCAATTACAGTATCCAGCTAAACACTTTTGCCACCACAAGGACTTTCCCCTGTGCAACAGACCTTCCCTACCTTCCTTTTCTCCACCTGGCCCCTAAATCTGTCCTGAGGGTTCCAGCAACTCTCCAAAGCAGAATTACAGTCCAGGCAGGGAGAGGAGACAGTGGGGAAGTTAAAAGGTCTTTGCATTCATGGACTTGTTTAGTTAGGAGACCCCTATTCCCCTCACAGTGATACAATTAAATAGAATGATAGAATTTATAGAATTGGAAGGGGCCACAAGGGTCATCTAGTCCAACCCCCTGCAATGCAGGAATCTTAACTAAAGCATTCATGACAGATGGACATCCAACCTCCTCCAATGAAGGGGAGTCCACCACCTCCCGAGGGAGTTGGTTCCACTGTCAAATTCTCAGGGTAATTTAACGGTCAATCCCTCTTCACAAGGAAACTCCTGGAAATGTAGCTCTGTAAGTGGAACAAGTGCCTTATAACAATTCTCAGCACCCTTAAAAAACTATCGTTCCTGTAGTTCTTTGTGGGAGTTCCCTTAATTTCAGCCTGCACTGGGCAGTTAGAAGGTATCCAACCTTCTAGTGGGGATCTTAGCAAGGCTAAAGTTGGTTTGTTATAGACCCCTTTCTGTCAGATGACGGGGAAGCTGGAAGCATGTTTCTGTAGCTAGATGCTTTCTCTAGTTAGGAAAAGTGGAGTGGGGGGCAGTGCTTGTCTATGCAGCAGCAGCATCCCTTGCAACATCTGTTCCCTAGGGCAAATGTCCAGCTTTTCAGGGAGCTCTCTGCAGGACCTGAGACACCCCTATTCTTCCTCTTGCCAGTCCTTCTTCCCTGCCATGACTAAATTCAGCAGATTAGATTGTAATTACCTCCATAGTGTTCTGTCCCTCTCTGATACAAAAAGGTAGTAGGACACCGCCAACTTGAACCCCCAACCTCCTCCAGGGATGCTTCCACGAACAAACACGAAGACACCCAAAATGGTAATAGGAGTTTTAGTTAGACAATTCCCGTCCTTTCCTTGTGGCTTGTTGCTGTTGTTGTTGTTTTTTTGCCCTGGTTTGAGTTTCTTTTGATTCTAGCAAAATCCAGAGAGTGGATCAATAAACCCGAGCTTTCAGCGTTATATTGATTGGTCGGTCCTTTCAGTCCTCCTTATTCTTCTTTTATAAGATTTGATGCCAAAGAATAAATTGGAAATAGGTCATTAGAGAGGAAAGGCTGGTTATTTTTGTCCGCACTTCTGGTTATCAAAGCAGGACAGAAGGGGGTTAACTGCATTGGAAGATGGTACTGCTGTGCCGGAGAGAACGGCTTTGAGGTCCTTGCAGTTCCCAACATACAAACACACAGGAGCCTATGCACTTGAATCCCAGCAGCTCTGAATTCTGCCTCTGTTCCAAACTAAATAAGTTGTAAAGCTCTGTTGTTTATTTCATGCAAGAGATCTTTTTAAAGCTATATATATATATATATATATATATATATATATATATATATATATATATATATATATATATGGTAGAGATAAGTGTATCTGTCAATTTCAACTTCCCCAGTTTCTCATTCTTCTACTCTTAATACTATAATGTATTACCTGCCTTTCGCCACAAGGTCCTGGGGGAGGGTTACAACAATTAAAACAAAATGTTAACATTAAAACACAATATTATACAATATTAAAAAGAGTTTGAAACAACTTAATATTACACAAATATAATGCAGTTTTGTATGTTATTGTCACTAATATGTGCATTTTTATACACACTTTACCCTACTAAATTATTTTTATACACATCACTTCACAGGAGAATTGCAATGTAAAAATTGGGAAAGTGCAAATTTTGAAGGGTGGCTTTTTAAGTTTGCATATAGTTTCAGAAAGTGTGAATTAAGTAGACTCACCTTTAAATGTGAACTGATTTAAATTTCTCCCCCATCCTTAAATATGACTTGTTGAAGTCACATGGCAACATTTCCATGTTTATTCTAACTGCTCCTTCCCCAAAGTATGACTCAAACCTTCTTGGGTCAAAACATTTGTAGGACTCTTACTGGAATTACTCTCCTTCAAAACTATCAATGAATTCTCTTGGGAGGTGAGTGATAGCATCCAAACAACTCCTATTGGTTCTGCTGATAGACACAGACCTTCCAGACCTCACAAGATGGTAAATCCTGGTCTCAGATGCATATTCTCAATGTATTCCCAACTAAACTTCCTGATTCAGAACTACCTCCAATATCAAAGGCACTGAACCTTTGAGTGACAATTTCCGAGGAACATCAGTGGGCAAAGGGCATCTGTGCTCATGGCCTACTTGTGGTCTTCCCATATGTCTATGGTGAGCCATTCTGAGAACAGAATGCTGGATTGGATGCAGCAAGACACTGCTTAGGTTCTTTTGAGGTTCTGAGTACAGTATTTCCCCCTAAGCAAAACCGATTCTGGCCATCAAATGAAGCACTGGGAGAAACCCCGTCATTCCCACTCCATCCCCATTCCAGCCGTCGCACGTATTCATGGCTCCCTAAACCAGAGCAGAGTCGCCCTCATTTACACATTTATTTTTGGCTTATCTTCAAGAGAGAAGCAGCAGGAACTGTGGGAAACTCTTAGAGCACCGAGTCAACTGCTGGCATGTTGCTGTAAAAAAGCAGCATGGAGCACTCAAGAGGAGGAAAAGTGACAGTCAGAGCTGGCAGTTGCCTTGAATGGGGACTTGGAGACTTAAGCTTTTAATGAAGTAATTCATGAGTGAAATTGACAACGCACTTCTCCATCCCATGCAATTTCCACATGCTGTAGCCCCTGCTGGTTTCCACTTGCCTGTCCAGACTGGCGCAATGTCAAGAGGCGAAGAGGGGCAGGTGCCTCTTCCTTTCCTGCTAAAGGGCTTTCTCAGCAGGAAGCTGGGGAGTTGTTGGAGGGTGGCTGGGGTGGGGGATAGGGATGGAATACCAAGTCTTTTGTGCTCTGGACCTCAGTTCTCCAATATCCCAGTGAGGCCCCACCCATTATCTTAATTTTCTGAAAAACCTACTGATAAATTACCATAGGCAGATTTGTGTCATGGGCTAGTCACATGAGCATCTCACATGTGAACTTAAAGGGGCATGCCTGGCAATGAGGTGGTGTCTAGCAGAGACCCGGGTCCTTCCTTGCCCAATACACAGACTGTGCATGAAGGTAGATCATCCCAGCAGTATCAGACAGATAAAGAAAACATTTTCATATTGTTCATGAGGCATCAACAAGCATAGGCCACAATCCAATGCACAGGCATGTACTGTTACACCTCCTTTTGATCAAAGTTTTAAGCACACACAATCCTGTTGCAGCTGTGTTGTGTCCAGATAGTGAATTACCTAGTTGATTTACCATTAAGTGCAACCTAGCTTCTAGATGCCACCCACCTTCCCTTGACCTAAGAAGAAGCCTGGTAAATACTAGTATTGAAAGTCCCACCAGGGAGCAGAATAAATACTTGCTAATGTACCTGTTAAGTTACCAACTCCTGTGTGGAGCCTGAATTCAGTTGTCAAGTTCCAGCGGACAACATAACGGCCATTGCAATTAAGTGGCAAATGATGACTGGTAGATTTTATATATTTACAGGGGAGAAACAACTCTATTAGCTATTAAAAATAGTTGTGTTTTTAGTCCATGTATTCAAAGTAATATTTGTTATTGAATTCCTTATTACTGCCTTTTGTGTTTTTACTGATGTGGACTGGAGTAAATGGATGGAAAACAATTTGTGCCTCTCTCTACTTTAAGAAAATGGAAAGGGGTGATTCAGACCTCAAAAAAATAATCACTTTAATTCCCCAGAACATGGGGGAAAAGCTTTATAATCAGAATTTATAACAGGGATTGAAGTCTTAGGCAGCATTGCATCTCCAACTTCAAAATCCTGTCTTTGAGCTGGATGAAAAGGAGAGAGAACATTAAGACAACTCAGAAAAGTAAAGGAAAAAGCAGCAACAACAACAACAATAACTAGAGTAAACAGCAGTAGGCATAAGATGCAGGATTTCAGCCAGGGATGGGGAACCTGTGGCCTTCCAGATGTTATTAGACAACTCCCATCACCTCTGACCTTTGGCCACGCTGGCTAGAACCAATGGGAGTTGGGATCCAACAACATCTGGATGGCTCCAGTTATGCATCCCAGTATGATCAATGGGACTTACTTGCTGATGTGTTGGGAACTGGATAATAAGGCTGCAATCTTGTGCTCCTTTACCTAGGAATAAGTCTCAATGTACACAAAGGGGCTTATTCCTGAGTGAGACATGGATAAGATTGCACTGCCAGTCTTTTGTCCTTTTACTTGTGGAGTAAATGTTGGTACGTTTGCATCATGGAGTTACAATCTAACAGTGCAAGCCTGTGAGACTTATTCCCTAGGAAGTGTGCTTACTTACGTACAGAGAAGTGAGCCCCATTGGATTCAATGGGGCTTAATTCTCAGCAGGTGTGCATCAGATCACACAACCAATGTTTTGCCCTTTTAAAGGTAAAGGGACCCCTGACCATTAGGTCCAGTCGTGACCGACTCTGGGGTTGCGGCGCTCATCTCACATTACTGGCCGAGGGAGCCGGCGTACAGCTTCCAGGTCATGTGGTCAGCATGACTAAGCCACTTCTGGCGAACCAGAGCAGCACACGGAAACGCCGTTTACCTTCCCGCTGGAGCGGTACCTATTGATCTACTTGCACTTTGACATGCTTTCGAACTGCTAGGTTGGCAGGAGCAGGGACCAAGCAACAGGAGCTCACCCCGTCGCGGGGATTCGAACTGCCGACCTTCTGATCGGCAAGCCCTAGGTTCTGTGGTTTAACCCACAGTGCCACCCGCGTCCCTTTTGCCCTTTTACTTGTGGATAATTCTACCCAATTCTCACTGAGATGTTCATTTCACCTCCACCTTCCAGAGGTTTGGCCAATGAGGGCAAAGACATTAGGATAACCAGAATATACTGGGGTGGAAATGCATTTGGCCCTTAAAAAAAGATTGCATGTTATTTTCTTAATGTTTTTGTAGTCTCTGCATTTCATTTCCCTTTGCCTCGCTGTTTATAATGCCCCCTGCACCACATGTATTTAACCAGCAATTCAGAAAAAAAATTATTCATTCATCTGTTGAAGTGAACTTCAGTCTGTGAAAATTTATGCCTTAATAAAATCTGTTTAAGGTGCCTTGAGAGTTTGTTAAGAGTCTTTATGGTGCCGCAAGACTTTTTGCTGTTTTTGCCGCAACAAGCTAAAACGGCTACGCCTCTGGAACTTGTAAAATTCAGCACATTGGGGTGAATTTATTTATGCACTATTTTGCAATTGCACCTTCAACAGTACCACCCCCAAATGTCTGGCTACAAATTCTGCTCACCCCTGGTCCTCCTCAGCTATGCCCCTGATGCAGGTTGCATTTTAATGCAAACCTACATAATTTACAATTCCCAAAACAATGCACAAATTGAAATGCAGCTCTCTGAAACACACACACACACACACACACCTCTGCTTTTTTTAATGCAGTTCTCCAACCAACAAATGTAAATAACAGCAAGAACATTTCAATTCCACCTTTTCTCCAAGAGTTTAAGATGATTTACGTGGTCCTCCCCCACCCCTAATTTTATCCACAACAATCTTGCGAGGTAGGTTAGGCTGAGAGACAGGGACATGTCCAAGGTCACCCAGTGAACTTCACAGCTGAGTAAGGGGAAATGTACATAAAAACTCATGGAAATAGCATGCAGAATTGCATTATATTAGGGGGAAATGCCCTGCAGAATTGTCTTTATCAGGCAAAATTGCAGGCAAAATGTGTACAGTATATTAGGAGAAAATGACACTAAAATACTGATGGGGGGGGGGTAAGACTTTTTTTAATGCAAATTTGATGCAGAAAGGGGGGGTAGAAACTGAGAGATACCCAAAATGAACTGATCTATCTATCCCCAACCCTTTGCATCATCAAAAATGTCAGTATTATGAAAATGAAAATTGGCACATCTGTTGAGAGCAAAAGAAGAGCCTGCTGGATCAGGCCAATGGTCCATGTAGCCTAGGATCCTGTTCTCACAGCAGCCACCCAGACACCTATGAGTTCCAGCCACTGGTTTTCAGAAGCATGCTGCCTCAGGCTGTGGGGGCAGAACATAGCCATTGCAGCTGGTGGCTGTAGCCTCCATGAATTTGTCAAATCCTCTTTTCAAGCCATCCAAGCTGATGGTCATCGCTGCCTCTTCTGGGAGTGAGTTCCATGGTTTAACTAAGCACTGCATGAACAAGTACTTTCTTTTATCTGTCCTGAATCTTGTAGGAAAGGGTCTACTGAGAAGTCTTTCTTTTTTTCCAGAGTTGACCCATCAATGGAGGCTAAACTCCCAGTGAACAGCTGCAGCGGGTGCTCCTTGTAAACTAATAAGAAGGGCGTTTCAAAATAATTCGGTCTTATTCAGTCTGATTTATTTCACAGGGCAGGAAGAAAGGGGAGAATCACTGTTTGTTTTTTCCCCGAGTAAATGGCTAGTGAGTTATGAAAGGATTAATTAGTTAATGTCTGCAAAACACCATACAGGCTGCCAAGTGTTATTAATATTATCCCATTCAAAAACAGAGAGAGAGAGAGAGGGTGCTTTGCTTGTGATTAATTATTATTATTACAACCACTTTGGCAACGACAGGGAGGGGGAGAAATCAAGGGTTTATTTAGAAATTAAATGCTTGCCCTCCCACTGGAGCGCTTTGGAGAAATGGATCGTACCATTTGCATAGCATGAGGACACAGCTAGGCAGAGATAAAGAGTGCCTTGGGAAACCGAGGAGAGAGGAGCGGAGGCCCCTACTGGTAGGGAAATGGGAAACAGTTTGGCATCTGGCAAATGCATCGCACCCCATGCGCCTGTGGTCTCAAAACCTGTCAGTCAGAGATTCCTGCCATGTAGTCTGGCTCATTTAGTCTTCTTGTCCTTAGTCCCTTTCTGTGTCTCAGCCTTTTCCCCTCCCCCAATGATAGTATATATCACTGCAGTGTTTTCATTGGACAGATTCCTTTATGACATTTGTCATTTACTCTCACACTAGCAGCAACAATTAGGCTCAAGTGCTGCATTGCCCTGTTCATTTTCTTTGGAGCATGAATGGCACATGTGGGCTCAAAAGCACCCCTGCAGTTCTGCTGCTCCAACAGTTCCAAGCATAGGATGGCCACTGCGGGGTGCACTGTGTGCAACTCCTTAAGGTCTGCCGCTGCTTGGAAGGTGAGGTTGATGCCGTTCCCATATCAATTTCCCCTAGATGAATGATCAGGGCATCTGGAGGGCCAACCACTGCAATACATGACATCAACCCCATGCCATACTCCTCTGGCTGACCTAGCCATGTAATATGGGCTTATGCGCCCAGACCAAGGTGTAGTCCCCAAGGTGCTGATGTTGCATGCACATGTGCACAATGCTGTGATTGCAGATCCACGCTTCTTTGCATGCCGCACCTGAAAAAGACCATGAACAGGAAGCAATAAGATCTGAGGCTGTAACCAGGCGATCGTAACCTTTGAAGGTGGAGGAGCGCCACCAACCAATAGACTTTATCTGAGCTGGGGGAAGACCTCACCCAGAAACCATGGCTGCCCCAATGCAATAAGAGTGGGAGGCATAATCCATGGGGTTATGGTTGCAGGTGAGGAGGCCGTTCCTCAGGATTCATGTGAATTGACTCTTCAACAGGCAGTCTCTATTGATACAAATGAGGAGGGGCCCCAGGAATGACCCCTTTGCCCAACTGGTCAGTCTTTGAAACACACACTCTTGGGAAAGATTTCAACAGTGAGCAGGAGTCCCTTTATGGCTGGGGATGTTGAGGAGCTGGCAATGCCATCCCCAACCAAAATGCCAGGGAATAGGCCACCCTAAGAAGCTGGTCTTGTATTTTGACCAACAGATGCTGCTCAAGGTTTCCCATATGTCCCTGAGGAGGTCATATGTAATGGGCCTCCTGGTGTCTGGGGCCAGAGGATGGTGTCTATGCCAGCCCTCTAGCAGCCTGCGCAAGTGGAAAGAATCACGTGGATGTGGGCATAGACAGTGAGATGTATCACACTCCTCCATGCATGTAATGTATACGTGGAAGAGCCTGTAAGATAAGATATCTTATCCATGATGATGAAGGAACATCCAACAATTATCCTCCGATTCCACTCCAGCGCAGCCCACCCAAAAAGAGAATGCATTATCAACACATTGCTTTGCAAATTCCCACTTGGCCATTCTTTGCTGTAAATGCAAAACAAGGCAAGTAAATAAACTGTTAAATAATTTAAAGAAAACAGCCATTTAGTCAGTTTTACCTGGCTCATAAAATTAAACCCCTCTACACACTCCTGGGATTCTGAAGCACATTTTCACAGCTTATCTGGACAAATCCCTTCTCCGAGGAATAACCAATGCTTTCATGCTTGTATTCATATCTTGGTATCTCACAGCATGTTAAATTATTCAGATAACTTTTAAAAGATGATGGGGATGTTAAGATAGGCAGTTAGGAAGACAGGCATGTTCTGAAATAAGCTGGAGGGAAGAGGAGAGAACTGCCACCAATGACAATGGAGCCACCCATGCCCAGTGCCAACAATATCTTCCACACCGTACTACTCTGATACCTGAGTCTATTTCAATATCCCCATGGCCACAAGTGGGAAAGCAGGATTCATTGGAGCTCATTTCTTTCTTGGTTGGCAGAAACATAGTTTCTGAGGGCCCAAACCTATTCTTGGCAGCTTGTCTCAAGAAGATCTTCAGAATGCTGTCAAATATAAGAAGTTGCAAACTTTCTGAAGGTCTGCTCCTAGGCAGGGTTGGGTGAATGTATACTTTTCACTTTCTCTAAGGTTCTGTAATGGGTTAGGCAGAGGAGGAGGAATGGTGGAGACCGCCTCCCCATCCTGACCCTTCCAGGGAGTAGGAAAAGGAAGACAGTATAGATTTACAACAGTAGTTTATGGGATTTCGCAGCTCAGAGGCAGACGAGCTGAAAAGTTGAGAAATAACGGGAGAGAAGTTGCAGGCAGAGCTGGAGCAGCAGCTGGCTGGCACGTTGTCACTAGAAAGCATTCCAGACCCACCATCTCCGAGAACCCGGCAAGTCTTAAAAGTAGGAGAGCAAAGAGCTTGAAGGGAACTTAGTGGCAGCCATAGAGGAGGTGAGGAGGAGGAGGAAGTGAGAAAGAAGGGGGTGGAGATTCACCCGGGACAATGTCATTATCCAAGAGGTTGGGTTCTATAGCCTCTCTGTGTAAAGTTTAAAATAAAAATGGACTGTAAGAAACTTTTCCTTGTCTCTATAATTTCCTGGGCAACTATCCAGGATCCGCTTACAGCACCCTGACAGGTTCTCATTTTTCCATTGTTAAGCTCAGTTGCACATTCCCCACATAAGTTTATGACTGTGTATGTATATGTTCTCAGTACTCTTTTTCTAGAAAAAGAGGTGCCAGAATTCACCATGAACACCTCCCTCGTTTTCTTAGAATGGCGATGACACCCACCTGCATATTCTCATGAAAATTCATTCCACATCTAAGTATACATTTCTCCCAATATACACATGCTTACATGCAATTTTGGCTAATATACACATTCTGCTTAATTGCACATGTTTGCACATTTTCAGCAATTTTTCTGAATACAATGCATTGTTTTCGCCCATATATGCATTTTTAATGCACACATTACCCTAGTATATGCATTTTTGTACACATTGCTTGGCTAGAGAACTGCGCTGCAAAATTCATAAGAGTTCAGATTTTCAGGAATGACAGAGTTTCTTCATCAGGTGTTTAAAAGATTCAGAAACTTATGTGGAAATGTGGAATTGAACTTCTGGCTATAAAAATGAGGGGGTGAAAACCCACAGATTTGCCCACCCTCAAATCTTATACACATCTACATGTGAGTGAGTATGTAATTATATATATATATATATGACTATGTTGTAAACTAACCGGCAGTGAGACATGCTGGAATTAGGCACAGAGTAGCAGCATGTACTTGCTATTCATTTGTTAAAAGATGGTTCGATATAAGTTAGTGTGACATGAGAGACAATGTTCCTCCCCCACCCCCACCCCACCCTTCTGGCACAAATGAGTGATTTAGGTAGCTAAGCAACACAGCACAAATTGCAAATTTGATAATCAAGTATACCTCTTGCACATCATTTTTTTGCTGAATATTTTAAAAGCCAAGCATAAAATGCACTTTTCATCAGTATTCATGATGCTGAGGCACTGGCGTTTGAATGTTCACAGGAAGCAAATACAAAGGGGTTGTGAATGCAGTTGAGCCAACATTTGCTTTCAAATTACATAAATGACTTCCTGTTTGTGTTTTCTCCGCTTGCAGCTTACTGCTAATTAGTAAGTGATCCAGATTGAAGTGAGAGTAACCTGAAAAGGAAGTGCACCAGTTGTCTCTTGGGCAGTGTTAGAAACTGAGATATGAAAGCTAGGAGCTAAATGGCACCTTAAACTTAGATTATGGGCACCGCAATGGAGTGTCAAAGCGCCCTTTTTTATAACAAGAATACAAAGCTGAAAATAAATGAACTGCAGTTTAAATCTTTTGTTCATTTTACACGTGGTCTTCTAGCCCTCATCTTAAGACTGCGAAAAACAAAGCCATGCTTCCCCTGCCCACCCCCCTAATATTCTTATGAGGGTCCCTTCTCCAGTCTTCAGAGAGTGGCTGGAAGTGGAGCCAGCATGGTGTACTGGTTAAGAGTGGTAGACTTGTAATCTAGTGAACCGGGTTCGCTTCCCCGCTCCTCCACATGAAGCTGTTGGGTGACCTTGGGCCATTCACACTTCTCTGAAGTCTCTCAGCCTCACTCACCTCACAGAGTGTTTGTTGTGGGGGAGGAAGGGAAAGGAGATTGTTAGCCGCTTTGAGACTCCTTAAGGGGAGTGAAAGGTGGGGTATCAATTCCAAACTCTTCTTCTTCTGGAAGTGGAGAGGCAGAAAAAGATCCTCCTTTCTTTCCAGCAGTGGTAGTTTTAATCTGAAATCTTAGGCGTAGTACTGTGCTCAGAGCTCAGAAGCTGCTCACGTTAATGAAATTCCCTGTCACAAAACGCACCAAGAACAATGGGAGTTTTGAATGCTGCTCATGGGCACGCACACTTCAAATTCCTAGACTTCTTTAGATTTTATTTTGAAACCAAGTTCCTTTTCAACTTTGGGCTTATCTACACTTCCATTTCCTCTGCTTTTTACAGGCACAGTCCATGCTTTAAAGCTCCCGAGCTTCCCCTGCAAAAACCCACTCTTTAAAGCTCAATCGGAGCAAACAGCAATCCAGTAGAAAACCCAAATTGACTATTGCTCCAATAAAGTGCTAAAGGGTGGGTTGCACAGGGAAGGCTCCAGGGCAAAACAAAAAACCACAAAAAAATGCTCAGAGGACATGGAGCTTTTAAGCGTGGACCTGTGCCTTGAAAGAATGGGGGAGAAGGTAAGTACAGATAAGCCCTTTGGGGCTTCACAATCATCTCTTCTCTAAAGAAATTAGCTTTGGATTGTTTCTGGGTTATAACGAGCCACTTCATAGGTTTTCAAACCCTACTGGTGTGCTTTCCAGGGGCACCTTATTGGCCACTGTGGGAAGGATGAGCCTCTCTGTCTGGCCCCCAAGACTCTTCCTAGGCCACACATCTCACTGTTGGTGCATCAGTGTCCTCCTCAGTTGCTTTTGCTGGGCTGGTATGTGTCTCCCAGCTGGTTGCCCATAAGGCAATCCAGTCCTTGTGCTGAATCAGGTCTCCTAGCCTGAATCACAGAATCATAGAATTGTAATAATAATAATAATAATAATAATAATAATAATAATAATAATAATAATTTATTATTTGTACCCCTCCCATCTGGCTGGGTCTCCCCAGCCACTCTGGGCGGCTTCCAGCATACATTAAAATACATGAACACATCACAGATTAAAAACTTCCCTGAACAGGGCTGTCTTCAGGTGTTTTCTAAATGTCATGTAATTGTTGATCCTTTTAACCTCTGCTGGGAGGGCATTCCACAGGGCGGCCGCCACTACCGAGAAGGCCCTCTGCCTGGTTCCCTGTAGCTTTGCTTCTTGTAAAGTTGGAAGGGACCCTGAGAGCCATCCAGTGCCTACAATCTCTAAAAGGAAGACTATTGGGATAGGAAAAAAAGTCCTTACAGTTTTCTTAACTATCTTTGGGTCAATCAGTTTGGCAGCATTTCCTGTTAGCATGCAATCTACCAAGAGGCATCCCACTGGCATGACCGCCACTCATTTTGAAATGGGGTGATGGGAGATCATTTCAAAAGGAAGTGTAGCCTTATCAGGGATTTGCGTTGCTCCCAAGTAGGGAAAGAAGGAGCCAAAAAGACATCGAGGTTTGGTTCAAAAGAGAAAGGCTTTATTCTGCCCCCCCCCCCGAGAGGCAGAAGGTTCCGTTTGATCGTCCAAAACAGGAACAAGAATAATCAGTTTAAACAAGACTTATATACCTTTCAGAGCACTCTCTCCCCCTCCTTCCTGCTTCCATGCATCACGAGATCCTGTAACCCATATAAGGAAGATACTTCCTGTGAACCTTGACTGGGTTCTGACACATCGTACGCAACTCATGTTCTTGGACTGTACTAATGAAGAGATCATCCCGTGCTCTTGTGCTGTCAGAATGTTTACAATCTTACACAGTCTCTGTCTGGGGCTTGCCCCTTATCTTTTCCTCTGTTCCGAACAGAACAAGGCCCTGTGACGTCTGTGTTCCACTTGCCTCTTTGCTACTGGGGTAAAAGGTTACCAGGCTTTTGAGCTAGTAAAAAGCTCCTTTTGAAACTAACGGTTAGGTGTTGGCCTTAGGTAGGTAGCTCCAGGTAACCCAGATTTGGGTTACCTACCCCCTTCAGAAGGACAGAGTGGACCTGTATTCTAAAGCCGTGGGTTACTGACAATTTTTTTGAGTAAGGCAAAGAATAAGAACGATATATAGTGAGACCACAGTGGGTTTTCATGTTCTGGCAAACTGTGTTCACCATCAATAGATTCTACCCTAATGTTTGCATAGCAAAGTACTTTGAGATCTTCTGATGCATGCATTACTTAGGAAGACTCTTGTTACATCCTAGAGTGTTATTGACAGCAATCCATGGTGCTCTCTTTACCGCTTGGAAAGGATTTTCTTTTACAGTAGACAGCAGATGCAAGTTGAGTCAACACTTACTGGAACTGCAGCTATGAATTTTTTATATAAACAAGGAAATCTGAGACCTAGTTTGGTTGTTTTATTAAACATACAAGCTGGGAACCTTCAGGGAAGACATTCCATGCAATTATGGAGCTGTGATTGGCACCAGGAATAACACGTCTGTACAGATGTTAATACCTAATTTGCTGCAACAGTTTGATCTGGCCAGATCATACAACCATGGAAAGGTAATTTCCTTCAAGTTTTGGGACTCGGTTGGGACACCACCCTGTTAGAAATGGACAAAGCAACATTGACTAATTTGATCAACTGCCATATTTGTTCTCCAAAGGGAGACTGTATCTCTGCGGAGATCAATGGGAATCTTATGAAAGATTTCTTAATAAGTAAAGCAATTTAACTCCAGCAAGTGCTATTATTAGGAGTATTCCTTTTATTTTCCCTTGATTGATATCTGCTCATATATTTGAATTCAGAACTATAGTTAACTACAGGGGGGTAGAGACAGAGAAATCCAATATTTGTGTGTACGAACATTCATTTATCAAAAGGGAAGGTCAAATTCATAATAATCACATGTATGCACCGAGTTTTCAATTTTATTTTCAGTACTTCCAATTTTACAATTGTTATATGGTTTAACAGCTTCTGGCAAATTAGCTTGATTAGCTTCTGGTTAATTAATTTGGTGCCCAGTTATTATTGCAGAAATAACTCACATATTTCATTTTTATACTACAATGTAGTTCATTTTATTCATTATTTATCTTCCATTTTTATATTATAATATTAGCCAAAGTAGATTCCAATATTATATACAACAAAAAATAAAGCAATACGTTGACAGAAGAGACCATCAATAATAAGGCACTATATTATACATTATTACAAGTGTAAATATAAATATAGATCAACAGGTAGCAGTATTAAAACTTCACATGAAGATCTTCGAACACAGCAGGCTTAATCTTCATCACCTCCCATCCAATGGGGGGCTGAACATACACTACTTTTAGAGGGCTCTGTGCACAAGTTAGAACACTGCTCATGCAGGATTCTAGATTGCGCAGGCTGCCATGGTGAACAGAACTGGCTCCCCTTTGAAGATGAAACTGATAGCAGTGAGCCATGCTCTGGTGCTCTCATCTTTGATTCATTGAACTGGTCTCTCCATTGGCTACTTTGGAAAGTGGTCCAGAAGTTGCAACTGATGCAACCATTTTCTGGTACTGCCACCAAGTGTCACTCCAAGCAAGCATCACATACCACCTTTAAAAAAAAATTGCACTAGTCACCTATATGCTTCCTAGATGATTTACATCCCAATAACTTGAAGGGGCACCTCTCCCCATGATAGCTCAGACCTTGAGGCTTGCAAGGAAGGCTCTGCTTGTGGTCCGCTCTATGAGCATTGCTTATTCAGTAGTGGCCTGGGACAAGGTCTTCTCAGTTATGGCACCCCACCTATAAAACCCCTTGTCCCTTGAACAAGGCTGGCAGCTTCATGCTGAGTGCCCATCCCCAATGACAAAAAAGGTATCTATTCACCGAGGTCTTTGGGATACATGTTGATATGGTGGGCTGTAACTTGGAATGTTTCTATTGGATATTCTGTTGTTGTATTTTGAGCTGAATAACATTTCCTTTTAATATGGCTGTGCTGTATGTTTCAGTGTTTTGTGTTTTGTTAGCCCCCCAGTGGATGGTGATCTATAAATAAAGAAATCCATCAATATGATTAATGCACGGAGAATAAGACGGGGCCAATTCATGTGATTCTGATTCCCCTTTCCTATGCAGTTCTGTCTGTCTGTGCAATGCTCAACATACATATGTATATCCACCCCATTACATAGTGAGTGGCATGGGTGCAAAGAAATCACAGAGGCAGAGCAGCAGGCATTGATGGGTGATAGGTGATGGTGGGAAGCCCTACCCAACCTTGTCTTTTCTGTTGTCAGCATGCTCCTGGATTGCAGGGATCTTGCTTTTCTGAAAAATGGGGAGGGCAAGAGTCAGATATTGAGACATGGTCCACAGCCCGGCAGAACAGAAAATCAACTAAAATGGGAAAACGGAATACTTGATGCTTTATTTTATTTATTTTTTTGCTTTTTGCCTACTGGGCATTACTTGTTGTAATGCTACTCAGGATACCTGGCGGATGGAGATTCTGAATACTGCAAAGGTAAACAGTATAAATAAAGGATTGGTAAGGGGGTGAAAATCAAAGAGAGAAAGCAGAAGAAAGAAAAGGGGAAATTGTGTATGTGCTATTAGTAGTACATATGTGTGTGTATGTATGCATGCATGCATATCTTATCATCTTGGTTGGTTTTAGTGTTACTAAAACCCCCTCTAAAACCTGTTATTAAGGAAAGATGTTGACTTCATTTTGCTCCACTTGTTTTTATGCCAGAATGGAACACACACCAGTTGCCCTTATTCATCAAGAGTTCTCTTTGGTTTTTATTTCAGAGCCAGTGTGGTGTAGTGGTTAAGAGTGGTAGGCTCGTAATCTGGTGAACTGGGTTCGCATCCCCGCTCCTCCACATGCAGCTGCTTGGTGACCTTGGGCTAGTCACACTTCTCTGAAGTCTCTCAGCCCCACTCACCTCACAGAGTGTTTGTTGTGGGGGAGGAGAGGAAAGGAGAATGTTAGCCGCTTTGAGACTCCTTAGGGTAGTGATAAAGTGAGATATCAAATCCAAACTCTTCTTGTTTACCTGCCCCTGTAGATCATTGCCCCGCCCCCCATTTTCTCCCTGGCTTTGGATTGGTGAGATGCTACATTGCGGTTCATGTGAACCATTAGGGTTGTATCCAGTGACGTCGTTCTGTTCACACAAAGACTTTCACTTGTGCAGTGATACTTTCTCTCCATCGCCGCCTCCCTCCCCCTGCGTACCCGCATGTCTGTTTTGGAGTCGTCTTCCCACAGCTCCAGAGCAATTTTACAGGGCATAGGAACAACATGCGTGGAGAGGAGTGAAAGGGGAAGTTCTGTTGTGTATCTGGAAGTCCTTGAGCAAATATAACATTGGATCCAACCCTTACAGCTATCATTCTTCAAAGTCCAGCTCCCTCCCTAGATTTCCTACAAGTTCCATTTGTGAAGTGTGTGTGTATGCATATACATTCATGCTTATGCATATTGCCTTGTGTGTGCATGTATATGCATCCTTTCCCTAATGCACTGATCTATAGTCCATTGCTACAATGGGTGGCTTTAAGTCATGATGGGTATATATTATATATATGACCTCCAATATCAGAGGAAGAATGCTTCTGAATACCAGCTGCTTTGGAATATGGTCTGCCTGTGGTCTTCCCATAGGCATCTAGTTGGTCACTATGAAAACAGAACATGGCACTAGGTAGGCCTTCCATTTGATTTAGCAGGGATCTTCTTCTGTTATTATGTGTAATGCAGGCCCGTGAACAGCAAGGCACCATGCAGGAGCAGTGTCAAAGGGTCGGCATCAATATGCATCGGGCTAAGGACCCAAACCTCAGTATGGGGCCAACTAACAAGATCTTCCTGGACTCACTGAAGGACGGGTACATGGAGAGTGTTTTGCCCATCAGGGTCCTCCAAAACCTGATGCTACAACAGCCACCATCCAGTCAACAGTCTGCCATTTTGTGCACTGCAGCTACTCAAGCATATTTTGAACAAGTAACATCCTTTAAGACAATTTCCCACCCTACCTCCAGTATATTGATAGCAACAAACACCACTGCATTTGGCTTTTTAAAGCATTGCAGGGCAAGCAATTGCAAAGGAAACTAATTCAGAATACAGCACAGAGCCTTCAGAAACGCATAATGGGAAGGAGAGGAGGCTCAGGCATTGAACTTTGATTTGAGAATGGGGAGGAACAGGTTACAAGCATGCCCTTATCTTCAGCTGTGAGATTTTGGAGGGCCTAACATGACATTTTACTGGGTTTTTATCATATATCTTAAAAAGTCTTCTTCTTAAATCACTGTGAAGTTCCTCAATATCTTTTGGGGAACCTGTGGCCCTCCAGATGTTATTGGACTCCCCAACACTCATCATTCCAAGCCAGCATGGCCAATGGTCTGGGATGATAGGATCTGTAATCCAGCAGCATATGGAGGGTCATAGATTACCCATCCGCATGCTGAAATAATATGGAAAACTAGAGGGAAATTGTTGTTTTTAATGATGGATTGGGGAACCCACCCCCTGCAGGCACAATTGAACTCTACTTTCCATCAGTTCTCTGCCAGCATGGTTGATGGTCAGGAAAGAAAGGAGTGATGATTCATCAATATCAGGAAAGTAACATCACTGCAGGCAAGGTCTTGCCAATGGATCTCAACATCCAGGCAGGATGAAATGGAGGATGTCCTCTTTGTGATATTTGGGGCTTGAGTCATTTAGGGCTTTATTCATCAGAAAAAAAGCATCTTGAATGAAGCCTTAATTATCATTCCTTCTTCCCAGGGAATCATGGGATCTGTAGTTCTAAAAGGGTGGTATTAGGGATCTCTAACGGTTAGAAAGCTCTTCATCTTACCAGAGCATAGCCCCCCAGGATTCTTTAGAGGAGTATAAAACCAATATAAATTTGTGGCTTACATATTTCTTGTATATTACTTCAACTAGAAAAAAATAAAAAAATAAAAATGTGAACTGATAAAGTTATTCCCTAACCTAGTTTTCAACTTTAAAGAGCGAAAGGAAAGATAAAGTGAAAAGGCAGGAACAAAGAGCGAATTCAAACTCCCAGAATAAGGTTAACCCGTTTCGTGGAAACCTTTGCAACTTTTAGTTCTATTTAACGATTTTTGCATTTGTCAAAAGACCTAACAGGAGGGTTCACACTGAGCTTTTACCTGCCAGCTCTTTGTGCTGCATTTAGAACTGGAAAATGCCCGTGATCGTGGAGTTTGCATGAATTGAGTGTGTGCTTTGACTTGAAAAGCCCATATTATTCCTCTGGCTGGTAGTCACCAGGTAATAAAGATGGAAATGCTGCCGCTGTTGCAATATGTATTCATACAGTCAGGTGGGCAAGAAAACTCCATGGCTGGAATAGGTGCAGTATTTTATGCTCATTTAAAATTGTCCAATGGATAGCACTGATGCCAGCTAAGTTAAAAACAAAATGACATGTTTTAAGAAAACAAAGCCATCATCCAAAATAAAAGAAGAGTGAGGGCCAAAGTTGATGCGATAACAGGGTAGGCCCAAGACATTTTGCTGCCTGAGGCAAAGGAGAAGCTGCCTCTCCCTTTGTTTGTAGAAGCTGACTAGATTGACAGTTAAATCTTACTTCAACATTGGTGAGGAGACAAAGGCAAAAGAAGGGCAGTAGCTCAGTGGTAGAGCATCTGCTTTGCATGTGGAAAGACCCAGGTTTAATCCCTAGCATTTCCATACAGGGCTGGGAGAGCCATTACCAGTTTGTGTAGATAAAGCGTGTTCTCCTTCATGGAGAGCACGTGTTGCGGTGGGGGCCAGAAAATCACCCCACTCGGTGCTGGGCGGGTACGATTGGATGGCCACTGCCCTGATTGGGTCCTGGGTTGTTGTTGGGGAGAATTAAGTGTTGTAATTTATGATGGACAGCCCAGTGGGTTTATAACCCTTGGCACGACTTGCGATGTTCCTCTTTGCTGCGTGCAACGGGTCTCCCCCCCTTTTTCATTAGGCCTCTGTGCTGACCTTGCTATGCCTGTCATGGGGTCGTCTGCCTTTGGGGCAGGGGCCTGGTAGGATTTTTTCCAGTTGGCTGATTGGCTGGTGCCTTCTGGTTTTTACCTACTGCATAGCAAATAGTCACAACTTGTAAGGTTGGCGGTTAGGCATTGGTTATTTGTGTTTAGGTCTGGAGGGGAAAAGATTGGCTGTGTCTGCCCCTCTAATGCTGCTGCTGCGCAGGGAATTCCGTTAAAGGAATCCAGAGGCTCGCCATGCTTTTGTCCATATCCGCCTGGGTAGGGGGCCAGGGCCACGCAAGAGCCTCTGGGAGCATTTGGGGAGAGACGTTGGGCTCATCCCCCGGCCTCGTTGGGCTCATCTCCCGGCCTCGTTTTCTCTCCCCTAAGTGTTTCCCCTTACTGACAGTAGTCAGTTCTGTCCTCAGTGGGACAGATAGTCAGAACCAATGCCTATGCAACCACTCACATATGATGTATTGCAATAAAGTTGTGGCCAAAAATTATGCCAAAAACCAAAACCTAAAATAATGTCTGAAGTGTGAGTTATTTGGGGTGGATTTGGGCACCTCGACACACAATACTGAGTTAGATAGAACAGTGGTCTGACCTAAGAAGAGCCTGTCCCATTGCTTTCTAACAGTGCCTGAGAAAACGTTGCAGGTATTAAATATTGCACAACTTGAAGAAACTGGAAGTATAAGAACAGACTCCTTTGGAAATGAAACATTGTCCAGGCCCATAGAAATATTATTCAAATTTTACTGGCAGAACTTCCTTTAAAACAAAATTAAAACATCAAAAATACCCATACAGTATCTTATGCTGTCCAGCACAGGCTCAGCATCTTACGAAATATGAAATAACCCAAACAGACCTATAAACAAAGGTCTCCAGCCTGCTTTCCAGCCTCCAGGCTGCTTGTTCTGCCTTCAGGAGAGCCATTTACATGCATTGTTCTCCGTGTAGCATCCAGAGAGACATTCCATTTGCATCTTCCCTCCGTTGAGTTTGGGAGGAAAAACAAAAGACTCAAAGGCAGCTCCTTTCAAATTGGAGATGGCAACCCAATACCTCTCACATGATCCCAAGTTGCAAGCCTCACATGTTAGCGACCAGAGAACAACAATCAGTTGGTTCATCATTAACTCAGCAAGAGCTCAGAGTCCTTTAGAAAAGTTCTTGTGGGAAAAACCCCAGTGTTAGCATTACCCATTTAGGAATTTTCCATTTAAAAACTTCATTAATACATATGCAGTTTTCATTTCTGTGTGAATTAAACCAGTGGTGGCTAACCTTGACACTCCAGATGTTTTGGAACTACAACTCCCATCATCCCTAGCTAACAGCACCAGTGGTCAGGGATGATGGGAGTTGTAGTCCCAAAACATCTGGGGTGTCAAGGTTAGCCACCACTGAATTAAACCATTATATTTAATAGAAAAGCCCTGCTGGACCAGGCCAATGGTGCATCTAATCTAGCAACATGTTCCCAGAGTAACCAACCAAATGCCTGTGGGCAGGACATGAGCACAAGAGCACTTTGACTCAGTTTAAGGAAGCAACTTGGATTCCCACTCTTTAATGTATCTAGTGGCAGCAGGCTAGCTTAGGAAGGACAACTCTGTCCTGCAATGCCATTGCTGTTTGCAGGCCCCAAAGATCCTGATCCCTCAATGCCCAAGCAAATGCCTGTGGGAAGTCCACAAGCAGGACCTGAGCACAGCAGTGCTGTTCCCACTTGATAGGGTTGCCATATTTTGAAGACAACACATTTGCCAACTTCTCCTTTTAACTATGGATCACTATGAAGACTCTACCCATGAAAAAAGGGATGTGTCCTGGGAAAAGAGGACATATGGCAACCCTACACTTGAATTATCTAGCTGGGCCAAGAGCTACAAAGATAAGCATGATCTGCTCTGAAAAGACCCACCCTAATGAATGAAACTTGCACAAGAAAGGCCACAAGTAGTTCCTAGTCACTTTAGTGGGGTGCATACAGAAGTTGGAAAACATCACCAAGCTCTTTCTAACATGCATTTAGAGATCTGGGTTGCAAATAATCAACTGCAAACATTGCTGTTCCCCACTTCTTCTTTCTAAGCTCTCCTCCACATATCCTGCACCCAAAATATGAATAAGGAAGTTTGATTACAGTAACCTACCAAATTCAATGAAATTTCTAAGGAGACGGGCCCAAGCTTCAGGGCAAGAAAGACCTTAATTTTATAAACTAAAGTGATGCAATAATGACAAGCAACTGGTCTTCTCATTGTGACACTTTTCTTGAGCTTGCAGACAAAGAAGTCTGAAACGGACGTTATAGTTGCTATGAAACCCAGCACTGTACTGAATGGATAGCAAAGGGAGTTTTTAGAAATACCATTCCTTACATCAGTGGAATTTGGGAGAAATCTGCTCTATTAGCTTTGCAACAAACAAAAGATTTGTTCACATATCCGAGAAGGTGAGAAAAACCTTGCGCATCTTTTATATTCATGCACAAAAGCATGACGTGTCTATTAAATTAGGTACATTCGGTGTCAACCACACTTAGGGGGAAGAGCGGATACATTTCATTCTTTCCCGGGGTTCTGAAGTTTTGGTTTAGGTAACGTTGCTCATCTGCTGACCTTTATTAACAAACAACATATTGCCCCTGCAGTGTAAAGCGGGGTGGGGAGGCACAGCAAAACCAATGCATTGGGCTAATTGGCAATTGAAATGGCATCAATGTTTATTGGTTACAGCTCACAAAGTTTGGTGTGGCCAGCTTTTGCTGCTGGACCAATGACCGATACCACTCAGACCCACATGCTGCAATAAGGCTGATGGGAATATGAAGAATCTCCAGCACTGCATGGCACAAACCAATACAGTCATACCTTGGTTTTGGAACAGCTTAGTTCCTGAAAGCCACAAACAGTGACTGTTCCAGTTTGCAAACTATTTTTGGAAGCTGAACGTCCGACGGGGCTCCCGTGGCTTCCAATTGGCTGCAGGAGCTTCCTGCAGCCAATCAGAAGCTGTGCTTTGGTTTCCGAACGTTTTGGAAGTCAAACAGACTTCTGGAATGGATTCCGTTTGACTTCCAAGGTACGACTGTACTGTGGACTGATCCTGCAACCTGGATGTATATTGGTATGCCAGCCCCTGAGCTAGGATTGGTCCTTGAGTCTATACCTCCAGATCCCTTGAAGAGAACCCCCATCAGAGTAGAAAGGGCTGTCACTCGGTGATGGAGCACATGCTATGTTTAGCATCTCAAGGTAGGGCTGGGAAGGACTACTGCATGAAACCCTCTAGAGCCACTGTGGGGCAATGTCAGCAATGCTGAGCTAGATGGATTAATGGACTCACTTGGTATAAGGAAGCTTCCTATGAAGAAAAGTCTCCTGGCCTTCAATGATATGTACAATCCAGTGTTGATTGAGCAATGCATGCTGTAGAAATGAGAGAAATTCAATCTCTGCAAATTCTGTTTTGAAAGTTCCTGGCCACTCTCCCTTCTTATTAAATCTTAGATTGGAACTAGCTGCCCAGCTTCTGAATTCTGGTTGCTGGGAATCACAAGTGGGGAGAGTGTTGTTGTGCTCAGGGCCTGCTTTTGGGCTTCCCATAGGTATCTGGTCAGCCACTGTAGGAAGAGGATAGTAGATGCACCTTTAACCTGATCTCATGCAGGGCTGGAAAACAGCAGAAGAGGTTAATGGGGGAAACAAATGCAAATTTTAAATTGAGCAAATTTAGATAAGATTCCTATAACCCTTGCAGATTGCTAGTATAGCTTATCATTTGCAACAGTTTCTGCGCAGCAGTATGAAGAGAGGAGATGGTGGAATTGCTTGGGAAGAAATTAGCAGTAAATCCAGAGCCCTTGAGCCTGGGATGAAAGGAAATTAGAGTTGTGTCCAGTTAGGAAATGATTTAAAATAGCCACAAATAGAAAGGAAAGTGTGGGGCAAGAGGAGTTAATAGCTTGCACCCTGCTTCCCCGCTGAGCTAATGAGACACATTCTAGGCCAGCCGAGGTGGACTTTCTTAACGAAATGATGATTAGAGCATATTTTGCGCTAGCACTGAGAAGCATTTGCTGCTTTGTAAGAAGAATTCTGTCCAATAAATAGCACTGTTAATGTTCTGCAAATGGCTCTGGTTTTAATACGCTGGCAACAGAAAATGATCGTGTACAATTGTCTTCTGAAAGGCAAGATTTTGTCTTGATGGCCAAGTGTTAATGCCAATGCTATTTCCGAGAGCCTTTTCTACCTGGATAAAGGTTAAGATATTATCCCACTTAGCAAAGGTAACAAGGAAAATGTTCAGTTCATGACTCCTGGTATGACTCTTTCCTTTCTTAGGCAATCATGATTCCAGCACACCAACTGGGCTCAGCATGACAGTATGGGCTCAAGCCTGCACTATGATCATTGGGTCTGGTGGGGTGAAATGCTGGGAGCCCAAACAGTAGGAGGAGCCTGAGCCAATGACAGGCATAGCCAACTCATTTCAGTTTTGCCCCCATCCTGCTCCCTGCTGAGTTCTAGAAGGGCAACACAGAGACTAAGGAGGAGGAAGCTGAAGGCAGGTTCAACCCCTGGGCTTGATGTAAGCAAGAAGATAGGCAGTTGGGGAGAGGGGATTGACTGAAAGCAGGATGGTGTTGATGGGGAAGTTCCCCATTTGCCCTAATGGGTGAGCCTCCACTGCTATGAGAGAGAGGAGATGCAGTAAATGTCGTCAATTACAATGGAGTCCAAACCACACCTACTCAGAAGTAAGTTCTATTGTATTCAGTGGCACTAACTCTCAGGAAAGTGGAGTTAGGATTGCAGCTAGAGTCCTTCCTTGTGGTCTTCTTCACCATTGCCACCAGGAGGACACAATCAGATTTCTTTGCTGCCTTCATTTAAACAGCTACTTATGTATTTGTTTGTTCATATTAACAACATAACTATGGATGATACCCAATGAATATTGACACTTTGAAACCAATGCATTTGGGCACGAAAGCTAGGACCTCCCCACCGCCACCAAACAGAAGATAATTATCATTTAAAATCTATATATATAAAATTGTTCAAGTTGGATGTTTGTTAACAATCGCCTTTCTCCGTAAGCCCTTGATCGATTCCGTTCAAATTTGGACACAACGTTCCATGCCCATATGGGAGTGACCATATGTACTTACATTGCACAAATACCACACCTTTCCCTGGTAAAAATGTGATTTTGTGCAAAAAAAATAGCGCCCACCAGTGAATGTTAAACAGCACAGCACAACACACCTGTTTCTGACCCTTCCTCCTCCTTTCCCGACATCACTACCACCATCCAATCGACAGACAGACCACCCACAAACACTACTGCCGACTCCGCCATTTTCGACTGGCTGTATAGAGAGACCGGACGACAACGCCGCTACTCACATTTCGGGCCAAATACCACACCTTCCACAGATACAAACATGCTCCTATAAAAACAAACATACAGTCCACCACTACACTTCAACAACATCAAAGAAGGCCATTGACAAAATCAGGACAAAGAACCTCATAGACTAAAATAGTAGTAATAAACAGTTGTACAAACGAAGACAAAAACGGGAGGGGCAAACGGAGAACACATAGACTGAACTTCAACGGGATAAGGTGTAAGTAAACATACGCTTTCTCTTTCATACTGTATCTTACTTTTACATTTCACCAAATCAGCCACAGCAAGGCGTGGCCGGGTCAGCTAGTACAATATAAAAAGAAAAAGAAATAACATAGGCACAAAAAAGAAATGAGCAAAAAGAGCCAAAGAAGGGGCCCTCATTTATTTGGAAACACTTAACCAATCCAAACTGAAGTCCACCTCAGTAAGGCAGCCTTCACAAAACTCTGAATAACTAAGAGGCAAAGCTAATCAGTTGGACTGTGCATTGGATGTGGTCAAATCCCAGATCCTGAACCCAATTGGGCCATATTTGGACAATCCTGAGGTTTGCCTGGATCATACTGAGGCAGCCCTGGGTCACCCTGGGTCAGACTGCAACCACCCAAAGCTTTAAGGGGCTGTTTTCCCCGGAGCTTAGGGCAATGAAACAATCACTGAGATGGCTAGAAGGCTGGTGGAGGAAAACTCATTGGACCGAACACAGGTTAGAGCTCAACACCGAGCCTACCAAGTGGCGATAGCGACGGTGGAGGATCTTCTTCACCACCTCTATTACATCTGCTGAAAACAACAGCAGGAGACATTTTCAGGTGATTCACAATCTAACAGAATCACCTTCACCTTTGGGGGCTGGTGAGGACCCCAAGATCTTCAGTGATTTAGCAAAGTTTTTTGCAGATAAAGTCAATCAGATTCAGAAAGAGGTAGATTCCATCGTGGTAGCGGGGCCGGGGCGGGAGAGTGCTAGAATCCTGTCTGGTGAAGTTGCATGGGATCAATTCCAATCTGTTACCTCCGAGGATGCGTCTCCTTGATCCTTGCCCATCCAGGCTAATAAAAGTGAGCCAGGAAGGGCTGGGTAAAGGGCTCCGTGGTGTGGTGAATGCAACCCTCTGTGAGGGAGTCTTCCCAGACCTGCTTAAAGAAGTGGTTATTAAACAACCACATGACTGTGCAAGGCCCCTGACTCAGCTTGGGGCCCAGATCCAGACTAGGTCAATCCCAGATCATTCCAAGTCAGACTTAGGTCATATTGGGCCCTGAACTGGATAAGGACTCCATGCACAGCCCTAATATCAGTTCCAAATTCTGGGCACCACCATCAAATAGGGGTGCCAACTTGAATAAAGTATGGGGGGCAGGTAAGCCCTGTCCCACAAAATCAATCACATGGTGAGGTCACACTCCAATTGAATGGCAATACCCATCAACTTGGGGGGCAGCCCCCTCAAATATTTTATTGGGGGGGCAAAGGCCCTTGGCCCCTAGGAGTTGGCTCCTATGCCATCAAATAATTCAAGCAATAGAGCAGAACCTGCTCTGCAGATCTCACAGGGCAAACAAGTTTGTGCAGAGCAAATTATCCCTCGCTTCCTGGAGACACATTAACAATTCTCTTCCTGCACACAGCTTGAGCGTTAAAGCCCCAATTTCTGCCCCTCTGTCAATTCGCTGGGTGGCACACAGCAGCGAATAGCTCATGCATAAGAACAATAAAGTATGGAATCAAAACAACCTCCTGCGAAGCAGCGGTCACTAAAAAGACATCCCGATTAGATTTAATAAGGCAAATATTGAACATTAAGGCAGTAAAGTGATTATTAAATTTCCATAAATAGGCAGGCGGTGGGATGCGCTCCAATCTCACAGTTGTGATAAATATATTTGGGGGTGTTTTATTTAATATCCATCTGCCCACATGCATTAAAGGAAGGCCTCAATGTAAAACAGAACCTAAGCCGCAAAGCCATCAATCAGATGCTAAGTTGTAGTTAATAGCCTTCCCTAAGGGAAAACTGCAGGCAAATAGTTATGAATTTGGCTGTATGGAGCCTCAATACACTCATATTGGAGAATTTTCTGGGGAGGAAAATAAGCAGTTATGACAGAAAGAAAGAGGAGGTATGAAAATCTGAAAGGATTAATCCCTCCGAAGTTCAGAACAAATACTCCACCCTCGCTTCCTCTTTTAAGGTGTATGTTGGGTGGGATGCTATCCTATGAATGGATGGAGCAATCAAGTTCAGCATTCATTTATAATTCCATTCATGTGTCCATTCATAAGTCCAGTCTGTCATGCTTTTGCATCAATCTGTGATACTTTAAAATGCACAGAAATCTGCATTATTATAATAATCACAATTATTTCTCACATAGGGGCAACTCCATGAATCAGTTTTCAAACAAACTAAAGGAAGGAACTTTATTTTTATTTTCCCACCCCCAAATGCTAAAGTTTTAAAATTGGCAGGCTTCATCCCCTCAGAATGGGCAACCATGCCTGCAATTTGCATTCAAATTCTGACATAAAACAAAAAGGTTAAGAGACAGAAAATATAGGTCCCCTGTATCGAAAGCCCTAGATGGATATGCCTGAAATTTGCCATACTTGACTGATTCTGGAGATGCTCCTTTCCCTGAAAATTCCATCCACTGACATGAAAAGAAAAGACAGCTTGTAGCCATTTTTAGATCCTCCATAATAGTCAATGGAGTTGAAACAGAGCTTTGGATTTTTAACAGATTAGATCTGGACCCAAATGATGAATTGAATCAAAATGCCCAAAGGAGATCCAAAGCAGATTGGGATGCTTCCAAACACTACCAAAACAATTGCAATGTGATTGCTGCACGTCCCCTATTAGATGTGATGAATATGAGAGTGTCTACTTTGTTTTGCGTATATGTCGGGGACAGCCAACATGGTGTTACCCAGGTGTTGCTGAACTACGACTCCCCTCATCCCTGACCATTGGTGGAGCTGATGAGAGTTGGAGGGTCTCATGTTGGCTAACCCAATATATGTGCTGGGAAAGTACGATTGGCCTGCTGGCAATTTACCAGGGAAACAGGGGCATCTGGCAGGCCCTCAGCTGGCTCACGCCCTACCGGCTGAACTGCCGGGCAACGTCCGATCCCTGGAGCAGTCAAATTCAGTGACCCAGGCTTCAAAAGGCCAAGCACGCTATCTGCAGAGTCCATTGCGTAACAGAAGTGGCGCGGAAAGCTTGTGTGAGCTTATTTACAAGCATTTTATTAAACATTTGTTGTTGTTTAGTCGTGTCCGACTCTTCGTGACCCCATGGATCAGAGCACGTCATTGTACTACAGATCCACAGCAGAGGTGATAAATTCAGGTCTATCGATAGATCATTTAGTGATTTTCAGTAGATCCATAAGGTGTTTTGACTCCTAATTCTTTAAGAATAGCAACAGAATGGCTTTTCCCATCTATATCAGACTAACAAAATGAAGAAACCTAACCAGGAATGGACATTCATGTGAAATGACTGAGCTCAGTTCAGTTGTGGTCCTGAAAATGTTGATATATTGTTGGTATCAAACAAAGAGTAAACTGGCAAAAATATATAAATCTAAATCAAACAAGTGTTGGAAATGTAAAGAGAAAGAAGGTTCTTTTTATCATTTGTGGTGGTCTTGTAGTAAGGTTAAAGCTTACTAGGAAATGATATACAATGAATTGAAAAGGATGTTCAAAATAAATTTTCTAAACAACAACAACAACCAGAAGCTTTTCTTTTGGGAATTATAGGGACAGAACTACCTAAATTGTATAGAAATTTATTTATGTATGCTACTTGCCCAAAAACGGAAAGAAGCAGAAGTCCCAGCAAAGGAAGAATGCATACAAAAACTTATGGAATATGCAGAAATGGCGAAACTTACCAGAAGAATAAGAAACTTTTTTATATATAAAAGAATGGAAATGGTTTATTGGATATTTACAGATAAATTGCAAACAGATTAAAACATTGGCAGGATTATTGCAGCAGCAACAGTGGGCAATGCATTCTTAGGAGGCCAGATGTGCGACCCCTGTGGATCCTGTCGCCCAAGATGGTGGCCTCACCTTGCCTCACAGGTGGGCTGGCCCTGGCACTAGCAAGCAGAGATTGCCAGCATGATGTTCTCCAGACTGACATCATTAGACTCCAACTCCCATCAGACCCAGCCTGCATGTTGGATGTTGGGTTCCACAACATCTGGAGGGCACCCCAATGGCTACTGGATCTGTGTAGAACGAACTCCACTGGATTTTACAGAGTCTGTGAATCCGCAATACATAAAAAAGAGCAATTCTACATGTAAATATCTGTGGGAGTAGAGTCAGCATGAAAGCATTCCCAAAGGGAAAAAATACTGGCAAAGGGAATTCTATGTTTCAGCTTACCAAAAACCAAGAGAAAACAATTACAGCACTTAATCCATAAGACACTTTAAACGCATGGTGATTGCTTGATGTGCTTTCCTTCTTTTTCTGCCTGAAGAGGGATCAATTGCAATCAATCGTAAACTCATTATTATCAGTTCCTCTCCAATAACCTGTCTGTGCAGATGGGATTCCCAGAAAATGGGGAGGAATGGCGAGGGTGGAAGACAGACTTGTGAGCCAGATGTGAAACTTACCATCTGTTGTGGAAGCTCCAAACCAGTTTGAGATACTATTAGGAGGGGAGGAATACTAACTCCCTTTGTTTGCATGAAAGGAATGCAAGAAGGCATTGTTTACCATTCTGGCCTGTATTTGTCACAGCAGCACCATTTCCTTTCCACTGCAGTTCATCTTCCACCAAAAACTACATTATTCATCTTGCTGTGCTGTTGTTGTTGTTGTTGTTGTTGTTGTTGTTGTTGTTGTTGTTGTTGTTGTTGTTTAGTCGTTTAATCGTTTCCGACTCTTCATGACCCCATGGACCAGAGCACGCCAGGCACTCCTGTCTTCCACTGCCTCCCACAGTTTGGTCAGACTCATGTTGGTAGCTTCGAGAACACTGTCCAACCATCTCGTCCTCTGTCGTCCCCTTCTCCTTGTGCCCTCCATCTTTCCCAGCCTCAGGGTCTTTTCCAGGGAGTCTTCTCTTCTCATGAGGTGGCCAAAGTATTGGAGCCTCAGCTTCAGGATCTGTCCTTCCAGTGAGCACTCCGGGCTGATTTCCTTAAGAATTGATAGGTTTGATCTTCTTGCAGTCCATGGGACTCTCAAGAGTCTCCTCCAGCACCATAATTCAAAAGCATCAATTCTTTGGTGATCAGCCTTCCTTATGGTCCAGCTCTCACTTTCATACATCACTACTGGGAAAACCATAGCTTTAACTATACGGACCTTTATCTTGCTGTATGCAGTGATAAAATTATGTTACTTACATAATTTACATTGTCATCATTCAACTCAATGCAAAGGAAACACAGTGCAAATTGGGGAAAATATAATCAAGTATGTGTTGTTTGCAGCAGTGCCTTCTTTCTTGGGTAAAAAAAATGAGGTGGCAGTACTCATAACTTGTTCAAATTGCCATGGGTACTATCAGGGCCCAGGAGGTCAGATGAGGCAGTTGCCTCAGGCAGCAGGATCCACAGGGGCAGCAAATTCAGATATAGATCTTTATTCCCACTTTGTTCCTGATGTAATCTTCATTCACCCCTTCTTCCCTGGCAGGGGTGGGGGAACACCAATAGGTGATTCACCTAATGTGCCAAAATGTTTTGGGCTGGTCCTAGGTGCCACGGGCAGCGAAAAGAGAGGTGACCATACTCCATACTGGAGGGTACTGTCAAACACAAAAAAAACCACTGGTTTTCAGACTGAAAGCAATAGTGAATATTTATCATAGTCATTGGATTGATTTTTTTTTTCTGGACATGGAATGAATTTCAGTTCTTGTCTCCATTTTCATCTGAATTATCTGGCATCCCTAGTCCTTGCACATGTATGATTTTCTAGGTTGTTGTGTTTCTTTTTGTTCTGGGAGGCTACAGTTAAATGCTTTTGTCTGAGAATGAGTGGACATAACTTAAGTCAGGAGTAACTAATGTGGTGCCCTCCAGATGTGGGGGGCTACAACATGGGGCATGCAACTCATGAAAATATCACACCACACACCAAATATATGTTGGCAGATACTTTATAACCTTTTAGATTCCAAGTTAAACCATTTCTATTTACACAGGAACTTTAAAAATGCATAGAATACCTCTCTGCACTGTCTTGTGATTTTATTGCTCTCTCTTCTGATGCTATTAATATTTCTGTTTTATTGCACTGTGGTATCTGATTGGATGGGTGCAATGTTTCAGATAAATAAATAATTGCTCCAACCATCCCTGTTTGCCAAGAACAGCTCCTAATTTTTAATTCATTTGTTTTCCGTCAAAAATTCCTGATAAATTGGTATCCTTACTTTATTCTGTTCTTTTCCTCGTGGAGATACCATGCTAACAACGCTGTTAGGGTGAATTGCTAGAGTTGTCATCCTTCACATGCACACTCTAGGGTGAGCAGCTGGGTCTGGATTAATGCGCATTGTCTTCACTGCACACACAGTGCTCAGCTAGGGATGGATCCATCTGTCATTTTTTGTTTTTCTGCATTTCCCAATCTTAAAATAAGTTCTCCACATTTCTATAGCAATTTATTTACTTTTTAAAAAATCTTAATGAAAATTGACCAGCATTTTAGTACAAATTACCGTATTTTTCTGTGTATAAGACTATATTTTTTCCTAAAATTTTGAAGTTTAAAATAAGGGGTCGTCTTATACATGGATAGTGCATAGTGCATTTTCTTAATTTTGAGTCCCAAAAAATAGGGTGTGTCTTATACATGGGGACGTCTTATATACGGAAAAATATGGTAATTCCTCCGATTATACAAAGTTTTGTATATAGTTTTGACTTACACATTTTTATATCAATTTTCACTACCATGGTGCAATTTTTGGGTGTCAGTTTCACTCATTTTTAATGCACACTTTCCCCTAGCATATGCATATTTGTACGTATTTGTTTGACTGGAGAAATGCAGGAACTTGTGGAAATTTAAGGAAAAGGGGCCATTGCTCAGTGGGAGAACATCTACTTTGCAAGTAGAAACTTAGAATCACAGAAACATAAGAGTTGGATGGGAAACGTAAGGGTCATCTAGTCCAATCCCTGCAATGCAGGAATCTCAACAAGCAGTCCACCTTCCAATTTGAAACCATACCAGACCCTGCTTAGCTTTGCAACTGTGCTAGCAGTTTTATTGCTGCACCACTAGGAGATTCAAGCCATAAGGCCACAGGTTCAATCCCAGACATCTCCAGTTGGAGGTGATAGCAACCTCAGTCTGAAATCATGAAGAGCCACTGCCAATAAATATAGAAACCATACTGAACTAGACAGTCTTCCTCAGCGTAAGGCATCTTCCTTTAAGAAGTGTGAACTTCAAAGGGTAATTGTGCCTTGGTTCGTGTATTGATTTGAGAACTGCGAATTGGGTAGTTTTGAAATAAAATGCAGATGAAATAAAATTTCTCTCCACCCCTCTGCTCAGTCCCTCTTTTGCACACAGCAGTTCCCAAAATTTCACACAGAGCTGCAATTTCACATCTAATTTATACCACCAGCTACAAATCACCGTTCTCACATGGTGGGTGAAGAACCTGCCACTCAAAATCTATGCCACCTGTCTTCTCCCCCAAATGATCTGCACTGACGCAGCAACAATTTGCAAACCCCCAGACTTAATTTATTTATTTGGGCAAGCAGGATGGGGTGTGCGGAAGATTGACATGAAAACCCTCAAATGAAGAGATCTTGCCCATCGCTTCTCAATTTGACTCTGCATTGGGCTTCACACCATTATCTCTCTCCTTTATGTGAGATAAAAAATTAACAAGGACAGGAGAAACTCCAAATGAGAAGATTTTCATGGATGTTTGAAGGTCCATAATGAGAACAGGAAATAATGCATAATTGAACAGAAAGTGAGTACAAGACAAGCCGTCAGGGTAACAAACTGAAACATGCCACCTGCGAAGCACCAAACCCAATTTATTTTGTATGAATTTGAGAGAGGTTACTTTGAACTGCCGGTGGAATTTATTTTTCATTATTATCAGGGCTGCTCCTCAGGGTTAACAGATCTGAGTAGTACCACTTAATGAAGCAAAAGGGATTAAAAGCATACATGCATAAGCAGGGAGGATGGCCTAGACGAGAAGGTGCTGAGAGGCACCCCCAGAGTTTTCAGAGAGGAAAGCTGGACTTTTGCCTACTTCAGTGATGGCTAACCTTGACACCCCAGATGTTTTGGAACTACAACTCCCATCATCCCTAGCTAACAGGATCAGTGGTCAGGGATGATGGGAGTTGTAGTCCCAAAACATCTGGAGTGTCAAGGTTAGCCATCACTGGCCTACTTGCCCCCAAACTAGGACACCCACTTTGCCTCTTGATGATTATATTTAACTTTGTCTCGTGATTCATAAGGAAATAATCAGTTTAATACTAATCAGGTTCATATCATAAATCTTTAATACGGTCAAGGACCAGCAAAACAGTTAACAATTCTATTCATAGATAGTAACTGTATACTAAAATTACAAATAAATATTACAGCATTTAAATTTTTTATAAAACTTTGTGTTCAGATTCAGCGATATGTCGCCGCTCTGTGTCTCGTGATTCAAATTTTATTACTAAGATTTTATTTATTGATTTAGCACTTTTGTAACCCACCTTTCCTCCAAGGAGCTCAAAGTGACATACATTGTTCTACTCTTTCTCATTTTAGCCTCACAACAAACCTGTGAGGTTGGTTAGGCTGAGAGTCTGCGACAGGCCCAAGGTCACTGAGTGAGCTTCATAGCTGAGTGGGGATTTGAACTCTGGCCTGCCAGGTCCTAGCCCAGTACTCATAACTGTTACACCACATTGACTCTCTAGCCGCTTGTTACCTAAAAAGTCTCCAGGCAATGTATATTGCGGGGCGGGGGGGGGGGAATACATTAGACCAGTGTTTCCCAACCAGTGTGCCTCCAGATGTTTTGGGACTACAATTCCCATCATCCCTGACCACTGGTATTGCTAGCGAGGGATGATGGGAGTTGTAGTCCCAAAACATCTGGAGGCACACTGGTTGAGAAACACTGCATTAGACCATAAGAAGGGAAATCATAAAGCGTTAGTATTTCATAGAACAAAGGAAGAAACCAGAACACACTACCATAACATTGATGGGAAATTTTAACAGCACACTAACAGTAAAACAAACTCAACTGAGGCTACATCCGCACTATCCATTTAAAGCACTATGATACCACTTCAAACAGTCATATCTTCCTCTAAAGAATTCTGGGAGCTGGAGTTTGTGTAGAGATTTGTTAAAAGGAACCTACAGTTGTACTTTGGAAGTCAAACGGAATCCATTCAGGAAGTCTGTTCAACTTCCAAATCGTTCAGAAACCAAAGCGTGGCTTCTGATTCCTGCAGCCAATTGGAAGCCAAGAAGGCCCCGTCGGACATTCGGCTTCCAAAAATAGTTCACAAACCAGAACAGTCACTTCTGGGTTTGTGGCATTTGGGAGCCAAAGTGTTCGAGAACTAAGCTGTTCGAAAACCAAGGTACGACTGTCCTCCCCTCCCAGAGTTAAATTTCCCAGAGTTGCCCTTAAGAGGAATTGATTATTAAACCACTCTGAGAACTGTAGTTCCAGGAGGGAACTCTCAGCACCCTAAACAAACTATAACTCCCAGCATTCTTTGTGGGAAGCCATGACTGTTTTAAATATTGTTATAGTGCTTTAAATGTATGGCATGGGTGTGGCCTTGGTCTATCAAAGGCTTCTGAGGGGTGTGGCCTGGGGAGAGTTCTGTCTTGGGCCAGCCCTGCCAGTGAATGTAGAGAGCCTTCCTCACCCAGTTACCCTCAAGATGTTGCTGGACTCCAACTCCTCTCAACCCTGGGATTTGGAGTGTACAACATCCTTCAGCAGACCCCTATGTGAAGCAGCTTCCCAGGCTCCAACTGCTCAGCTACGTCTGCCATGCCAAAGGAATATTGGTGCTTGCATTCCCCTCCCCTCCCCTGAAAAAAAAAAACCCAGAGAAAAATGCTTTCAATACAGCAGACACTTTCCAACGCAGTTTGTGACAGCAAATGTGAGCAGGGATCTCTACCGTTCAATGGACAAAGAAATGGAAATGCACTGGATGGTGTTAGTTCTAAGCTCCATGCTTGCCTTTATATATTAAAGGTTAGCTCCATGCTTGCCTTTATATATATATTAAAGGTACCAAACTGTATATAATACTAATATTAACAGAAAGGGATCTCATTGAATTAAATCAGCACAGTTCTGATGATTATCAAGTAGCCGGAGCCTTTATTGTTGCTGCTGATTATAAGGGGAACATTCATTTGAGGGAAATCTGCCTGGGGTGGGTGCATGCTGGTGGTAAGCCAGAGGACAAAGCGGGTAGGGTTAAAGCCCAAAGTGGGTGAATCCAGGGGCAAATGTGGGCAGAGCTTGCAGCATTGTATTTCTCCCCATTCTCTCTCCTTTCTCCCTCACATCTCTTCCTCCACATGCCCCCTTCATTCCGTTCCCTTATATCAATGCAGATCTGATGCACAGTGCCTCCCCCTAATACACACACATGGATACTTTCTGTTATGGCGCCAACAGGATGGCGTGCCGAAGCCAGCCGCCGGATGCAGCCAGAGCCTAGGTTTAACGGACCGAGTCAGGAACAGCCAAAGTCAGGTATCAGTACAGGGGTCAAGAGAAGCCGAAGTCAGGAGCAGTCCGCGTCAGGAACTAACCAAGGTCAGGTGTCAGTACCAAGGTTGAGAGAAGCCGAAGTCAGGAGCAGTCCGAGTCAGGAACCAGCCGAAGTCAAGTACACTGGATCAGGAGCAGTATGAGCAGGCACAACCACGTGCTTCAGCACAGCAGTTGCAGGTGCTGGTGAGGGAAGCAGCCGGCCTTCCTTAAGTAGCCAGCTCAATCACCACGCTTTTTACGAGCTGCAACTGCCTCCAATTGCTCCCTCCGTTTCTCAGCTCTATGCTCTACAGCTGAGATGGGAGGAGGGGAGGGGGCCCTCCGGCTCCTCTCCTCACAAGGGCCTGATTCTGGCTCAACTTCTCCTCCTTCTGTTCTGGCCTTCCCTCTTCCCTATCTGCTTCTTCCTCTTCTGAGGAGTGTTGCCACCAGTCTTCTTCAGGTAAGAATCCTTCCATTTCTCCGGACTCTTCCGTGGTTACAGCTTTGCCTAGGGGGGCTTGCCACCACCCCTGCTCATCTGGTGCAACCCTGACACTTTCCATAACTTCATCTATGTCAGTTCTGTCTAGTCGGGGGGGGGGTGTTCCCACCTGCTACCCTCTGTTTCACCTTCCTCCTACTCTCAGGTTTTCCCTATCCTGTGGCGCACTGCAAGCCCTTCTCACCACCCCGCTGCCAGTTCATTCTGTAGCAGTTGTATCCTCTTCTCTACCTCTCTATCCTACACACACACACACACACACACACACACACAAAGTGATTGCCAGGGCATGGTCCTGAGTGAGACCACACCATCCAGAGGCCTTTGGGTTCTCCAACATAGATACAGCTCCATTTCATGAAATGCTCTGGTTTGCTTGTATGTTGTACAGCCCTGTGCTGGGGTAAGCCATGCCTCCTCCCCATACTCATGTAGAGTATATTATAATCAGTGCCTGATTTACGAATAAGCTAAACAAGCTATAGCTTAGGGCCCCACTCTCTTGGGGGCCCCCAAAAAAAATTAAAGGAAAAAAACCTGGATGTACATTTCCAAAATATAAGATAAAAAACAAATAAAATAAAACCTACATTCAGCTACAGTGTTTTCTGTTGTGTATGGACCTATTAGGTCCATAAATTACCATATAGCATATATTCAACACAAAAAAGGTGACAATTTGTTGTTGACAAAGGTCAGCTGAACCTATAAAAGGCCTCATTACCTTCAGTAGCTTAGGGCCTCATCAAACCTAAATCCAGCCCTGATTATAATACAGACCCTAGATAAGAATATGCAAAATTACCAGAATTCTACATCTCTGCAAGATGTTCATTCTGCTAGTGGGTGTGATGAGTGCCAAAATAAGGAGAGATTCATCACCCTCTTTTATCTTCTTTGAAGTGCATCTCTTGCTGGGGATCAACAAACATTATTCATAAAAAATTGCCAGTGTCCCATCGTTTTGGAGCAACGCTGCCCAAATTGTGATGGTGCTCTTAAAGAAGAGGTTATACAATTTTGATAAAAGATATTTTTCAGGATTATCTCTTCTGGCAATCTGTCTCACTCCTCGTCTTGAGTGCAAGGAATAGGCAAGCGGTGGCTGGGTGGGGAGAGGGAAGGTTTAGTAAATCATAGCTTGGGTGTCACTTTCTGAAAGGATAATAGTTTTCATTCAGAGATATTTATTTCCTCACACTATGATCTGACAGACAAATCGCATCATTCCAGTATTTCCCCGGAGACCTTTGGAGCTGATAACAGAATGGATTTATTTATGGACCATAGCATTTTTTGGTGATGTACAGAGACTTTAAGCACAAACCTAAGACTGTTTACTCAGAAGTAGGAATGGAGGAGAAATTTGATTCAGTTTGCTTTTAAAGAGGAACTGGGTTAATTTGCACTTTCTAAAATGCTATGCCAACTAAAAATAGACACACATACACCCCGCTTTAAAAATTTGGCACCCTTTAAATCCAAATTTTGCAACACAGTTCTCCAGCCAAGTAATGTATACAAAAATGCATATACCAGGGGAAAATGTGCAGATAAATATATATGGTAATTAGAATAACATACAAAGATCCATTATATTTGAAATGGCTTTGCAAAGATATGCAATTAAGAAATATAAATCAACTATGATTTAGAATAGAGTGTGAGAGACTCCTTGGAGGAAAGGTGGGTTACAATCAATGCTAAATCAGTGCTAAATCAATAAATAAAATTTTAGTTATAAAATTTGAATCATGAGACAAAGTTGAATATAATCATCAAGAGACAAAGTGGGTGTCCTAGATTGGGGGCAAGTAGGCGTAAGTCCAGGAACGCGGGTGGCACTGTGGGGCTTGCTCTGTGGTTTAAGAGATGGTCAGCGGTTCGAATCCCCGCAACGGGGTGAGCTCCCATTGCTTGGTCCCAGCTCCTGCCCACCTAGCAGTTCGAAAGCACCTCAAAGTACAAGTAGATAAATAGGTACCACTCCGGCGGGAAAGTAAACGGTGTTTCCGTGCACTGCTCTGGTTCACCAGAAGCGGCTTAGTCATGCTGGCCACATGACCCAGAAGCTGTATGCCAGCTCCCTCGGCCACTAATGCGAGATGAGCGCCGCAACCCCAGAGTCAGACACGACTGGACCCAATGGTCAGGGGTCCCTTTACCTTTACCTAGGCGTAAGTCCAACTTTCCTCTCTGGAAACTCTGGGAGCGCCTCTCGGCACCTCCCACACTATGATTCTTATTTTATTCCCCCCTCCAAATGGTAATGACTATCATAGCAATTTTTAAACAATCCATAGGTGCAATGTGACTTTTAGGGGCCCATGTACACCCCTAGTAGTTGTAGTGCACCCCTAGTAGCTGATATTCTAGCACAGGGTCTCCAGCACCAGTGACTTGAACTAGAAGCTAAATTGAAGCTCGCAAAAGATGCTGTTCCATAGCATTGACCTGGCAATGACTAGGTTTCTAAGGGAGAAGCTAGTAAAAAGAAGAGCACTCTGAAGAGCAGAGAAGGAGGAGAAGAAGAGTTTGGATTTGATATCCTGCTTTATCACTATCCGAAGGAGTCTCAAAGCGGCTAACATTCTCCTTTCCCTTCCTCCCCCACAACAAACACTCTGTGAGGTGAGTGAGGCTGAGAGACTTCAGAGAAGTGTGACTAGCCCAAGGTCACCCAGCAGCTGCATGTGGAAGAGCGGGGACGCGAACCCGGTTCACCAGATTACGAGTCTACCGCTCTTAACCACTACACCACACTGGCTCTCGAGCTATGATGGTAAGGAAAGAGGATCTGTGGTTTTGGAGATTCGTAGACTATTAAATTAGACCTTTAAAGAGGATGGAGGAGAAAAAAGGAGGCCAGGTGGAGGAGGTGCGTAACACTGAGATGCAAGAAGGAAAAGCAGTAGCAATACAACTGACCAGAGCCCAAGCACCTTGGGGAAAGGTCCGATCTCAGTGGCGAAGCATCCACTTTGCATGCAGAAGATCTCCAGCTTGTTTATTCAAAAAATTGTTTATAATATACCACCATCTTATAAAATATCAGTGTACAACAATATAGGTCTTCAATAAAACACAAAATGCTATTAAAAGCGGTACAAAACAATCATTTAAAAGACCAGTCAATCAACACTTTTAAGCAGCTGCAAAGGCCTGTCAGCATAAAAAGGCTCAATCCCTGGCATCTCCAGGTAGAACTAAAAAAAAAAAATACATGAAAATTTCCATTTAAATACCTATTGTTAAAGATCTTTTCTCTCAAAATATATATTTATAAATGCATTATCTCTCAAAATGCACTTTTAAAAAATGCATTCTGATAGATTTTTCTGAGCCAAGAATTGTACTGAAACATTCAGGAAACATGAAGATCAGTTTGTTTCAGATTTATTTATTTTTTTTTGGGGGGGGGGATAAAAATCAAATTCTTCAAGCATCTCTAGCTGATGTCAGATTTGGCCAGTAGCAACATTCTGAGAGAAATGTGAAGATTTCTGCAATGTGCCCAAAAGATGTTTCAATAAGACTAGCCCAATCTCTCGGATGTGAGTGGGTGGGTGGGGGGGAGGTTCTCGCAAATCCTCAATTAATTCGTGTGTATTAAGATTTTTATTCCAAACGCTCCTGCTAATGAAGCAAAGATCAAGGCCATGATAGCATTTCATCCACTTGTTCAGCTACACTTAATGCTTGCTTGCTTCTTAAATAAGACTAGGAAGTTCATCAGGGAGGAAAAAAGGAGAGGCAGCCCATGTGACTGAGAGTGGAAGAGGGGGGGGGGGGAAATGTGTCCAGTCATATAAAAAGCAATTAGGTCTAAAGCTTTGATCTCCCTCCTTTGGCTTCTTGCATGGCAAAGTACAGAACCGCCATCAAGGAGCTGATAGACGGCTTGTATGCAAGGGCGCTACTGACACGTCGGTACCCCTGTGTTTCATTTATCTGTCACCTTTGTTTACTCCCATTTGTGTACATAACTAATTTGACTTGACACAATAAGGGCACGGCCACAAGAAGCAAAAAGACATTGTTTAAATATTTTATACAGTGCTTGGGAAAAGAAGAAGAAGAAGCAGAGACATGTACCAAGGCTTACGTCCTTTTCATTTCTATTAGGGCGGAGAAAGATAAAGAGTTTAGGCAAAAGTGAGCATCATTATACGTAGACTATGCATGAATTCATAATAAAACTCCTAAAGATATGTGGAATGCCAGTGCATTTGCTAATGGGAATTGATTTTGAATTTTATTCATTTTTAACTAGGTTTAATGAACTTTCCTTGTACGTTGCTCCCAGTTGCTCATTATTCCATTAAGTGCCTTTAATCGAGGAGATGAGTGTAGAGGATAACAGCTTGAGATGGGTTTTGTTTAACAAATTCTGCACCAGCTCGTCTCACCCTGCTTGACAGGAAGTGACAGGTCCCTATTCAGGCATGGCGGCCATCACTGCCATATCCCCTCCACCGCCTCATGAAAGATGGATGGGATCAGCTGAGAGTCAACTGGTTTCATTGGATGTGCTTGTCGGAGATTTATGTGTCCACGATTAAAAATGGATAAGGTATGCGCCGTCATATTTATGAACTCGTGATAACCGGCAAGGTCTTAAGTTCTTCAAATAGCAGCTTTAGAAAATGTAGCTGGATCACCCCAATTTAGATAAGTCACATCTGCATTAATTCGGAGTTTATCTCCCGTAAAATGCCTTTGTTTTGCTGTTCTGGTTACACTGCAGTATTCTTTTTTATGGGGATTCAATGCCAGGTGTGTGGTGTCCCCCCCCCCCCAATCATATAGAATAGAATATATTTTTTTATTGTCATTGTCCCCTTCGGGAACAACGAAATCATCATGGTTGAATGTAGCATGCTTCCACTCCACAGCTGTATGGTTACACTGAATCAGTCACTTTGATTTTCGACCAAATGCTGATCACTGAAAAGTTCATTGGACCTGGCAGGTGCTGCTGATGGCCACTTCCAAAGTGACATCCCTATGTCTGCTGGTATGCATCCTTAATTAAGTCAGTTTTGGTACAGTCAGGTGCCTATCTTCACTCAGCGATATTAGGAAGCAAGCTAACAGGGGCATCTTAGCAAGAGTGGCATTTCATCAGTACATTACTTTCTAGAACAGACTGTTAAAGATGCTACAACTGAATGACAAGATGTTCCCAGGCTGAACTTTGGGATGAGCGAATCAGTCTATTTCTGTTCCATGTCATTTTTACATGCTGCTCGCCCAAAAATCCATTCTGTCCTCTTTTTGCATTAATCTGTAAAATGCACAGAAATGCATTCAAATACACATTTTTTAAATGTATTTTTCTCTCAGAGTACACATTTTAAAATGCATTTTTATACTCCCCTGGCCCCGAGACAAGGACTGTGTAGTAGCAGTTGTGAACTGTGAAAGTCAGTGGATATATACATTCCAAAGTGCACAAAATTTAAGAACTACAAGCCTGATCAATTTGAATCTGCAAAGTTAGAATACCTCCACAATTCTTAGATTATATACTACCTCCTAATTCATGGGTAGGTAAACTAAGGCCCGGGGGCCGGATCCGGCCCAATTGCCGTCTAAATCCAGCCTGCGGATGGTCCAGGAATCAGCGTGTTTTTACTTGAGTAGAATGTGTCCCTTTATTTAAAATGCATCTCTGGGTTATTTGTGAGGCATAGGAATTCGTTCATTTTTTTTTTCTCTTCAAAATATAGTCTGGCCCCCCACAAGGTCTCAGGGACAGTGGACCGGCCTCCTGCTGAAAAAGTTTGCTGACCCCTGTCCTAATTCATCCAGGCTCCTGTACTTTTAAGATGTCCAACTGCAGGTGATAGATCCCATTAAGATGTTATGACAACCCTTGTTTGATATCTAATCAGAAAGGCTTTGTATCACCTCCCTCATTTCAAAGCTGGACTACAACAATACTGTAAAAAGGTTAGAACCAGGATAGCTGGAGGAATTGGGGAAGGGTCATAGCTATAATAATAATAATAATAATAATAATAATAATAATAATAATAATAATAATAATAATAATAATTTATTATTTATACCCCGCCCATCTGGCTGGGTTTCCCCAGCCACTCTGGGCGGCTTTCAACAGAACATTAAAATACAACAATCTATTAAACATTAAAAGCCTCCCTAAACAGGGCTGCCTTCAGATGTCTTCTAAAGGTCTGGTAGTTGTTGTTCTCTTTGACATCTGAAGGGAGGGCGTTCCACAGGGCGGGTGCCACTACCGAGAAGGCCCTCTGCCTGGTTCCCTGTAACTCACTGGTATAGCCTCTGTTTCGCATACAGAAGGTCCCAGGTTCAAATTATGGCTTCTCAATTGCTGGGAGAGAACCTGCCTGAAATCTTAGAGTCAGTGTAGACAATACCAGATCCTTCAAATGTCTCTATTTTTCAGGAGCAGTCCTGGATTTAAAGAAGCCATTCCAGTTGCTGATTTGATCCCAGAATGTCCCGCTTTTCTTTAGGAAGTCCCTATTTGCACTGGAGAAATGTTGGAGGGTATGGTGTTGTGCAATCCCCGAGCCAGGGAGATAAGTAAATTACAACCTTTAGAAGACATCTGAAGGCAGCCCTGTAGAAGGAAGTTTTTAAAAAATGTTTAATGTTTCATTATGTTTTTATATATGTTGGAAGCTTCCCAGAGTGGCTGGGTCAACCGAGTCAGATGGGTGGAGTATATCATCATCATCATCGTCATCATCATCATCATCATCATCATTGAATAGGACATCCCTATTTTCATCAGAGAAATGTTGGAGGGGATGCAGTACTGTGCTGGATGGACTAATGGTCTGACTCAGTATAAAGCAGCTTCCTATTGTCCTATGACCATCTCTGTTCCCATGAGCCTACTCAAATGCTGTTATCACCAGGGGAGGCTCTGCTAGCTGAAATCTGGTGGAATGAAACAAGGCCTTCTTTGTGGTGGCTGCAGCATTTGCTGCCATTGTGATTATTCTTCCCTTGCCATTTGCTATCAATGCAAAGCAGTGTTGTTGTTTTTAGGACTGAACATGGACAGCCCTGCCATCAAACTGTGTGAGGCAGTTGCTTCCGGTGGCATGTACTGGGGAGGTGGGGCAGTGAAGTGCTGGAGAAGTGGTGGAAAGATGTTAGAGGATACAGTTGTGAGTGCCATGCAGCCTGCTCTTCATCCCTTAGCCTTGAATGCTATCCTTAATTACAATGGAAAATGCTGTCCTATAACCGCTGTGAAAGTTGGGTCCAGCTGCCAATCCAGTTGGTTCCTGTATTCTTGTGGAAATGCAAACAAAATAAAAATTTCTCCCCCATCCCTACTGATCACATTTCCTGCTCCGGCAGGCTGCTATTTAGAGACTTCCTGTTGGTCTCTTTGTAAGACCCTCCTGTGGCCAGAGCTTGGGGGTGTCAAATAAGGTGACGGAGAATGGATTAGAATTACATAAAATGAGGACTATAATGCATGTCCTTATTCACCCAGTAATGAGTGATATCTAATACCAACATCCATTACTGTGAAGCTTTGCCAATGTTTCCTGGCTAGCAGATTGGCATAATAGCAGAGAGGGAGAGCTGAAAGTTTCTGAAATGAAATTTAAAACAATCGACAGAACATGATATTTTCCACTGAATGATACTCATGTTGGAAGCATTAGCTCAAGCATTGCCATTGTAGCATTTTCTCCCAACGTTTATTGGTTTATTTATCGGAGGTTTTCTAATAACGGTCAGGGACAGGTGCAGTATACCTGAATAGCAGTTTCTGAGAGGCTATGGCCCTCAACCTTGGTTTGGGCTCCCCAGAAGCAACTGCCTGCCTCTTGTGGGAATTAGATGGACTCTTACTCTGATCCAGCAGGGATGCTTTTATGATCTCATTAGTTATCATAGCTCAGCGGCACAGCATCTGCTTTGCATGCATAAGGCCCCAGGTTCAATCCTTGGCATCTCCAAGTAAGACTGGGAGAGACCCCTGCATGAAACCCAGGAGAACTACAGCCAGTCAATGTAGACAATACTTATAGTCTGTGTTGTTTGGGTTTCTTTGAATAAAAAGCTAACTTCTCAAACACCGGGTGCTTTATTGCTAACCTGACTCTGGCTACACACACACTTTTCTGGCAGATCTTCCACTACAGCTACAGCTTTAAAGCAAACAAAACTGCAGGGGAGATGTTTTAACCCTCTGAAGCCATTCTCCTTTCCCAGAACAGGCCAGAAGGCAATGTGGTATGAGAGTGCCCCCTTTCCACACTGTTATCTCAATTATGTAGCATTTGCAGCATTATGCACCCTCCTAAAGCAGCCCTGCATCTCTCACAACAAATTAACCGCTGAAAACCACAAAGCGATGCAGCCACGCCCCCGGCAGGCTGCTGCCTTTGTACATTGCCGACCTGTTGGAATCAAGTCAAAGGGATGTAATGCAAAATAAAGGCCTTTAGAAAGGCAAATAGTGATTCGCTCTCATCTAAAAGCTTTGCGCGCGCACATCCCTTCTTAACCCACTAGCATAAGAATGTTATAGAGACTCACTGGCATCTGGCTGGTAATTACAGCAATCAGAAAGAGCAAACGGTCCCCACCATCACCAAAAGAAAGAGAGAGAAAAGGAGAGAGATTTGTGTTCCTTATGGAAGAGTTTCATAATGGGTTGATATGATTGTTGCCTCTGCCTTTAACTTACCTGGCAGTTCATTTTCAAAATGAGCAAGCCCTGTATGCGATTTGCATTTCAGCAGGCAACCTGGTTACATTGGGCATCTCTACAGACCATGGATGGGCAGCTGAACCAGATGCCAACATGCCCGAATGACTAGGAATTAGCATTAACGCAACAGGCAATATGCATGGCCTCCTCTGCCTGATTCACTGAGAATGTGCAATAGTAACTTCGGAATTTGAACCAGGGACTGAGGCTCGAGCTTAGTCTAGTGTGCTGTTGTGAATTGTGCCTAGTCAACAGACAAATACTGGGCTAGAAGGTATAAGAAGAGTAGCAGACAGCTTGATGGACCAGTAGGATCTTTAAAAAGTTATAATGTATACCGCCCTCCAAAGAGGAATGCTGCTATTCAGGTTTCCATCTACATCCCCATCTGCTTAGGAAGTTGGAATCTGCTTCATACAAAGTCAGGACATTGGTCCATCGTCAGTGTTGTCTACACTGGCTGACAGTGGCTCTCCAGGATTTCAGGAAATTCCCAGCCCTACCTGGAGATACCAGGGATCAAACCTGGGACCTTCTCCATGCAAGGCAGATGCTCTTTTCAACATTCTGTGACTATGAGCATACTCAGTCCTCACTGAGCTTTCATGGGAGCTGGAGTGGTTGCCCTGCTAGGGTTTTGTTGCTAAAAGAATAAAGCCAGTGTGCTTCTGCAAGCCTCAGGGTTTGCTCCATTTCTGCTTATGTCTAGACCCTGAGTTCATTACTAGTGATTTGAAACACTGCCCCCTATTTGTAAGCCATTCTAGCTTCCTAATGTATGGGATGTCAGGGAATTCTCACAGAAATGGGAGCCAAAATGGCCAATGATCTCTTATTCATCTCATGTCCAAAACTGAAATCAATCCAGCAACTATGGGTCAGCATCCGCAGCAGTGGTTGACTTCTGTCTGCAAACAGTATGCAATTGATTACATCCCCGCCCCCCACTCCGTTTGCATAGTGTTTCCTTTGCATGAAATGAACAGAGTGGAACAATGTAATTGACATTATTGATATTACATCTTTTTGCCACAACCGACAGTGAGACAAATTACAGGTTTCGGTGGAAAACAAACTGCAGCAGAATGAAAACAGGGCTGCATGCAATGAATACAGGGCAGGGCAGAAAATGGTGCCTTTTACATCCTTAGTCACGGATGAAATTAATATCCATGAAAGTAAGTAAGTAAAACCTTTATTACGGTCGTAGACCAGCAGATAAGAGGATGAATCAAAAACAAAAAATATAACAATATTACATATACTAAATAAATATTAAATAACATCTTTTAGCAGCATTATTTCAAGGAACACATTGGCTTAAAATTTAGCTAAAATTTTGTGAGAGATAATTTCATTCAGATATTATCAACTGTAACTTGATGTGCAACATTATCGCTGTTGTTATTTGCGATCACGGCGGGTCTGAGTCTTGCCGCGTGATAGCAGAATTTGGCTACAGTCTTGGTTCGCTCCGGATCGGTATCTTCGAGCAGATATCTAGTCAGAATTTTAATGGAGCGACCAGGTAAGTTTTTTAGCAAAGGTTCAATTAGCTCCGTCCTCATATCTCGGTAAAATGTACAATGGAGGAGAACATGGCTTATAGTTTCGATCTCCATGTGGTCGCAAGGGCATAGTCTTTGGTCCAGCGGAGTCTGGCGATATCTCCCAGCTAGAACAGCCGAGGGTAACGCATCAAAACGAGCCCTGGTGAAGGCCCATCGGTGCCTCGGGTTTTCCAGCGTTTTTAGATATGTAGCTGGGTAGTTGGGTCGGTGTTCGTACAGTTGTCTGTACATAGAGGTGAGACGAGCTAGGTTATTTTGGCGGTCAATATCCGTGATTCTTTCCCTAATTAGCTTTTTCGCCCTTTCGTTTCCCATAGACAAAATAATTGCCATTGACAGTCCGTAAGAAGCTAGTTTCTTCTGGATGGTCCGTTCCCAAGAGGAGTGGAAACTATCTTTATTGATTAGGCGGAGAAGGCCATTGGGAGATTTATTTACTTTTATCCAGAACTGCAAGGCTAGTTGCCATACTTTAGTTTCTATTTCCTGGACTCCCGCTTCCAATCGTAGGGCTGCATTAGGAACGCATTTAGGCGTTAGAAATAAAGATCTTAGAAAGCCGGATTGAACCTTCTCATATGGGTCTATTTTAGAATTAATCATGAATGGTGCACCATAGAGTAATTGTGCTAGTGGTTTAGCCGCAAACAGCTTAAGGGCTGCGGGAATGTAATTTCCCCCCATTGTTCGATGGTATCTTATAATTGCGGCCACACTCCTTTGGGCTATCAGGGCTGCATATTTGACATGAGCCACGTTTTTTCTGGAGGATTGAAATACAACCCCTAGATACTTGAAGTAGTTCACCTGCTCGATGGAGTGATTATCTATTTGCCACCTTAATATTTTCCTCTTGTTGGAAAATATCATTACTTTGGATTTTTGAAAATTCATCGATAATTGTTCCGTCTTGCAATATTGTTCCATTTTATTTAGAGCTCTCTTGAGGCCCATACGGGTCTGTGATAGTATGACCGCGTCATCTGCGTAAAGCAGAATGGGGATCTTTTGGTTCGCAAGTTTAGGGGGGTGCGTATCAGCCTCTAATGTAATTGACATTATTGATATTACATCTTTTTGCCACAACCGACAGTGAGACAAATTACAGGTTTCGGTGGAAAACAAACTGCAGCAGAATGAAAACAGGGCTGCATGCAATGAATACAGGGCAGGGCAGAAAATGGTGCCTTTTACATCCTTAGTCACGGATGAAATTAATATCCATGAAGGTTTCAAGACACTGGGGTGAGGAAGAGGGTAGGCTATATTGCATGCATGAAACATCATGATTTCTCAGCTAGCCTCATGTATTTTCAGGAAACAGTGTTGACAATCCCGCAATATAGAATTGCCCTCACCTGCACACATCTGATGATTAAACATTGCAAAAAGAATGAGCACATCTCCGACTGACGCAAATCATTGGCTCTTATGAGACAGAACTGGCACGCATGGATGTTTTTTTGCCTTCTTATTGATACAGCCTTGGCTCTTTTTTTAAAGTTATTTAGAGGAGAAAAGCATTAAAAAGAATCACTTCTGCTTCTTAAGTAACGAAGACAGTGTGAATCCAGCTCATCACTTCAAACTGCTGACTCATTTACCACTTGGAATGAATTGAGGGCTGTTAAAGGTTTTATAGAAGATTTCATTAAATATGTATTGAGCCGGCTTAAGATGGAAATTGTTATAAAAACTGGCAACGGTTCAAACAGCCAAACGTTTTCGGGTTTATTACGGAGATATTTTACTCCTGCCTGCAATCGGCCTTCCATTAGACCATTGAAATGCGCAAGGCCAAAATAATCTGTATTGTGGGGCTGTAATTGCTGTCGCTACATGTGCGGCTGCCTCCGGAGCTGAGTAAAACATCACCTGGCCCCTTCTCTTGAGCACCATTTGCACACGGCAGGCACCATACATTTCAACCTGAAACCTGGCAGCCTGTCTGGAACCAGCTCAGCTTGTTTCTGGCCAAGGGGAATGGTCAGACACAGAGCTACTGCAAGGATGTGATTGCAACATCGGAAGGCAGGTGGTGCAATATCCCCCTGAGCTGGGGTCACAGTTTTCCATTTTTTTAAAAATATATATATATATATATATATATATATATATATATATATATATGCAAATGTCCTGGTACCAAGTCTGATTTAAAGATGCAGAAGTCAAAGAAAGTAGAGCAGGGTATTTGAAGTTGCCCAACAAGAGCTGGCACCATGGCAGCAAGCTGAGCAGGCACACTGGTCATCTGTTCACAATTTTCTCCACAACAGGTGTATTTCGACTTAAAACATTTGTTTTCTCTAAACGCATATCCATACATATAAATAAGCACATGAAAATTTTATGCAAGTCTATGACCTCTTCTGCATAATCATAGAATCATAGAATCATAGAGTTGGAAGAGACCACAAGGGCCATCCAGTCCAACCCCCTGCCAAGCAGGAAACACCATCAAAGCATTCCTGACAGGTGGCTGCCAAGCCTCTGCTTAAAGACCTCCAAAGAAGGAGACTCCACCACACTCCTTGGCAGCAAATTCCACTGTCGAACAGCTCTTACTGTCAAGAAATTCTTCCTAATGTTTAGGTGGAATCTTCTTTCTTGTAAGTCGCCACCCTACCCAGGAGTCAGGCTCTGATGCCTTACCTCTCATGCCACCAGTTCCCTGTATCGACTGACAACCTTGCAGACTGAGTTCTGTGCTTTGACAGTACCATCTAAGCTGTAATACCAACTTGTCTGTGCACCAAGTCAACTGACACCCATAGAGCAATCTTTCTCCACCAAGTCTTACAAGGGCCTAGCATAGGAGCAAGATCCTCATTCTATGTTGCTTGTATATGTTGTGAGTTTATTTCTGAAATCCCTGCTTCATTGCCTTATTTGTTCTTCTGAAAATCCACAACAACAAGTTTTGCAGCATGCATCTGTTTGTGGCCAACTTGGACAGTCAGCTCAGCTGTGTCCCAGAACCTTACTACCTGGACCCTCATTGCAGAGGACCACCAAATACATAGGTGGGCAACCCCTCTGCAACCCACCTGCTGCCTGCGCAAAAACTCTCTCTCACACACAAACTCCTTCTCCCAGCCCAACCCTACCCTCTGCCTGCATCCCACGATAACTCTCACTCCCAGCTCTTCTCCTCATGGACCACCCATGCAGTTTTGAGGAGGAGGAGAAGAAGGGTGAGCTCAAATACGCAAGAAAATGCTTCCCGATTGAGGTTCCAACAGAATGGGGGGTACTTTTCTCCAAAAAAAAGCAGGGATCACATTTTTTAAGGGATGGGTGGCAACCCTAATCCCTAGCATCTTTATGTAGGTCTAGGAAAGACTCCTGCTTGAATCCCTGGAGGTCTGTTTCCTGTTGCCATAGACAATACTACCGTAATCTAGATGGACTAGTGGTTTGGCTCAGTATAAGGGAACTGCTTATGTTCCTGTCATCATTCACACTGTCCCTCTGGGTTTAATGCTCTCTTTGTGGGAGGTACGGTAGGAAAGAAACTCCATGCAGTGTCCCATGCAGCAACTTGCAAAACAAGGCATCCAGGCAGTGCTCCAGCAACCCTCATTTGCAAGCATTGACTACATTGCTTAAGTGATGCTGCTGACTTTTACATGGACAAAATCATTTTTGGCAATCCAGCCAGATGTCTGACTTTGAGGCAAATAAAAGAAAATAAAAACTGGCAACAAGCCCAGTGATAAACAAAAGCAAATGCAAAAAGTAGTGTAGGTCTGGATTCAGATTGCAGCATACCTTGCTTGGGCTGCACATTGACTTAAAATCAGTTAACCTGTTTCTACATCAGTGTTAGGAAATCACTGGTCCATGGTGCCTCCCTGTTTGGCCCATGGGGTCATTTTAGCCCAAGCCGGGTCTATGTGTTGTGTGTGTGTGTCTGTGTGTGTGTGTAAAATATGATATCAGGTGTTGGGCAGATAAAAGTCTGGCTCTGCTGAAACAGGCTTTGTGGGTGCTGCGCATCAGCTGGTAGGTGGCACCTTCAAAGCCCTGTACAGAACATTGTGCCCAGCACTTTGCATGCTCCACCAGAGCTGATCAGTTGGCCTTGTCAAGCACTATGCCAGGACTTCACAAGACCTGATTCTGAGGTCTTGCAGAGCATTTATTATTATTATTATTATTATTATTATTATTATTATTATTATTATTATTATTTCATAATTATTTATTACATTTCTAAACCACCCTTCATCCGAAGATCACAGGGTGGTTTACAATATAAAAACACAGAAATGCATGACATACTAACAAACAAAGCAATAACGCCCACATAGTTTGAAAGGTCACAGATTGTTTAATTAATAAGATGCTATACATCTGAGCCTGCCCCAACTTTGGTTTCCTCGCAATGAAATTTCCTCCCACCCCCTGCAATGTGCCCACCTCACTTCAGTGCATGGTTCCCCCACCCCCACCTCCTCCAATGTTCTCTCTAGACCAGGGGGTCAGGAGAAGACCCCATAGGACTTCAACTCCCACAATCCCTGTCTATGGGTCATGCAGGCTGTGGCTGCTGGGAGCTGGAGTCCCCGAAGAGCCTCTGCAGGACCATGGGCTCTCAGCGCCTCCTCTAGACTCGGCCCAAAGCAGCCTTCCTTCCCCTGCCACCCAGGGTCAGGTCTCCCACTATGCATGGGACTTCACAAGATCCAACAATCAGCTGATCCTCAGGCTCTGCAAAGCAAACCTGTGAAAACTTTGCCTCAAGGGTTGGTGATCAGCTAATTGTTGGTGCTTTGCAAGCTTGGCCCACCCAGTTTGATGTCAAGCCAAGTGAGCAAAAAAAGGGGTCACCTGACCTCATTGTGATATCAGGTGATTAAAAGGGGTAACCCCTTCCATTTGTCAAATGTGGCTCGAGGGAAGGTGGCGAAGATAACGATCTGTCCCACTGGCCAGATCCAATTCCACCCCTCCTATTCTATGTCTTCATGGGCTTTTCCTTGCATAAATAACCCCAAAGATTGGATTGCAGCCTACACTACTTTTGCTATCAAAAAGGATATTGTCCCCAGCCTGCCGCAGTGCTTTTTGAGCCAAAGGTTCCAATTTGTTAGAGTCAGTTACCGTAAGTTAGCATTGTTAGTACAGAAGCAGCAAAGGCAATGTAGGAAACATTTCCAAGGGACACGGAGAAAGTCAATAAACAAAGGAAGCGGTTTACATTTCCTGCTCCTAGGTTCACGCTTCCAAAGTGAACATTTCCCCTCCTTCTTTGACTCAGTGTTGGTGTTGGTGTGAAAGTTGCCAGCAGGGATTGTTTTTCATCTAATCAAGTGTCTTCTCTAACTTGCCTCCAAAATTTCCCAAATGAAATTTTGCGAAGTGCCCTTTCCCCACCCCTAAGAAGTGGGTGGGTGAGAAAAAGAAAAACCTTGGATTTTATTTTCTTCTTCTTCTTTTTTATAGGGAAAAAAATGGCACTGGGAAATTTCAGCTCCGCTCTACAACTCACCCATCTCCAGCCTAATAACCCCAGAGACTGGACAGTAGCTTGCACGTGGAAACAAACATCCACGTGTGCTCACAGCTTTAACTGAGAGCTGGGTTCCACTTATAAATCACTGAGCCAGGCTTTCAGGCTCTTTGCCTTCAGCAGAGCTGCAAAGGTGAATTATAGCCGAGACGTCACGTGGCCACCGTCTATTTTTACTTCGTACAGTATGATCTCTGCTCAAGGACAACAGCATTGTTCATAAACTATGCATGGGTCATGATAGCACTTAATGGAGAAATAACCATTGGTTAACAGAACATTAAATGTGCAGTAGGCTATTAGTGTAAACTCCATACAGATAGTTTTAAAAAAAAAGCTATCTCCCTGTGTGTCAGAAATGTTTTCCTATCAGAGACTTTTTGCATGCCCCCTCCCCTTTCAAACACTTGCAGTAATAAAATATTTTGACTGTAGAATACATCTTGGCCTGAACTAGATAACATAGAGAACATGTGACTGGTAGGGTTGAATCCCCTTCTCCCCTCTTTCTCAGTAATTAGAATAATAGAATTGTAGAATTGGAAGGGACTACAAGGGCGATCTAGTTCAACCCACTGCAACGCAGGAATCTTCTGCCCAATGTGGGGCTCAAACCCACGACCCTGAGATTACGAGTCTTGTGCTCTACCAACTGTGCTATTCCAGGTCTTCTTTGGCTATTAAAAGAAAAAGATGTGATATGAAATCATCTTGAACATAAGAAGGGCCTGCTGGATAAGAGCGAACACCCACGTAGTCTATCTTCTTCTTCTTCTTCTGGCAATCATGCATTGTCTTCCATGAACACAGTCTTAACAGTGAGTCCATAAGTGACTGTGGGGGCCAATTCTGGATCCACACGTCCTTCCACAGTGGGGATTTTGGGTAAGAGTTGATCACGGTGAGGGTTTGCCCAACATGCCTTCCTCTTAGCTCATTTCTTCTTTTCACCCTGAGTTCGTGCTTCTTCAAAGTCCATGACACCGTTGGCAAAGACTGTTCTCCAGTTGGAGCATCCTCTTTCTCACAGTGGCCGATCAGATGCCTCTGGGAGACCCACAAGCATGGTTTGAAAGCAATCTCCATTCGCCCTGCCCTTTCCCAGTGCCTGTAAGCATTCAGGTGTGTTGTCAGGCTTTGGGAATTGGCTTCCTCCCTCGTGGCCATAAATGAGCAGATCAAATGAAAGGGAATTCTTACCCGTTAGTTTCTTTAATAAACACAGTGAAGGACTAAAGAAAGTGTCTACCCAGAATGGCGGTGCTCCCAATTAAGGCTCACACACCTCTGTCCCTTTCAATCTACGTCACTCCTATGTCTTGTATTCTGACCCTCTGTGCTTTCTGTTCTGAGATTTTTCTTGACCCTGGGCTGGGCAGAGGAATGCTGTCCAGTGACTGTGAATCTGTTAACCCTCTCTCTGCCAGTGTTTCTTCTCCTTGCTGTTCCCCTTCCAGTATTTCCCAGCTTCTGCCTTCTGAACTATGCCCCTCGGCAAACCGCTGTTCCAAATCTATACTGTCCTCCTGCTCCTGGGAAGATTTAGAGTAGGGGGAGGGGGTGGCTCCCACCATTCCTCCTCAGTGCAGCCCTCCTCAGCACAGTCCTTGACATGTATCCTCTGTAATTGGAGGTTGCACCACCACCATTTATTAAACTTTTGTATCACCCTTCATCTGAGAATCCATGTAGCTGTCATGCCTACTAGTCATTGTTGACAAGTGGGACCTGCAACAAAATGTTGCAGTATGGTGTGCAACTTCAGGGTTCCAGCATACCAGCTTGTTACCACCAACCCTCCCGCCTATCAGTGTTGTTTTAATAAAGGTTCTGATCTCCTTTTTTACTCCTTCACCTGTTCCTCGAACCCTCACCAGCACAAAGAAGTCTTTGAGCAGAGTATGTTTGCAGAGTCCTGCTTTTATTCTTAAAAGAGTCTTTGTCTGCAAACACAACCAACGGCTATTACACACACCAACACTACCAGCTCTCACCAACAAACCCATATCAACATTTAACCACTTTATATGCACAGGTACAATTTGGTGAGAAATAGCATGAGTCATCACAGGCTGCTGACTCATGCTGACTTTCTTCTTTTAGTATTAAAGAAACAGCGGCCAATTTTTAGCCGTGACACCGCCCCCATACCAATCCACCTGGTTCTACATCACACACAAATCTGGTAGCATCCCATGTTCAGCATGAACTGCTTTGGAAGTGCCCTCCAAGTTCAAACGGGGGGGGGAGCTTTTAAAACAGCCCAATGAAGGTTAGCGTGACCAGTGTGTGTGGAATACTGCCTAATTTTCACACATATTTGTACTTCTGCAAAGCTGGGGGTTCTCCCCCTTCTCCATGGGTGATGGCTACATCAGAATTAGTACTTGGCAAATGAGTTCAGAGTTAGTGTGTGGAACCAAACACTCCACTTTTGAATTTGGAGGAGAGCTTGTTACCCCAACCTTTCACATACACATACACATAAAGACCCATCCTGTATATATATATATATATATATATATATATATATATATATATATATATTGTTTTAACTGATTTTATTATTGTATTTTATAGTCTTGTAACCCACCCTGGGACATCCTGATGAAAGCTGGGTAGGAAATCCTATAGATAAATAAACAAGTAGACAAATAAGTAGAGCCTCCTGGTGCAGAGGCAATATACCTTACATTTAGCATTTTGCCACCCCTGCAGGCAGCAGCTAAGGAAGTGGTGCAAGAATGAAGAAACTCCCACAATGAGAATGCACCTTCATACATTTCCACTTACTATATGTTTACATGGGAGTAGGGAGAAGGAGACAGGGAATAGCTGATTTCAAAATCGACTGCCTGCACTCCACATCACCTAGTTTCACTCTCCAACAAATTGCAGCAACCCTTTTTAATAAAATAAATACACCTGGGAAGTGTTATTTGCTACTTGATAAAGCCACATTCAGTTTGGCTATCCAAGAATTTTAAATAACTCATTATGTTATTTGGGTGAATATTCCCTAAGACTTTTCTGAGGCATTTACATACATACATAATTACACACAGATAGAGATAGATAGACAGACAGACAGACAGCTGACATGTGTTTAAAAGTAAGTGTGTGTGTGAGAGAGAGAGTAGTAGTAGTAGTAGTAGTAGTATAGTACCTGTAGTAGTAGAAGGATGTTCATTAGTGATCTAAGTTTAGCTGCCGCTCCTTGTTGAGTAAACTCTAAATTCAGAGGCAAACCTCATTTTGTTGTTGGACAATGTGTGAAACGGCTATCGTTATCTAAAGGGCTGAACACTCAAATATATTAGCACCAGGGCTGATTGAAAATGTAATTGATCCTGGGTACTGAGTCAAAACATGAGCTTCAAAGGGCCATTAGTTCTGTAAAAGAAACATATCTTAGATTCTCCAGAGCCTAGCAAAGTTCTTTTGGCCATTATTATTGCTGCTGCTGCTACAGAAGCCCACCCAGTGATAGCGCCTTCCACTTCCTTTCACAGCTGCTTGCACAGAAGAACATCAAGTGATAGCTGCAGCACAAGGGCCCAAAACCAGCTGTTGGCTTCTTTCCCCACTGCTTCATATGGATTTTCTGTAATGAATTGCACAAAGTCACCTTGAGCATCCCAGGGGGGTGGGGAGTCAGGATACTTACTTACTTACTTACTTACTTACTTACTTACTTACTTACTTAAAGGTAAAGGACCCCTGACAGTTAAGTCCAGTTGCGAACGACTCTGGGGTTGCGGCGCTCATCTAGATTTACTGCCCAAGGGAGCCGACGTTTGTCCGCAGACAGTTTTTCTGGGTTATGTGGCCAGCATGACTAAGCCGCTTCTGGTGAAAACAGAGCAGCGCACAGAAACGCCGTTTACCTTCCCGCTGGAGTGGTACCTATTTATCTACTTGCACTTTGACGTGCTTTTGAACTGCTAGGTTGGCAGGAGCTGGAACCGAGCAACAGGAGCTCACCCCGTCGTGGGGATTTGAACCGCCGACCTTTCAATCGGCAAGCCCAAGGCTCAGTGGTTTACACCACAGCGCAGTGGTTTACAATAGAAAGAAAGAAAGAAAGAAAGAAAGAAAGAAAGAAAGAAAGAAAGAAAGAAAGAAAGAAAGAAAGAAAGAAAGAAAGAAAGAGCATTGATGGCACATATCAGAAACTTTTTCAGCCCCAGGGTCACATTGCCAAATGGGCAACCTCGGGGGGGGGGGGCAGTTGCATGCCAGCAGGTGGGTGGGGCAGAGATAAAAATGGGTGGAGCAACAGGTGATCCTTGTACAGTAGGATACATTACAGCCACAAACATGTCCTATAAGTACCTCTCTTCAACCAGGAAAGAGAGAAGTGTTACCATACTTCAAGGACTCTTCTTGCCAAGCAAAAGCACTCAAAGACAACATGGAGCATGGTCAGTAAAGGGTGTATCCTAGGGAGAGACCTGAAGTCTGGACAGAGAGTTTGTGAGGGCCACATTTGGTTCACCACCCCTGGTGTTATTTAAATTTGTTATTTCCCCCAAATTCTAAGATTTAGGTTAGTCAGTGTTCACATGCATTATCCCCCTTTACACACACACACACACCCCACTACATCCTGTCCCCTCCTCCCAGCCTCTACCTGGCAATGGATGTCATCACACATTTTACTTATATAGGCAGAAAATGTATTATTAGCACCAAGGTGTCACATTCTGGGCATGCAGGGAGAGAACACACACACACACACACACACACACACACACACACAAGCTGTGAGACAGGCAATTTTGTATACGCCTCCCCACCTTCTCCTGCATATGTAAGAACCATTTCCAAAGCAATATGAAAATATTTCGGCGATGTACTAAGGGGCATGAATAATGCACCGGGCAAAACGCCTTGGTGCATTAGAGCATGTTTCATCCTATCAATATGATAAATGCAGGTACAGTTGTTTTAATTGTACCGATCACGTCGTAATGGAAACACATCTGTGCTTTGCCCGGGGGAACATTAAATGTTTTCCCATTCTTGACAAATGGGTGCATCCTGATAGCAATGCTGTGGCACCATTCAGCTTACCTGCACAATGTGGCTTTTTCTTTCTGGTGAATTTCGCCTTCTTCTTTTGGAAAACGCAGAACGCACCTACCGCATTAATACATAATGAGCTGAAAAGACTGGGCCAAATACTACGTATCCATCACTGTAACTACACTGAAGCTGGTTGACCTGCATTTGACTTATCAGAGCTGAAAACCAGGCTCGGTGGAACCCTACAGAAGAGGATTTTTCCTTTAGCATTAGATTCTTATGTTTGCCTAAGGGATCATAGAATCATAAAATTGTAGAGTTGGAAGGGACCTCGAAGATCATCTAGCCCAACCCTCTGCAATGCAAGAATCTTTTTGCCCAATGTGGGGCTTGAACCCACGACCCTGAGATTAAGAGTCTCATGCCTTACGGAATGAGCTATGTCACCAGACCAAAAGAAATGAGATAGTGTGTGCAAATCTTAGAGCAAATCTGGAGGAGGAGGCCCTGCAATAAAATGTTGCAGTGTGGAGTGCTTATGGTCCCAACCAGCAGGCCAACCAGGCATGCCTTCTTTCAGGATACTCTAGGAATGAGGAAACTATTTCTGTCTGAGGACCACATCCATATGCAGGAGGCAAATGCCAGTGATGTGCAGGGCCGGAGACAAAAGTGGACAGAGGAACAAATATAATTTTTATCTTTTGTACAGCAGGCTAGCTTCTGCACACACTCCTATCTATCCAAGCAACCAAGGTGCATTATCAGAGTTCAAGGGGAATGTTCCTATCAGGCAAAAGAGGAGGTTGCAAAGCAGGACCAGAGAGGGAAGGTGGCTGTGTAGAGTCCTGAGGGTTGAGTAGAGAAGCATGGAAATCTGTGTACGGCCCCGAGACCTGAGGTTCCCCATCAGTGGAATCTAATCCTTTTCGCAGCATGATTTTTCCACACCCATCCCAGCAGTCGGGCATCATTCTGTGCCCACTGAGTATTCTCCGTCCTCACTCATCTATTGAGGCCCTGACCCCCTTAGGATTTTTAAAAGAATAATAAAAAGATCCCTCCCCACAAAGAAACACCTGCTGATACTTGGCTCTTGTTTGTTGATGATGTTGTTTTGGTTATACAGTGGAAACTTGGTTCTCGAACGGATTAGTTGACGAACAAATTGGCTCCCGAACGCTGAAAACCCAGAAGTAAGTGTGTTTTTGAATGTTTTTTGGAAGCCGAACGTCCAATGCGGTTGTCGGCTATTGTTTCCAGGGAGCCAATTGGAAGCCTCACCTTGGTTTTCGAACATTTTAGGAGTCGAACAGACTTCCGGAATGGATTAGGTTTGAGAACCAAGGTTCCGCTGTATAAGTAATCACACTTGTGATTAGTATATAGTGGGGATGGGGACCATGTGGCTATCTAGGTGCTGCTGAACTTCAACTCTCATAAGTCCCAGCCAACATGATCAATGGTTGAGCAACATATGGAGGACCACAAGTTCTCAGTCACTGGTATATGGTGATGATGATATTTCCAGGAGTCTTCCTTCACATGCACTTTCCAGTGTCAAAATGTAATTTCCATAAATAACCCATTTCCAAACTCTGCACTCTGGATACACTTTTTCATTTTTGAGATGCAGTTATATTATTTCAGTTTCCACAATATGCTTAACATGCCTATTCTGGTTGCAGTGTTTGGCTTTTAGCAGAAGTTGGGATGGTCCATTAAGCCATGCACATTATTGTCTGACGTTACTGTCATCAAGTGATAAATGTGCCTGTGTGAGCCAGCCTGAAGATATCAAGGAAGATAAGCATTAAGCAAGGTCCATGAGGATCAAAGCAAATGGAACGGACTCGACACCCAAACTATAACAGCCATATCCCTCATTATTGGTCCATTTAGCTTTGTGTTGTCTCCATTGACTTGCAGAAGCTCTCTGGGCTTTTAGACAGGGTTTTCTCTCGGCCCTATCTAGAGGTGCTGTAGATTGAACCTGAGAGCTTTTGCATACAAAGTACTGTAGCTCACATGCTTCAAAAACCCTTTCTGTGATCATGAGGACTAACAACTTCAAATAAAATACTAGTGGTATGTATATTTATTTAGCATTTTAAGATGTTTAGTCTCCAGTAGGCTTGCCACCTTTGGTCAGGCAAAATACAGGTTGGGGGGAATTGGGAGGGTAAAGCCCCCCTTTCTCACTCTCTGACTTTGTCTCCATCTCCGACCCACCCACCTCTGCCTGTGCAAGCACTCTCTTTCCCCTCCACCAGGGCAATGCAAACCCCCTCTCTCGCTCTGCTAGTACAACCCACCCCATCCCCTCTGCCTGCAAAAAAACCCCTATGATTCTTACACCAGACCAGGCTCCTGCAAACCTCCTCTCTCACTCTCTGACTCACCTGCTACTGCCCGCCCCACGAAACCCATGACTCTACCGTAGCAGGGCAGGCCCATGCACTGCAAACCCCATCTCTCGCTCTCCATGACTCAACCCCTGCCTGTGCAAAAAAAAAAAAAAAAAAACCCTCTCTCAAACTCCTCCTCCTGGGCTCCACCCCACCCTCTGCCCACACCCTGTGATAACTCTTGCTCTCACTCTCAGCTGTCCTCTTCATGGACCCACCCTCTGCCCTCACAAACTCCCGCTCAGGTTCTCGCTCTCCACCTCCCACTGGACCCACCCTCTGCCCATGCAGTTTTTAGGAGGAGGAAGATGAGCTCAAAGATATGAAAAAGGCCTTTGAAGTCCATACAGGACAGGGGACACTTTTCTCCCCCAAAAAAGGGGCAATCACATTTTTCTAGGGGCAGGCGGCAACTTTAGTCTCCAGGTTCTTCACAAACATGATTTCTTGATGACTGCAAGACACCAAGGCCTGAGTCCTATTCCAGTTACATCTAGGGAACTACAAGTATTTCACTCCAGTTTCAGTGGAGATGAGGATTTCTCTTTTTGAAAACTATTGGCATCCAAGCCAAGACCATTATTTCTCATCCTGTGATGCTTCCGAGCCTCGGGCACTGGGAAGCAGATGCCATGATTAAATTCAGCCTGCAGTTTACACATTTAGTACTTAAACTGCCTTTTCATACGCATGGTGTGATGGGTTATGGAATAACATGGAGACTTCCTGGTTATGCCCCACTGAAGCTTTGCTGGATCTTGCAAGCTTAGTGGTTCTGTTTTCTATCTCCTTTCAAGGCAGAGAGTCCTACTGCTCCCATGTAAAGATGAGGCAAATGCTGGCCTTTAGCTGTCCTTATTTTACATGTAACTGGAGGCATCTGAGAGCTGCATGGAGACCTTCCTGCCAGCAGCAAAAGACTCCAGATGCAAAGTAACCTTAATCATAAGGATTATGTGGGTGTCTTGAGAGTTGATTCATAAGCAAAGTTAGTTATGTTTGTTTCAAGTGCTGTTTTCACAGATGAGATGCACCTTTGCTACCTGGGAATGAAAAGGTCAGAGTGGGGGAGGAACTGCCAAATGAGAAGAACTGTGAATTTCTCCGCCTTCCATCTTACCAAGGTATATCCACCTTGATGAGCATGGATCATCCAGGTGGGGGAGGAAGAGTGGAGGTGACCTCCATCAAGCACATGCCCTTTCTGCTCAAGCACATGAGGAAAGTGGAAACTATTGCTAATTGTCTTATTGTTCCTCGGAAGGCCATGGTTCTGATTGATTAGCTATAGCGTGCGAGATCCGTTGAGCTATTACTTATTTTAAAGCAGTAATGGCTCTTCTGTTGATTGCTTCCAACTCAAAGATTTCTATAATTAACACCAACCAGAACATCTTTGTACATCCACACCATGAATTCAGTGAAACTGCCAAAAGTGGGGAAGGGCCATAGCTCATGGCTGGAGCATCGGCGTTACGTGCAGAAGGTCCTTGCTTCAATCCTCAGCATCTCTAAGTAGGCCTAGGGAAAGCCCCTGTCTGGAATCCTAGAGACTCACTGCCAGTCAGTGCAGGCAGTACTGAACAAGATAGACCTATGGTCTGACAGTATAAGGCAACTTCTTACATTCCTCATGAGAGATGAGGTGGTCCATCAATGTCAGGGACTGGGCAGAGGAGGAATGGTGGAGACCACCTTCCTAGCCTGACCCTTGCAGAGGAGGAGAAGACAGTTCAGAATTACAACAGGGCTTTGAGGGAGATCACAGCTCAGAGGGAGATGAGGGGGAAAGTTGGGAAATAATGGGAGAGGAGGAAGAAGAAACACCAGAGGGGGGGGGGACAGATGACGGACACAGTGTCTTTAGAAAGCATTCCAGATCCCCCCTCTCCCAGAACCCGACAAGCATTGAAAGTAGGAGAGCAAAGAGCTCAGAGACAGAAGGCACTTCTTAGCAACCATAGTGATGACGCATGAAGGGAGAGAGGGAGGCAGTGGAGATGTACTCGGGGCAACACCATTATTTCAACAGGCTGCATTTTCAAGCCTCTTTCTGTCAGTATTGAATAAAAAGCAGCTGGTAAGAACTTTCCTTGTCTTATCCATTTCTGGCAACCTGCCATGGGGGTTGGATCCTCTGCTGCCTGACAATCATATTGAATGAGCAAAGTGCCTAATATTTTGATGCATTAAGGGGCAGACAGAGGAATCATATTTTCATACCCTCCAAGTGTCCCTATTTTCCAGGGACAGTCCTGGAATTACAAAAGCCATCCCGGCTTCTGATTTGATGCTGGAATGTCCCTATTTCCCCCATCAGTGCCACAGCCACTGAGCTTGGGGAGATGGATGAGCCGGTGCTTGTCCTGAGTAATGGCAGTGGTAGCAGTGGTGGCTGTGGGGGAGCATCCTGTCAGAGGTCTGTAAGGCCTATCAGGAGACTCAGGCAGGGGCAGAGCTACCTGCCCTGGCACCTGGAGCGGCATGGGGGCGGGGCTAGCCCGTGTGGCAAACGCGGCAAGCAATGAAGGAAGCGCCGCTAGCCGCCCGCAGCAGTATCGGCCTATGCGGCCTGCGACCCACATGGCAAGCATCCGGGTGTGCCGCCCGCACGGCGAGTGTCCGGGGGCACGCAACGAGCATGGTTGGAGTGACGCGGCAATGTCACCCGCCCTCACGGCTGACACTCGGTGTGCACCGCACCCCACACACTCGCCTTCCTCTGCCAGTGGACTCAAGCACTGGAAAGAAAAGGCTGGTGTGAAGCTGCAGAGATTTTAGAAAAGTGCACGCAATATGCTCCCCTTGGCTACCTTTTGCATAAATAAAGAGCAAGAGACAACCCCTCCCATCCTCTTAAGGAACAAGTGTGGATTATGGAGGAGAGTGAATCCCTTTTACTTTCCCCAGAAAAATATAATCACCTGGATCTATTGGTCTGCAATTTGCATGGCTTAATCACATAAATCACATGAATGAAGTGTACAAAACATGCATTTTATGGATGAATGCACTGAAAAGCATTAGAAAGTGTGTATTCTCCATTAAAAAAATGATCACAAACGTTCTATTTAAATGTGGATTTAAAAAAAAAAAATCCACACAAAACAGGATGAAATAGATGGTGGAGCTCCAGATACTTTATTGGGAAGCTGGGGTTAGTCACAGGAAGTAGTGGGAAACAATTTCTCAAGCAATTTGTGGATGCTCTGAGCATTCTCAGAGTGGTTTAACCATCAATCCCTCTTGCCATGGAACTCTGGGAATTGTAACTCTGTGCAGCGAACGGAGGTCCTCCTAACTACTCTCAGCAACCTTAGCAAAGGGTGGTTCCCAGGATTGTTTGGGGGAAGCCATGGCTGTTCAGAGTGATATGACACTACCATAACTATATACTGGTAGTGCAGATGGGGTCATAAAGGGGAATTGAAGGATAGGGACATAAATGTATCCTTTGAGCACAGACTGGATGTTCCAATGGCCCATGTGGTTGAATGGCATTCAGTTTGAGCTCCACTTGGAGCTGTCCATGGTGCTGTTTGTGTCTAAGCTTCTGGTTGAGTCTATGACACTGGAAGTTGCCTTATACTGAAGCAGACTATTGGCCCTTCAAGCTCAGGATTGTTCATACTGACTGGCAGATGCTCTCTCACGGTTTCAGACAAGGGTCTTTCTGAACCCTCTGTGGAAATGCCATGGGTTCAACCTGGACCTTCTGCATGCTACAGCCCTTCCTCCCAGTGCTTGAGTCAAATCTTCTGCTTAGGCTTGGGCTCCTACAATTCCCCAAACTCCTGCCAGAAATCCTACTTGGGTTTTTACTCAATCTGGACATGCTCAAGATACTTTGACTTTTGTCCTTGCTTTTCTGCCTGAGAAAATAAAAAATGCAGGAACCAAGTTCTATTCATTTGCTTCAACGTATCGGTTTCATAATAATTTTTTTTAAAAAAATGGAAGACCTCCTGAAACCTGGAGCCCTCCAACAACCTGGAGCCAAACCTGGTGCCACTGCTTTGATTTATCAGAGTCCTCCAGGAATGGGAGCTGAGTGTAACATGACCTCACCTCCCCAGGCACCATGGTCCCAATCCTTAGCGCATCCCTCAACTTCATCTACTATTCATTTCAAGATGCACAAAAGGTTATCTTCCACTTCTCAAATCATCTAGTTTGGTTTTGCTTCCCAGAGGGAGAGCATTCACCCTCAGGATATTTCCCAGTTGTTCATTTACAGCTTCATCTTCTCACCACAACAGAGTGTCTATCAAGTTTGCCCAACTCCCTGAATCCAGTCTGAGAATGCTCAGCTGGCAAGTTTTCAAACTCTTTTTCACTTTCAAGTGTACTTGGATATTGCTGCAGTTCTGGAAATAAAGCTCGTTTGGCAGGTGTAGCAAAAGAATGCAATAGCAGGAAAACAACTGGTGTCCATCTGCTCCTCTGCTCAGGCTTGTATTTTTAATTGTATCTTCAGGACAAAGAGATGGCTCCAAGTCCCGTAGAAAAGAATCGTTTTAATAAAAAAGAAGAAGTTGCTTTCTTCACAGCATCTCTCCCCAGGCAAAGGGATGGAGGTAGAGGCCCTGATTGTCTTTTAAAGATAAGGTAATAAATGCTTATTTTTGTGAGTCTTCACAACATGGTAGCACAGGAGACTCATATAGGATGGTTAGCATGTGTGTGATAGATTCAAATCCTGATAACACTATTTGCTTGTTTTTGTTCCTTGGCTAAGAAAATGAGTAAAATGAAGTAAACAAGATGCTGGGAGTTTGATTTTTCTCCAGTGCCAACTACAGATGGATATACCGTTCCCAGAGGAGAAGACAAATCCTAGAAATCTGCTTCATTTATGGATGCAAATGTATAATAAAATGACAGGGGAAAGTTTGTATATTGCAGGAGAGCCAGTGGCCTTCTAGATATTGTTGGACTATAACTACCATCTTTGGCCATGCTGGCTAGGGCTGGTGGGCACTGTTGTCCAACTGCATCTGGAGAGCCCCAGGTTCTCCATCTCTGATCTACTGCAAGCTTCTCCAACCTGCTGCCCTCCAGATGTTTTGGATCACAACTCCATCAACTCTAGCCAGCATGGCCTCACCCAGCTAAAGATGGGATAGGAGAATCTGTTGATTTTATTTTCTCATTTTTCCATTCTTAAGTTCAGTTCTTCACCTCCATTTGCATTTTATTTATTTTTTGCGGGGGGGGAGCCCTCATGAAAATCCATCAGCATTTTTGTATGACTTTCTCCTAATATGCAAATTTTTGTATGCAACTTTGCCTTACACAAATCTTTGCAAAACTGATCCTCTAAAACTATCCAATATTGTATGATTTTCACTAATACATGCATTTTTATAGTCACTTTACCCTTGTAAATGTATTTTTTCTACACATGCCTTGGCTGGAGAACTCTTGCAGAATACATAATAATGTGATGTTCAAAGGAAGGCTGTGTTTCAGTTCACGTATCATTTCAGAAAGTGGAAATTAGGTAGGCTTGCCTTTAAATGCGAACTGAAACAAATGTCTCCTCCATCCCGACACCCAGCCTGGTTTAAAAAAGAAAGTTATTCTGTAGTCATCTTTACTGAATCAGTCAGTAGAGAGACGGAGAGAACTTAATAGAAAAAGATGAAGCGTCTTACGCTATCTGAAGGGTGCCACTTTTCTTCCAAATTCAAAGAATCAGCTGCACGCCAAAATGTAAAAAGAACCAGAAAAGGGGGCATTTTAGATAAGCTTGGTTCAAAGGAGAAGCATGAAATTTGGATGAATGCGGATCCAGAGAGTCCAGTTCTGAGTGACAATAGAAAATGAATTTAATAGAGATTTAATTTAGATTTAAGGGAACACTTATTGGGTATACTCATTGTGCGTTTCATAAATATCATTTTATTGTTAATTCTGTCCCACTTTTTTGGTTTTGGTTTTGCTGGCAGGTCTTTAAACAAAGCTAATTTAGGAGAAACCAAAGCTGTAAGATTCATAACCCTGGGGATAGCACACCACAGCCTGTAGGGGCTGGGGCCGAATAAATAATCCCCTGCTCTCTGTTACGCCATTGACATCAGGCCCAGAGAAGAATATTTAACCTCTATTAAATCCTCGGCCCCATTTTGAGCTACACTTCTCACAGAGCCCTCTGGGAATGGGACAAATTAGAAACTGGGTCAAACTCATGTGCCAAGGAGCCAGAAAATGATGAGTCAAGACATGGTGATAGAATGGTATTCTACCACTGCTTCAGCAGAAGCAGTGCTGAGTCAAAATTGTAGCTAAGCAGAACAATATTTCTTTGGCCGTCCCTTGCAGAAGAGGTGAGCAGAGGACAATTATTGCAGCTGGACTCCAATACCCACCATCCCTGTCCATTGGCTATTCTAGTCAGGGCTAATAGAAGATAGAGTCAACCAACCATTCCTTATCCTTGTTAGAAGGTTTGCATTGGCCTTGGTACATTCTTTCATCTGTACCACACTGACCAGCATGTGTGGCATGAGGTTTGTAAAGGTAAAGGTAAAGGGACCCCTGACCATCAGGTCCAGTCGTGTCCGACTCTGGAGTTGCGGTGCTCAGCTCACTTTATTGGCCGAGAGCTGGCGTACAGCTTCCAGGTCATGTGGCCAGCATGACAAAGCCGCTTCTGGCGAACCAGAGCAGTGCATGGAAACGCCGTTTACCTTCCCGCCAGAGCGGTTCCTATTTATCTACTTGCACTTTGACGTGCTTTCGAACTGCTAGGTGGGCAGGAGCTGGGACCGAGCAATGGGCGCTCACCCCGTCGCAGGGATTCGAACCGCCGACCTTCTGATCAGCAAGCCCTAGGCTCTGTGGTTTAACCCACAGCGCCACCTGGGTCCCTATGAGGTTTGTAGGATAGTAATAAATGGATAGAGGCATGTTCAGTGCCGGTTAAGGGGAAAATAAAGAGGTGAGCACTTGAGGCATTTTTACGAGATGAAGGGGGCACCCTCAGATGCCCTCACAATGCTTGGGGATAGGGACTTTACTCGAGACCTATCTGCACTCACCCACTCAAAGCTAGGGGCCTGATTTGGGGGTATTGCAGATGGACCTTGGTCAACATAATGAAATGCCACGTAGGAAAGGTAATGTGCTGGCCCCGTGGAGTATCCAGGAAGCGAGGTCGAAGTCCGGTCCGAGGTCAGAGGTACGTGAAGGCAGTCCGAATAAACAAGAACAGGGTCCAGGGCAAGGAGTCCGGCGAGGTCAGGAACGGCAGGATAAACAGGGAACCGAGGCAGGTCAGGAGTTCAGGCAGAACAACCGGGCAGGGAGCAAGCAGAACTCTCCAGCAACGATGTTGCTCCTGCGACTTGGGACTGGGACTGGCCGGCTTTATCTGTCCCGAGGCGAAGGGCGGCTCCGATCCCCAGGTGACTCGCCTCTCCTGGCTTGGAGGCGAGCACTCCTCCTGCGAGAACTTAGTTCCCTTCGCCTCTCTGCCCTTAGCCTTTGCAGCTCAGGAGAAGCTGGAGGGTTACCGGACCCAGAGGCAACCTCAGCTTCCCCTGACTGGGTGGGGAGTGGAGCACCTGTAGGCAGTAAGTCCTCCATCCCATTAGGAGCCAGATCAACCTCAGCCGACGCCTGCACCTGAGGATCCAGCACAGGTGAGTCCCCTTGCGACCCAGGCCCCAGCCCTGGCTCTGCTGTTTCTGAGGGCAGTGAATCCTGTGCAGGCTGGGATCGCTCAGGTTCAGCGTCTGAGTCCGACTCCCAGGCCATCACACCATCCCCCCTCCCAGGCCCCCCCCTCAACTGAGGGGCCGGACCAGGCTTGCTGGGGTAAGTCGCATGGAAATCACGGAGGCATGCAGGCGCGTGGACGTTCTCCGCTGGTTCCCACGAACGATCCTCGGGCCCATACCCCTTCCAGTCAATGAGGTATTGGAGCTTCCCCCTGCGGTATCGTGAGTCAAGAATGTGCTCCACCTCGTAATCGGGCTCCCCCTGAACCAAAACTGGCTGCGGTCGTGGATGGTCTGGGTGGAACTCGTCGGGCGGGGCGACCGGACTGAGGAGGGACCGGTGGAATACTGGGTGGACCTTCAGGGTCGAGGGTAACCGGAGACGGAATGCCACTGGCGAGACCTGGTCCACGATTGGAAATGGGCCGGTGAAGCGAGCATCCAGCTTCCGCGAAGGCCGAGAGGGGTGCAGGTGGCGAGTGGAGAGCCATACCAGGTCGCCGACATGGAGTTCTGGTCCCACCTGGCGGTGGCGGTCGGCCTGGGCCTTGTAAGCGTCCTTGGCCTGGCGCAGCTGCTCCATCAATAGTTGTTGCTGAGACTGGAGCTCCTGGAGCCAGTCGGTCACTGCGGGGACAGCGGATGCTGGCAGCACGTCCGGGAACAAACGTGGATGGTAACCGTAAGTGGCCTGGAACGGGGTCTGTTGGGTGGAGGCGTTCACCGCATTGTTGTACGCGAACTCCGCCAACGCCAAGTGGTCGACCCAGTCGTCCTGCTGGAAGCTGCAATAACACCGGAGGTACTGCTCCAGAACTGCATTTGCTCGTTCTGTCTGGCCGTCAGTCTGCGGGTGGTGGGCCGACGATAGACAGACCTCCGTCCCGAGGGCCTGGTGTAAGGCTCGCCAGAAGCGGGATGTGAACTGGACGCCACGGTCGGATACCAGACGCTCGGGTAGGCCATGCAGGCGGAAGACATGCTGAAGGTACAGTCGAGCCGTTTCCTTAGCTGTGGGTACAGATGGGCAGGGGGCACAGTGCACCATCTTAGTGAAATGGTCTGTGAAAACCAGGAGGCAGGTACAGTTACGAGACGAGGGTAAGTCCACCACAAAGTCCAGCGAGACCGTGTGCCAGGGACGTGGTGGGACTGGCAATGGCTGGAGCAGGCCAGGGGGTCGCCCAGTAGGACCCTTGGCCCGCCGGCAGACGTCACAACCAGCAACGTAGCGTGCCACGTCAGCCTTCAGGCGGGGCCACCAAAACTCGCGGCTTACCAGATGGGTGGTCCGGTACCGCCCGAAGTGCCCCGCTGCCGGGGCATCGTGGGACATCCGGAGAGCCTCAGCTCGCAATGGTCCTGGCGGGATGTACAGACGACCCTGGTGCAACAGTAGGCCCTGGTGCAGGGCCAGCCCTGGATATCGAGGGCATGACCCATCGGACAGTTCCTGGAGCCGTTCTTGCGCCCAAGCATCGACCTGTTGCTGTTCCCGCACCCGAGCCCGCAGTGGCTCAGCCTCCCGAGTGGCCAGGAATGCGGCTGGTGGTAAGATCGTCGTTGGTACTGCCTGCTGTACCGTGTCTGCGACGTCCTCGGGTTTCCGGGACAAGGCGTCCGCCTTCCGGTTCTGGGAGCTAGGGATGTAGCGGATCCGGAACTGGAACCGGGAAAAGAACAGCGCCCACCGGATCTGCCTTTGGTTCAACTTGCGGGTGGTCTGGAGGTACTCCAGATTCCGGTGGTCAGTTCTCACTTCCACTGGGTGTCGTGCCCCCTCAAGATGATGGCGCCAGACCTCAAAGGCCACCTTGATGGCCAGTAGTTCCCGCTCCCACACGGTATAGTTACGCTCCGCCGGAAGGAGCTGCCGGGAGTAGTAGGCGCAGGGTAACAGTGGCTCATCAGGTCCGTGTTGCTGGGACAAGACGGCACCGAGAGCCGTACTGGAGGCGTCAGTCTCCACCACGAAGGGACGAGAGGGATCAGGATGCTGCAAAATTGGCTCCTTCTGGAAACAGGCTTTCAATCCCTGGAATGCCACCTCAGCCTCCTCATCCCAGGTGAAGGGCGTCTTGGGGCGCAGCAGTCGGGTCAACGGGGTGGTGCGATGAGCATAGTCCGCAATGAATGTCCGGTAATAGTTGGCGAACCCCAAAAACCGCTGTAGGTCCTTGCGGTTCCGCGGCGCCGCCCACTCTCGAACCGCAGACACCTTCCCGGGGTCCATCTGCACGCCGTCTGGGGAGAGTCGGTGTCCAAGGAAGTCCACTGACCGCTGGTGGAACTCGCACTTGCTGAGTTTAGCATACAGGCGGTGTTCCCGCAAGCGCTGCAACACGGACCGGACATGACTCTCGTGGCGAGCCGGGTCACGGGAATAAATCAAAATGTCATCTAGGTACACCACCACGTACTTGTCTAACAAGTCCTGGAACACGTGGTTGATGTACCGTTGGAACACGGCGGGCGCGTTGCATAATCCGAATGGCATGACCAGGTATTCGAACTGCCCATAACGGGTCCCGAATGCTGTCTTCCACTCGTCCCCGGCACGGATTCGAATCAAGTTGTAGGCCCCCCGGAGGTCTAGTTTGGTGAACATCTGCGCCCCCTGCACCCGCTCCAGCAGCTCCGCAATAAGGGGCAAGGGATACCGGTCTGGGATGGTGATCTTATTCAGGGCTCGGTAATCATGGCAGAGGCGAAGCTCCCCACACTTCTTCTTAACGAAGAGTACTGGAGCGGCCGTGGGAGAGGTAGAGGGCCTAATGAACCCGCGCTCCAGGTTCTTGTGAAGGAAGTCCTGCAGGGCTTCACGCTCTGGCTCTGAAAGAGAGTATAGGCGACTCACAGGCAGGGGCGCCCCGGGCTGAAGGTCTATGCCGCAGTCGAAGGACCGATGAGGAGGCAGCCGGTCTGCTCCCTGTTCCTCGAACACGTCTACGTAGTCCCGGTACACGGTGGGGAGCGTTGACGCAGCCTCCCCCATGGAAGCGGCCGATAGCATCTCGGACTGAGCATTCGAACCCGAGTCTGGGAAGCGTACAGTTCGATTGACCCAATCGATCTGAACATTGTGAGACTCCAGCCAGTCCATTCCAAGCACCAGCGGAAACCGGGGCATGGTGGCAATGTCCAGGGTACGCACCTCCCGGTGCTGCTGGTGGCACAGGACCAAGGGCTGGGTCTCCCGAGTAACAGCGCCCGACCGCAGGAGACGTCCGTCAATTGCTTCCACCTGTACTGGTTCTAGCTTGTTCTGGAGCGGCACCCGATGCTGAGCCGCGAAGGCAGAGTCCATATAGGAGCGGGTTGCCCCCGAATCCACTAGAGCGTGGGTGAGAATCCAGGGCCCGCCGGGGGGGTACAGACGCACCGGGATCATGAGGTGTTGCAATTCCACCGGTGAGGGCCCATCATGTGACGCTTGGGACCCCAGGTAGCCTGGGCCATTGGCTACTGGGGTTGGCATGGTTCCCTGCGGCTGGCGTTTCTCGGGGCAGGTTCTGGCGTAGTGTCCACTCCCACCGCAGTAGAGACACAGGTTCCCCTCCCGACGCCGAGTCTTCTCCGAGAGGGAGAGGCAAGGTCGCGCTGCCCCGAGCTGCATCGGCTGCTCCGGTGACTCGGCCCTGGCTGTGGAACTGCTGGGAAGCACCGGAGCTGGGAGCCCAGAGTGCCGGCGGGTCCGGGCCTGGCGACGGTCCTCCAACCGATCGTCTATCTGCAGACTCCGATGGACGAGGGCATCCAGCGTGGCGGGGCGATCCAACGTGGCCAGCTGGTCCAGTATCTCGTCCGAGAGCCCCTCGAGATACTGGTCCCGAAGTGCGGAGTCGTTCCAGGTCAAGTCCTGCGCCAACAGACGAAATTCCGTGGCGTAGGCGGCCACTGTGGACTTGCCCTGTTTCAACCGCCGAATCGCCCGATTGGCTTGACTCCCCTTCTGGGGGTTGGCGAACGCGGTTTCCAAATGGTTGCAAAACCCCGTATAGTCTGTCAGCAAGGGGGAGTCTTGCCGGAGCAGCGGCAACGCCCACTTGGCCGCCTGGTCCTTCAGCAAGCTGATCAGGAAGTGCACCTTGGTGCGGTCGTCAGGGAAATCCCGGGCTCGCCCCTGAATATACAGCTTGGCCTGGGCGAGAAACATGGGAAAGCTGGTCGGGGACCCATCGAATTTCTCTGGCAGGGCCACTGGGTACTTGCCTGGAGCTGGGGCGCCGGCACCAGGAGCCGGTAAGGCGTCCAAACGCTGCTGAAGTGCTGTAACCGCATTGCTTAGCTGCTGCACTGTGTGGGTCAAGACCTGGTTCTCCTGGGCCAATGCTACCAGCGCCGCCGCTTGGTCAGTCATGACGACAGGTTCCTCCCGAACGCACCCCAACGAAGGGGGAGTGCGGGTGTGGCAGGAGCAAACTGTGCTGGCCCCGTGGAGTATCCAGGAAGCGAGGTCGAAGTCCGGTCCGAGGTCAGAGGTACGTGAAGGCAGTCCGAATAAACAAGAACAGGGTCCAGGGCAAGGAGTCCGGCGAGGTCAGGAACGGCAGGATAAACAGGGAACCGAGGCAGGTCAGGAGTTCAGGCAGAACAACCGGGCAGGGAGCAAGCAGAACTCTCCAGCAACGATGTTGCTCCTGCGACTTGGGACTGGGACTGGCCGGCTTTATCTGTCCCGAGGCGAAGGGCGGCTCCGATCCCCAGGTGACTCGCCTCTCCTGGCTTGGAGGCGAGCACTCCTCCTGCGAGAACTTAGTTCCCTTCGCCTCTCTGCCCTTAGCCTTTGCAGCTCAGGAGAAGCTGGAGGGTTACCGGACCCAGAGGCAACCTCAGCTTCCCCTGACTGGGTGGGGAGTGGAGCACCTGTAGGCAGTAAGTCCTCCATCCCATTAGGAGCCAGATCAACCTCAGCCGACGCCTGCACCTGAGGATCCAGCACAGGTGAGTCCCCTTGCGACCCAGGCCCCAGCCCTGGCTCTGCTGTTTCTGAGGGCAGTGAATCCTGTGCAGGCTGGGATCGCTCAGGTTCAGCGTCTGAGTCCGACTCCCAGGCCATCACAGGTAAGGAGTAGGAGACAACGACTCTGGGCTCCAGAGTGAGAGCCATGATAGCTCATCCAGAAGATCTGAAGGGCAAGGAATGAAAACACCAGCACTTCAGATCAATGGGAACCATGCTAGTGAGAGTGAGTTTTAGCAATTAGTATTTCCACCCACTACAAATCATTTGAAATGATGATTGATCCAAGTACTTTTCCTTTGAAATCCCAAACTCAGGGTATCATCTCCTTGCAGGAATCTGGTGTATTGCTATGTTGTTGAGCTTGGATTCAAAAACAGAAGAATTGCATTTGAATCAGGCTGCTATACTGATCCCCCACCTCCATTTCACAACTCTTCCCACCCTCCACTGAGAAAGTACTGTACATTTTTCTGCTGCTTTCTTGGATGAAGAGAGAGAAACACTGTGAACTGTTGTGGGTTCCTTTTATAAGAAACACAAGGCAGTCTTTGCCAACCCTCGTTCACTCCTGATGCTTTGCACTACAACTACTGTCCACCCCAGCACCCAATTTTGAAAATGGTCACAAAATTTCAGCAAAGCCTTACTTTTGACTAGCTAAATGCTTACTCCTATTTAAGGCTGACATTTTAAAACTTTCAGCACTCCGTGGAACTCTTCTTCCAATGGTAACTTTGCCTAGAAACATTGCAAGGGATTCTGGGAATTAGGGTTTTGGGCAGCCTACACAGTTCACTTGGAAGGGTGATCAGGCCTCACTTTTGCTCTGTGTGAATTGGGAAGGCATCTAAGGGTACGCTCAGTATTCCATTGCAGCTGCACATTTGAGGGCAGTTGTGGGGGGTCTGATTATCTACCATTACCATCTTCTCACTGGAGGAACCCTTGATCAGCTTCAAAGAAAGACCAGGCTCATTGATCTGGGGGCAGGGGGCAGATACAGAATCACAGAATCACAGAATCACAGAATCATAGAGTTGGAAGAGACCACAAGGGCCATCCAGTCCAACCCCCTGCCAAGCAGGAAACACCATCAAAGCATTCCTGACAGGTGGCTGTCAAGCCTCTGCTTAAAGACCTCCAAAGAAGGAGACTCCACCACACTCCTTGGCAGCAAATTCCATTGTCGAACAGCTCTTACTGTCAAGAAATTCTTCCTAATGTTTAGGTGGAATCTTCTTTCTTGTAGTTTGAATCCATTGCTCCGTGTCCGCTTCTCTGGAGCAGCAGAAAACAACCTTTCTCCCTCCTCTATATGACATCCTTTTATATATTTGAACATGGCTATCATATCACCCCTTAACCGTCTCTTCTCCAGGCTAAACATACCCAGCTCCCTAAGCCGTTCCTCATAAGGCATCGTTTCCAGGCCTTTGACCATTTTGGTTGCCCTCCTCTGGACACGTTCCAGCTTGTCAATATCCTTCTTGAACTGTGGTGCCCAGAACTGGACACAGTATTCCAGGTGGGGTCTGACCAGAGCGGAATACAGTGGTACTATTACTTCCCTTGATCTAGATGCTATACTCCTATTGATGCAGCCCAGAATTGCATTGGCTTTTTTAGCTGCTGCATCACACTGTTGACTCATGTCAAGTTTGTGGTCTACCAAGACTCCTAGATCCTTTTCACTTGTACTGCTCTCAAGCCAGGTATCACCCATCCTGTATTTGTGCCTTTCATTTTTTTTGCCCAAGTGTAGTACTTTACATTTCTCCCTGTTAAAATTCATCCTGTTTGCCTTGGCCCAGTTCTCTAATCTGTTAAGGTCATTTTGAAGTGTGATCCTGTCCTCTGGGGTATTAGCCACCCCTCCCAATTTGGTGTCATCTGCAAACTTGATCAGGATGCCCTCAAGCCCATCATCCAAGTCATTGATAAAGATGTTGAATAAGACTGGGCCCAAGACAGAACCCTGTGGCACCCCACTAGTCACTTCTCTCCAGGATGAAGAGGAGCCATTGATGAGCACCCTTTGGGTTCGGTCAGTCAGCCAGTTACAAATCCACTGAATGGTAGCATTGTCTAGCCCGCATTTTACCAGCTTCTTTACAAGAATATCATGGGGCACCTTGTCAAAGGCCTTGCTGAAATCAAGATAGGCTACATCCACAGTGTTCCCTTCGTCTACCAGGCTTGTAATTCTGTCAAAAAATGAGATCAGATTAGTCTGACATGACTTATTTTTCAGAAACCCATGCTGACTTTTAGTGATCACAGCGTTCCTTTCTAGGTGCTCACAGACCGTTTGCTTAATGATCTGCTCTAGAATCTTTCCTGGTATTGATGTCAGGCTGACTGGGCGGTAATTGTTTGGGTCCTCTCTTTTCCCCTTTTTGAAAATAGGGACAACATTTGCCCTCCTCCAGTCTGCTGGGACTTCACCTGTTTTCCAGGAATTCTCAAAGATTACTGCCAGTGGTTCTGAAATCACCTCTGCCAGTTCTTTTAATACTCTGGGATGTAGTTCATCTGGCCCTGGAGACTTGAATACATCTAAACTAGCCAAGTGTTCTTGTACTACCTCCTTACTTATTCTGGGCTGTGTTTCCCCTGCTGAATCATCTGCTCCATATTCTTCAGGTCGGGCATTGTTTTCTTTTTTGGAGAAGACTGAGGCAAAGAAGGTATTGAAGAGTTCTGCCCTTTCTGCGTCCCCTGTTCGCATTTCACCTTCTTCTCCTCTAAGTGACCCCACTGTTTCCTTGTTCTTCCTTTTGCTACGGACATACCCATAAAAACCCTTTTTATTGCTTTTAACCTCTCTAGCAAGCCTGAGTTCATTCTGTGCTTTAGCTTTTCTGACTTTGTCTCTACATGTGCTGGCTATTTGTTTGAATTCCTCTCTGGTGGTTTCCCCCTTTTTCCATTTCTTGTACATATCCCTTTTAAATCTTAACTCAGTTAAAAGTTCTTTAGACAGCCACCCTGGCTTCTTTAGGCACCTTCCATGTTTTCGTCTCATTGGTACTGATTGAAGTTGTGCTTTTAATATCTCCCCTTTAACAAACTCCCATCCATCATGAACTCCCTTCCCTTTTAGTATTACTGACCATGGGATCACACCCAGCATTTCCCTAAGTTTTCTGAAGTCGGCTTTCTTAAAGTCTAGAATTTGAGTCTTAGTATGCTTGGTTGCTCCTTTCTGATGTATAATAAACTCCAGAAGAGCATGATCACTCCCACCTAATGATCCTGCCACTTCTACCCCACTAACCAGGTCATCACTATTGGTTAGGACCAGATCTAAAATGGCTGATCCTCTTGTTGCTTCTCCCACTTTCTGGACAATGAAATTGTCTGCAAGGCCAGTGAGGAATCTGTTCGACCTTATGCTCTTGGCTGAGTTTGACATCCAACAAATATCAGGATAGTTGAAATCCCCCATTACTACTATCTCATTTCCTTTTGAATGCTTGGTCATCTGTTCCAGGAAGGCATCATCTATGTCCTCAGTTTGGCTTGGGGATCTATAGTAAACTCCCACAATGAGATCACTGTTATTTTTCTCTCCCTTAATTTTGACCCAGATACTCTCAATTTGGCTTTGAAGTTTTAAATCATGGATCTCTTCACAGGTATACACATCCCTGACATATAACGCCACTCCTCCTCCTTTCCTGTTTGGTCTATTTCTCTTAAATAGATTGTATCCCTCTATTACTACATTCCAATCATGAGACTCATCCCACCAGGTTTCAGTGATGCCTATTATGTCGTATTTAGTTTGCTGTATCAAGAGCTCAAGTTCATCTTGTTTATTTCCCATGCTCTGTGCATTTGTATACAGACATTGAAAACCATTGATCATTCCCCCTAGTCTCCTACTTAAGGATTTTTTCCTCCCACCACTAGGTCTGTGTGCTGTTTGCTCCATTTGGTCCTTGACTTTTGGATGATCATCTTCAGCATTTGATAGACTCCTACCTTCAGGACCACTGTCTCCCTCCCCCACATAAGTCAGTTTAAAGCCCTCCTGATGAGGTTTTTGAGATTGTTGGCAAAAACATTCCTCCCAACCCTTGTGAGGTGCAGCCCATCACTTGCCAGAAGTCCATCTTCAAGAAACTGCAGGCCGTGATCTAAGAATCCAAACCGTTCCTGCCGGCACCATTTGCGAAGCCAGTTGTTCACTTCTCCTATTTTCCCCTCTCTTCCTGGGCCACGGCGTTCAACTGGGAGGACAGATGAGATGACAATTTGTGCATTTAATTGCTTCAGCTTCCTGCCCAGAGCCTCATAATCACTTTTGATCTTCTGGAGGCTATGGCTTGCGGTGTCATTGGTTCCCACATGGACTAAAAGGAAGGGGTTTTTATCCGTAGGTTTTATTATTCCTTGCAGCCGTTCTGTAACATCATGGATCTTGGCCCCGGGGAGACAGCATACCTCTCGAGACATCTTGTCAGGCCCACAGATCACTGCTTCGGTACCCCTCAGTAGGGAATCCCCTATCACCACTACACGTCTCCTCTTAGGCTTGGTCGGGATTCTTACACGTGCTGTCCCTTCCAAGGTCGCCTGCACATTCCCGGAGGACTGACTATGCTGCTCGTCTTCATATACCTCATCAACTGTGATGAGGGAGAGATCTTCCAATGGAGTCTGGTCTTCATCTTCCAGATTTGAGAGCACTTCAAATTGATTTTGTAGTTCTAAACACTCAGAGCGATCCCTGGGCATTCTACTTCTGTGAGTCACGTTCCTCCATACATCTGGCTCCTGAGTTGGGGAACTGATCTCCTCCTCAGGGATGTGCCCTGTCTCCTGCTTGGTGGAGACAGTGTGCTCTGCTGCATCCAAGAAAAGCTCCAGCTCTTTAATTTTCTGGAGCGTAGATACACGGGCCTGAAGTTGCTGGACCTTGTCTTCGAGTATGGCAACCAACTTGCAGTTGCTGCAGGTGTAGCTGTCTACAACCTTTGGCAAGAAGACAAACATTGCGCAGGAATTACAGGCGACTACAGTTGTTCCTTCCCCCTCCTGAAGTTGCCGGACCTTGTCTTCTAGTAGGGCAACCAACTTGCACTTGCTGCAGGTGTAGCTGCCTACATCCTTTGGCAAGAAGGCAAACATTGCACAGGAATTGCAGGCGACTACAGTTGTTCCCTCACCCTCCATCTTGAAGCTTGAAGTCAGGACACACAAAAAAGAAGCCTAGGTCTCCCCAAGTAAACGTTTGAGACTAGCTCTCCTCAATTTAAAAGATAGGTCAAACTGCGCGCGCCACTAGGCGCGCGCCGCTACCCTCCAGGCACTGATTAGCTCCGCCCACAGCTAGTCACCAGACAAACACACACACACAAGCCAGAAACAAACTCTCTCGCACACACAAGCCTGGGAAACACACAAACAAATAAGGAAACAAATAAGCACACAAACTTAATCACACACAGCCCCAAAAAGACAAACCCTCAAAACCTACAAGCTCAGCTCACCTTGTGCTCCCTCCTCAGTCGCTGCCCTCCAGGCACTGATTAGCTCCGCCCTACAAGCTCAGCTCACCTTTTGCCTACTTCCTCAGTCTCTGCCCTCCAGGCACTGATTAGCTCCGCCCACAGCTAGTCACCAGACAAACACACACACACAAGCCAGAAACAAACTCTCTCGCACACACAAGCCTGGGAAACACACAAACAAATAAGGAAACAAATAAGCACACAAACTTAATCACACACAGCCCCAAAAAGACAAACCCTCAAAACCTACAAGCTCAGCTCACCTTGTGCTCCCTCCTCAGTCGCTGCCCTCCAGGCACTGATTAGCTCCGCCCTACAAGCTCAGCTCACCTTTTGCCTACTTCCTCAGTCTCTGCCCTCCAGGCACTGATTAGCTCCGCCCACAGCTAGTCACCAGACAAACACACACACACAAGCCAGAAACAAACTCTCTCGCACACACAAGCCTGGGAAACACACAAACAAATAAGGAAACAAATAAGCACACAAACTTAATCACACACAGCCCCAAAAAGACAAACCCTCAAAACCTACAAGCTCAGCTCACCTTGTGCTCCCTCCTCAGTCGCTGCCCTCCAGGCACTGATTAGCTCCGCCCTACAAGCTCAGCTCACCTTTTGCCTACTTCCTCAGTCTCTGCCCTCCAGGCACTGATTAGCTCCGCCCACAGCTAGTCACCAGACAAACACACACACACAAGCCAGAAACAAACTCTCTCGCACACACAAGCCTTGTGCTCCCTCCTCAGTCTCTGCCCTCCAGGCACTGATTAGCTCCGCCCACAGCTAGTCACCAGACAAACACACACACACAAGCCAGAAACAAACTCTCTCGCACACACAAGCCTTGTGCTCCCTCCTCAGTCGCTGCCCTCCAGGCACTGATTAGCTCCGCCCTACAAGCTCAGCTCACCTTTTGCCTACTTCCTCAGTCTCTGCCCTCCAGGCACTGATTAGCTCCGCCCACAGCTAGTCACCAGACAAACACACACACACAAGCCAGAAACAAACTCTCTCGCACACACAAGCCTTGTGCTCCCTCCTCAGGAAGACAAAGGGCACACCTCTGTTGTTGTTGTTGTTGTGTGCTCTAAATGTATGACTTCTCCTTACTTCAAAAGATGGTAAGCTAGGCCTCCTGTAATTGGGGGTCCTGCTGCTCATTCTGCTGGGCTCATTCCCTGGACTGCTGTCCTAAAGTCCTGCACTGAGCAGATCACTGGGATAGGCATCTAATCGACATCATTGCTAATCAGGCAGGCTGATTAGGACTGAGATCCCAAAGAAATAAGAAGTGCAGGAATCTGGTCTTCCCGGGTCCCATCTTATATTTACTACATTATATCCCACCTTTCCTCCATGGAATTAAAGGTAGCATATAGGGTTCCCTCACACACAACCCTCATTTTATCATCACAACAACCCTGTGAGATGGGTTATGCTGGGAGACAGACTAAGCTTCATGACTAAGTGGTGATTTGAAGTAAGGTCTTTTCTGGTCCTTGTCAAACACTCCAAGCACTGCACCCTACTGGCTCCAGCTCTTAAGTGCAACAAAATGTCTTATCCCCCCCCAATTAATAAAACCTAATTTGCAAAAGCCCTTGTCTGCTTGTGTGCTCTCACCTTAACTGAATAAAGGACATCACTCTGCATTGTTATTCCATCATGGTATTCCACCATTGAACTCAAAAGCTCTAACATGGCCAAGAAAAATGTAGGGGGTGATTTTCCCTCTCCCATCTCCATTCCTTCTGCCCTCCGCAGGTTAGTCTTGGCAGACGGTAGTAGATATAAATAAATGCAAATCCCCAGGAGTGTACATCGCCAGTGGTTTCAATGCTGCCAAGCTCCAGAGGTTCAAAGTTTAATGCAAAAGTATGAAGCGAACACAATTTATTCTAAATTGCTTCACTTGATCTTGTGACCCAGGAGAATTATCACTCGTGAAGACCCTGGATCAGTAACAGTCAAAGGCAAATGGGCAAAACTTAGCAATGGCAGAAAGAGGTAATGTCTTTTTCTTCTCCCCTCCCTTTGTTTATGTAGCTCCTCTCAGAAAGATTGCCCTAGATTTCAGTGAACCTGATGCTCAGCTAGCAAATAACAGAAGAGCTCTCAACAATCCACATGTTGAACTTCAAAGAGGTACTGGTACTTCACCACTTGGGAAGGAAATTGCAGAACTGTGAGGAGGGATGAATGAAACAACTTTCATCTGGTCCAAGTCCCTTGCACACAAGTATACCAAGTATACCTTGCACATAAGTATACTTCATCCTGCAAGGACATTGTAAAGGTAAAAGTAAAGGGACCCCTGACCATTAGGTCCAGTCGTGACTGACTCTGGGGTTGCGATGCTCATCTCGCATTATTGGCCGAGGGAGCCGGCGTACAGCTTCCGGATCATGTGGCCAGCATGACTAAGCCACTCCTGGCGAACCAGAGCAGTGCATGGAAACGCCGCTTACCTTCCCGCCGGAGCAGTACCTATTTATCTACTTGCACTTTGACGTGCTTTCGAACTGCTAGGTTGGCAGGAGCAGGGACCGAGCAATGGGAGCTCACCCCGTCGCGTGGATTCGAACCGCCGACCTTCTGATCAGCAAGCCCTAGGCTCTGTGGTTTAACCCACAGCGCCACCTGCGTCCCATAAGGACAATGTACACAGGGGAGAAAATGGCTGACCCCATTAGGACATGAGAGCAGCCATTTTTTTCTTTGTACCCAAGGAAGGGGTGACATGTGATAACGTTCCACTTACTTTTTAATCAAAAGTTTTGAACAAGTGTGGCAAGCACCATGCTTTTTAGCTGCTGCAAGCAAACAGAGATGTTTTTAAAAGCAAGAGAAAATAAAGATCCAAAGAAGCCCTTGTACTGCCTCCTGAAAAAACAAGCAAACGTAAGTTGGACTGAACTGCATTTGGAAAAGTTTGTAGGCACGTGATTTAAATGCAGACTGGGGAGACTCATTCCAGATTATGGAGCAAACCAAAATCTTCCCCCACCCCTAGCTGTGATCAGGGCCGACCCTACCATTACTCAGAGTGAGATGGCTGCCTCAGGTGGCAGATCCTCTGGGACCTGGAGCGGGCAGAGCTGTGTCTTTCACACCATCTGACCAGCTCCCAGTAAGCGAGTCTGCTAGTCCACTTTGGTGCGAAGATGGTGCTACGTGTGTACAGACTGGCGTTGTATAAAACAATTTCCTGTGTTCAAGTTGTAGCACATGTTACCGGTAATTTTGTATGTTTGGGATTTTGAGTGCTATTTGTAAATGTGCATTTTGTAAGTAATGCTGGGAATCATTTTGTTTTTGACAACTAGGAAGCCATTTCCACTAGACATAATCATATTTATTTATTATGGACCCAGAATGCATTAGAGAATACAGTGCTCTCATCCTAATATATGGAAATTTGCCGTCCCCAAACTAGATAAAATAGCCTTGTTTCTATTCTTTATAGTAGCACTTATTCTGAGATGGGCATGTGAGAGAGAGTTGAGGTAAAGCCCATGAATGTGAGGAATGGGGAAAGTTGACATGGAACATTTTTTAACAGACTGGCTTTCAAAAACTGCTGTCGGGATCTGTTCCAGGGATATCTTCTTCTTTTTTTCCATGTGTAGCAAAGCTAGACAAGGTGTGTTTGAGGCTGATTAATTGTCAGCAATGGTTACCTGTCAGAGGCTGACAAAGAACTTGTATAAAAATAAACCCAACCTGCCACAATGCTAGACTGAGAAGAAAGGGGGAAAAAGGAACAGTAGATGTAATTGTATGGCATATGAACTGGTAGTTGTCTAATGCTTCTGCCATTTTTTTTTTACTTAAAAAAGTGGTATTTTTTTATTTGTATATAGCTTTTACAGAAAGGAAAACTGCAATTTCAGTAAGAACTGAGAGCCATTCGTATTATTAATTGATTTTGCATTGACAGTTAGACTTTATAACAATAACACTCGTCCAGAACAGGCATATTCTGAAGCACCAGATATGATATATACTCTACCTACACCAAGGATGGGAAACCTAGACTGCAACCCCCAATATCCCTAGCCAGTTTAGCCACTGGCCATGGGTGGTGGAGGTTGTATCCCAGCGATATCTGGAGAGTCAAAGAGCTTCCTCATCCCTGCTCTGCTAGGTTTCCCCACTCCCAATGCCTCTGAGTGCCTCACCTGCAGCAAAGCAGCATATGACGGTTTCCAGCTTGATTGACATGTAGGAGGATAAAACAGGAATTTGGTGCATTTAGGTATCCCACCATATGATGATGTGGTGTGGATTTCTCCAACTTAATGCCTTCCAGCTGGGCTCCAACTTCCATCATCCCCAGCCAGCCTGAGGGATGGTGGGAACTATAGTTGTTGTTGTTGTTGTTGTTGTTGTTGTTGTTGTTGTTGTTATTATTATTATTATTATTATTCCCCACCCATCTGGCTGGGTTTTTCCCCAGCCACTCTGGGGGGCTTCCAGCACATATAAAAATAATAATCAAACATCAAACATCAAAAACTTCCTGATACAGAGCTGCCTTCAGATGTCTTCTAAACGTTGTGTAGTTCTGTATCTCCTTGACATCTGATGGGAGGGTGTTTCACCCTCTACCTGGTTCCGTGTAATTTTACTTCTCACAGTGAGGGAACCACCAGAAGACCCTTGGAGGCGAACCTGAGTATCCCAGCTGAACGATGGGGGTGGAGACGCTCCTTCAGGTATACATTTTGAATTGTGCTCGGAAACATACCGGTGAAGAACCTTCAGAGCCAGTGTTATATGGTCCCGGCGGCCACTCCCAGTCATCAGTCTAGCTGCTGCATTCTGGATTAGTTGTAGTTTCTGAGTCACCTCCAAAGGTAGCCCCACATAGAACATATTTGGGCACATTTGGGGAGGGTGCACACAGGGAGAGGAGGCAAAAAATACCACTGCACAAATAGAAATCCTTGTACTGACATAACAGGTTAGCTGGTTCTCCTTAGAGTAGATTTGCTGAAGCTAATGGACAAGGCTAACTTAGGTTCATTGTTTTCAATGGGTCTACTCTGAGCAGGTTTGCCAGATGCAAGTGCTAATCACCATAAAAACAACACAACTCCACTTTAAATAAAGCATTTAAACTACACCCTTCCTTTAGCATCCTAAGAAACAGTCCTGGAGGTGGGTCAGATTTATTGCCTTTTAATTTATTAAAAGCCAGATGATGCATCATCCAAAAAGCCCATTTTCAAGCCCAAGTTGCTTTTGTCTCCATCAGAGGTTTGGCTCTCGGCATCTTTGACAGACGCCACCTTGGCTCCCTTTTCCAGCCTAGCATCTGCAAGCTTTATGTTTGCTGCTTATGTCCCATGCCACATAAAAGTCATTAACAATTCCATTTCAGAGGAGTAAAGAATGCAAATGAGTTAATTATGAGCTCCACTTACCTTTCTTACCCATGTACATTACAACTGCATTAATACCTTGCACTGTTATCTGAATTGGAAACATTGGATATATCGGTGAGGGAGAAAATCTATGTATAAAGACAATCTTGGCTTATGTGAGCTGTGGGGAAGGCGATTTGGAGATGAAGAGGGGGAAGAACATTGACTTTCATTTACCGCTGCTAATCACGTGCCAAGGCCTTAGCCATTAGGCAGGCAAAGTACTCCTCAGAGCCACTAGATATTTTGTTTATATACAAGCTAGGGGATTTGGGTTGATATTAAGGCTGCATCCACAGATATCCCAAAGTGTTCTCGTTTCTGCATAATGACTTGGAGAGATTACACCACATGTGCAAACTATCGACACAAAGCCAGCAGGTGGGTTAATTTATCAGCAGTGGTTTGGTGCTAGTGGATCATTTGCCCATATAAAAGGTTAAAGTCAGGCCATCCAAGATGTTTCCTGTGCGTTTGACCAGTAGGCAAAAATGGCTAAGGACAAAACCAAAAATATTATTATTATAAAGTCTCCCTGAGTGAAGGGATAATTTCAGTGCCTCCATGCTGGTATATTGAAGGCCAGCTTAAACACACAGCAACATGCAGTCCGTGGCATATTATAGCAGCATGGCTCAGGAAGATCTTTAGTCTGAAAACTTGGAGAACCACTGCAATCAGCTTAGACTTTACCAGACTTGATGGAGCAGGGTTGGGGAACTTGTGGCTGTCCAGTTGTTGTTGGACCTCAACTCCCATCAATCCCAGCCAACATGGCCAATGCTGAAGAATGGTGAGAGCTGGAGTCCAGCAACATTTGAAGGACCACAGTTTATGCCCCTCCAGTGGCCTGACTGTGTAATGCAGAATCATTGTGCACAGGCTGTCAAGTCAGAAGCAACTGGGTGGCTTTCAGATGTTGTTGGACTACATCTCCCATCGTCCTTGACTATTGGCCATGTTGGCTAGGCCTGATGGGAGCTAGAGAAGTACATGAAGGGAACACCAGGTTGCCTACCTCTGCTGTAGGAAATGAGCGCAAATCAGCAGCACAAATGCTCTTGTGGGACCCTCCTCACTCCTATATCTTTGTGGACATCATTGTTTTAGGCTGTACTTTTTCTCAAGCATAAGCAGAGGACAGGTGCATCTAGATGACAATGTATGCATATAACATGAAATGTCCACACCCCGCTGCCATTTCACCCACTCTCTCGTTTACATCTTATCTAGTGGTTTGTCCAAACATCACCCTGAACACAGGAGCTGTATCTACTGTACAGCCGACGCACCAACTCTAGGAGTGGAAGTGTCATCAGCCCCCTCAATATTCCTTAGCAGGGGGCTCACACACATACCACATTATTGAAGAGGAAGAGGAAGCTCAACTGCTGAGCACAATGCAGCAACAAAGGCAAGCTCCTCCTGAGAGAAGGAGCCACAGCCATTGAAGCCGTGTGGCACTGGGCAAGACCTCCTCCCAACGATGCGCCTGTGATGCAACACTGGCCCACCCAATCTTCCGCTCAAGGCGGTGCCTCTGATCTACAGGCTGTAGGGTTGTTTGTGTGTTACAATGGACAAATGTACAAGCTGCCTCCACATGTCTAGCACTGCTTGTAAGAAAGAGTGTACCTGTGCTGTCCCCTGAAAAGGGTGTCCCTTTCCACTTGTTGATTTATATTTGTGTACCCAGATTGTATGCTCATTGAATGCAACATGTGAACACTCCTTAAATAAGAAGTGCTGCTGAGCATAGTGGCACCACAGCTGTTCTGTAAAAAAAAAAAAAAAAAAAAAAAAAACACACCACCCATACAATCAGTCTATTGTGGGGTTAAAAATGTTGTTGTAGAAGGAAGCTGTTATGGTCAGTTAACCAATAGACTCTTCGTCTTGAAAAAGCCAGAGCAATATACACCTGTGAGGATAGACAATTAAGAGAAACACTTTCTGTAATAGTTGGTGATCTGTTGGAGGTTTTTTAGCGTGGTTTTTAGTGTATATATCTGATTATTATAAGGGACGTGGGTGGCGCTGTGAGTTAAACCACTGAGCCTAGGGCTTGCCGATCAGAAAGTCGGCGGTTTGAATCCCTGAGATGGGGTGAGCTCCCGTTGCTTGGTCCCTTCTCCTGCCAACCTAGCAGTTCGAAAGCACGTCAAAGTACATGTAGATAAATAGGTACCACTCCAGCAGGAAGGTAAACGGCGTTTACATGCACTGCTCTGGTTCGCCAGAAGCGGCTTTGTCATGCTGGCCACATGACCTGGAAGCTGTACGCCGGCTCCCTCGGCCAATAATGCAAGATGAGCGCCGCAACCCCAGAGTCGTCCATGACTGGACCTAATGGTCAGGGGTCCCTTTACCTTTAACTGTTATAAACGGCTTTGATGTTTTGTTTTGTTTTAAATGAAATTGCAATATACAAGTATTTTTACTAAATAAATAAATAAGTTTCCAATGGGAGCTGCTTCATTGATGAAGTAACTTCTCTCGTCCCAGCTCTGCGCTCCAGTCTTCCTGACCTGGGGAAATAAATGGATATCCACACAGAATTGCCATTTCTATCAGGGGCAAGAAGCCACAAGTGGCAGACTATCATATATAATATATCTATATATCTCCATCTTCCAAATGGCTACAGCAGGTCATGCAAATCACCACATATGCTTGAGGCAACCTTGGAGCAAGTCAATGCTGAAAATAGGCAGCCTAGGTTCAGCCCCTGTCAATTTTGCAAGTGTTCATTCATAAGTTAATTCTGCCCCATCTTTGCATCAATCTGTGATGTGCCTTTCTTTTTAAAAAAAAGCTGTATGAAAATAATCACAAAATACCTATTTAAATATGCATTTTATCTCAAGGCACACATTTCTAAGTGTACTTAATCCTCCACTTTTTAAACATTTTGGTCCTGTTTTGAGCTAACAAGTATATCACAAAATTCAGGAAAATGAGAATTACAAAAGATCATTTTCTGATTCACATATTATCCCCTGGGACAAGGGTTGGGAATCTTTTTCGGGGCAAGAGCAGCATTTTCTCATAAGCAAGCATGGAACCAGAGTTATAGCCAGGCAGAACAATTAATGTACATTCCAATCAGACAAAAATCCATGGGGCTCTGCAAACTACTGATCCAGACACCCATTTCTCAGTTAAACCAATCAAGAGGCATTATCCCAGTTAAAGAGCACTTGAACAGGGGCAATGAGGGGCATGGCCTAGGGTGAGTCCTGAGGGCAGGAGAGAGATGCCAAGGGCGCAATTTCAGTCACTGGGACTGGGATCCCCCTCCCTGGATCTAGAGTGTGTGAATTAGGTTGGTTGTGATGGCCTGGGATGGCTGGGGCTAGGGCCTGAGTCTGAAGGGTCCTCACCTGTGCTGGATCCTCAGGTGCAGGCATCTGATGAGACTGCTCTGGCTCCTGATGGGATGGAGGACCCATTGCCTGCAGGTGCTCCACTCCCAGCCCTGTCAGGGGAAGCTGAGGTTGCCTCTGGGTCCGGTAACCCTCCAGCCTCTCCTGAGCTGCAGAGGCTCAGGGCAGAGAGGCGAAGGGAACTGAGTTCCCGCAGGAGGAGTGCTTGCCTCCAAGCCAGGAGAGGTGAGTCCCCAGAGGATCGGGGCCGCCCTATGCCTCGGGGCAGATAACAGCCGGCCAGCCCCAGCCCCAAGTTGCAGGAGCAACATTGTTGGTGACCAGTTCCTGCTTGAAACCTGTCCTGCTTTTCCTGCTTGAGCTCCTGACCCGCCCTGGTTTCCTGCTTGCCTACCTGTTCCTGACTTTGCCTGACTTCCTGCCCTGCACCCAGCTTCAGCGACCACGGACTGCCTTTACGTTGTACCTCTGACCACGGACCGGACTTAGACCTCGCCTTTCGGGTAACCCACGGGACCAGCACATTGGTTCACTTAAAAATGAAGTCTGTGTTTTTCCTCTATCACTAATCAGAAATAGGCCTAGGCACTGGATTCTATATTTCATTGACTTATCTCTCCCCCCCCCCCCAATACTTTCTGTATCTCCCTGCCTGAGATTTACTCCAGCAAGTGCAGTTCTTTTGGTAGGCTTGGTACTCATCAAGCCAAGGTGAAACTTATATTTTGATGGAAAAATACAGAAGTGGAGCCTGAACATCTGCTGGATGGGAAGCCTGAGAAGTCAATTGAGTTTTACACCCCTGAACGGCCAAATTGCTCTTTTCAGTCTCTGTGTCCCTGGAGGAGTCGGCAGAAGCAGCTACTTGGGTGTGATCAGCAGGGGCAAAAATTGTGCAGGCAGTCATAATGGTAGGCTTTATGAAGGAGTGAAGAGAGAGAGAGGAGCTTCTTATTCATAATAATGGAGTAGGCGAGGGTTACTTCGTTAGGGTGCATGGCATGTTCCTTCTGAAGCATGTGAAATTTCACGCACAGCAAGCTGAAAATAATCCCAGATTCATGGAGCGGTTTATGAGACATGAGCTCGTGAAATTTTGCAGCCTTGCTAATGTTAAATACGCGGGATGGGATGCACAGTGCTTAGGATTTAATTGAATAGCAACTGAGTTTTAATTAAAGCCTCTCCAAAGCTGTTTGGGAAATCTCAACTTCACTGTCAATATAAAGACAACAAACGTTCTTTAAGATCTATGTCGGCCATCATCAGTTTCTTTTACAGAGCCCAATCTTTTTTCTCAGATGGACTTAGGTGGTCTAAATGAGAGAGAAATTAGACTCATAGTGTTGACATAGCAAAACCATCGCTGTAGGCAGGAGACAGATGAACCCAACACAAGTTTTCAGATGCAGATAAAGCCATACATGTACTTATAGACAATTAAATGGCTTTTGCTCTGAAGCAGATTATTATGACCCCTATAAAGCTACTTGGAATTAAGCAGGCAAAGCCATTCAAAGCTGAAAGATGTGTTCAGCGGCATTATAGTTTTAAATTAATAAAATGACACAAATTAAAATTCTCCAGCTACAGATTCTCTCCCACTTCAACATGCCAAACCCGTTCCCAACCTTTTTGGGTGTGCAGAAAATGTTTGGAAATGCAAGAAGCAATACACCTATTTCACAGCATAAAAACTACTCGTGTTCAAACAGGGAATACACAGGGTAAACAAGCAGGCAACACCTCCACAAAAACTCTTTACCCCCCCCAAAAAAAAATTACCCACCCAAGTAATGAAAAAGCACCCCCCCAAAAAAAAATACCCATGCAAAACAAATACACAAACAAACACAAATGTAAAACTTCCCCACTCCAAACAACAAAACTAGGAAGTAGAGTTGTGACAAGGTTATGAATGAGAGGTGATGTCTCCCTTGGGAGGTTATGGACTGTCCTTCCTTGGAGGTTTTTAAGCAGAGGTTGGATAGGCATCTGTCACAAATGCTTTAGTTTAGATTCATGCATTCCACTGGGTTGGACTAGATGACCCTTGGGGTCCCTTCCAACTCTACAATTCTATGATGTCAACCCAGGGTTTATGCCTTGCCGACAAAGGTCCATATAGTTAAAGCTATGGTCTTCCCAGTAGTGATGTACGGAAGTGAGAGCTGGACCATAAAGAAGGCTGATCGCTGAAAAAATTGATGCTTTTGAATTATGGTGCCGGAGGAGACTCTTGAGAGTCCCATGGACTGCAAGATGATCAAACCTATCCATTCTTAAGGAGTGCTCTGAATGCTCACTGGAAGGACAGATCCTGAAGCTGAGGCTCCAGTACTTTGGCCACCTCATGAGAAGAGAAGACTCCCAGAAAAAGACCCTGATGCTGGGAAAGATTGAAGGCAAAAGGGGAAGGGGGACGACAGAGGGCAAGATGGTTGGACAGTGTTCTCGAAGCTACCAACATGAGTCTGACCAAACTGCGGTAGGCAGTGGAAGACAGGAGTGCCTGGCGTGCTCTGGTCCATGGGGTCACGAAGAGTCGGACACGACTAAGCAACTAAACAACAAACTTGGAGGCATAAATTGTACAGGGAAATGAGAAATCAAGAGTAATGTGGAATAGGAAATGAGCATGGGTGAATGGAGAATTAATTTAGGAAAGAGTGCTGTTGTGCTCAGATCCTGCTTGCAGGCTCCCCATAGGTATTTGGTGTCCATTGTGAGAACAGGATGCTGGACTAATGGGCCACTGGCCTGATCCAGAAGGCTCTTCTTATGTTCTTGTGGTCTTAATCCATGAAATGGGCATACTGAAGATAACCCAAGGGAGGTTAGAATATCTTTCTCCTAAAATATTGCAAGTGTTGAATGAAATACCTTTCTTAGGTTTATCACAGATTTTTCTCTCGGGTGAAGAAGTTTCACAAAAGACAGATTAGTCTTTTGAGTGTAGGATATTTACAGTGACCCAATCTAAAACGTGTGTGGCGCTGTGGGTTAAACCACTGAGCCTAGGGCCTGCCGATCAGAAGGTCGGCAGTTCGAATCCCTGCGATTGGGTGAGCTCCCATTGCTCGGTCCCTGCTCCTGCCAACCTAGCAGTTTGAAAGCATGTCAAAGTGCAAGTAGATAAATAGGTCCCGATCTGGCGGGAAGGTAAACGCCGTTTCCGTGTGCTGCTCTGGTTCACCAGAAACGGCTTAGTCATGCTGGGCACATGACCTGGAAGCTGTACGGCCAATAAAGCGAGATGAGTGTCGCAACCCCAGAGTCGTCCGCGACTGGACCTAATGGTCAGGGGTCTCTTTACTTTTAATCTAAGAGTGATAGACAAGATGGTACTGGCTGGGCTTCATTTAGCCAGAGTAGAGTTTTCTGCCTTGGGCCGGAGTCCTACTTAGTGGCTTGGCCACTTAGTGGCTTTTAGGCTCCATTCTTCACTCCATTATAGAAAGGAAGGAAATGCATGGATGGAGTTACTTACTGAGAGGCGAGGTGCAATGAGGTGGTGAAGTTGGGGCAGCTCAGCACTCCATAGGAGCCAATCATCACTCCTGCCAGTGCACCCTAGTCACAATGCTGCCTCACCTGCCCCACCCACTCCTAACAAGCAGCAGCTACGCTGCAGTCAGGATGCTATTTCCACAACTCTTCCCTACCAGGTGAGCCCCTTTGCTGTTTTCCCCAAGCTCCTCCTTCATAAATGTGATTATGCCCTTGATTATCCTCTGAACAGCCAAAGTAGTCTTCCCTAAGCTTTTTAAGGGCACAGGAGTACACTATGGCCGCAGCCAATGTTTGGCATTTTAATCCATGACTAGAGATGGGGGAATCTGTCAATTTTGTTTTTTCACAGTTTCTCATTCTTCCACGTCTGTTTGCATTATTATTTTCTAAGTTATCCTGAAAATCCAGCAGCATTTTAGTGTGAATTTCTCCTACTGTATAATATACACATTCCCCCCGCCGAAACAATGTTCCGAATGTAGTGCCTTTTTGTATATTATTTTCACTAAAATCATATTTTTATGCACACAGTTCTAGTATTTGCATTTTTTGTACACCATTGCTTGGCTGGAGAACCATTCACAAAATTTGCAGAAGTGCAAACTTTTAAGGATGGCTGGGTTTTGGTTCCCTTACTATTTCGGAAAGTGTGGGTTAGGAAGATTCACTTTTAAATGCAAACTGAATATAATTTCTTCCATCTCCCTACTCCTGACATAATTACTTGTAAAGGTTTGATGTGTTATTAATACACATTGCAAACATTTTATACACAAGCTCTTATCTCTGGGGCCGAGGGGAGGGAGAGAACTACGTAGTGTTGATGTTTTTAAATCACCCTGTTGAGCTGCTGTAAAAAATTGATTCCCTCTTTATAGGGGCTTGGGATCCAGAGCAGAATCTGACATCTTTAACTTAATACGTGGGGGGATGAGTGTTTAGAGTTTGTGTACTCACTCCTACCCTGTACACATATTTCTATCTGATTCCATTCTCCATTCGAAATGCTGCCTAATTTACCCGTTACTTCTTTTCATTGCATCCAAGTTTATAAATTGTAAGCTTAAGTGAACAAAATTATTTTAATTTTAGAACATAACTGGCAGCCATACACACACAGTAACATTATGTATGCAATTAACAGATTACCGCAGGTTTGCCTAGTATATCTTCCTTGCAGACATTTTCATTGTTGCGTTTTCTTGCTCTAAAGTGCTGCTGTCGTACTGAGGTGTTCTGCCAGATGCATTTTACTGTTTTTAAATGGCACTGCGTTCACTCTACAGCTCTCAACTCCCAGCAGTGTAAAATGGCTTTGTGGTATCTACAAATGCCTTCTGTACAGTGATAAGCAACTGGCAGGCCGTGTGCCAAACCTACCCTGCAGAATGTGTCAGTTGGTCCACTCTTACCAATGAAAGAAGCTTTCTAGATCCATGCAAGTATGATTTTGTAACAGGGATGGGTAATCTGTGGCCTTCCAGGTGTCATTGCACTCCAACTCTCACCAGCCCTACCCATAATGGCCAATGGTGGGAGTTGTGGTCCAGCAAGAACTGGAGAGCCTTGGGTTCTCCATCCCTGTTCAATGGTTCTGTATTACATATTTCTTGTTGACTGACCCCTTCTGTACCACCACTGTGTCATAGAAATGCCATCCCAGCAGATGTGTTCTGAGTTTTCGAAACCTCCCCCACCTTTTGTTTCAGGGTGATCTTCGCAAATCCTCTCCAACGATCTGGAGAACAACATTTGCCTGCAAAAAGTATATGTATTAGTCACATTTTCATACCAAAAAAAATTGTATATTGAGGAATCGTGTACCAAAATGCTGACAAACTTTCTTAAGGGTTTAAAAAGAAAATCACAAACTGGTGCAGAAGTGTGGAAAACTGGATTTCAGAGTGTAAAAACAAGGAAGTGAAAGAAAATTGAAACTGATAAATTCATTTACGTATTGCATTTGCATCTTCAGCCACAACAGGCACTTTGATTCCCCAGCAGTTTGACTTCACCCCCAGAAACACACTCTATTGTCTTCTTGAGACAGACAAATTTTTATTCCGCCTTTTTCTCCAAGGAGGTCAAGGTTCTCCTCCTCTTCATTTAACCCCCACAACATCCCTGTGAGGTGGATTAGGCTGAGAGGCAGTGACTGGCCCAGTGAGTTTCATGGCCAAGTGGGGATTTCAATCCTGGTTTCCCAAGGTCTGAGCCTGACACTCGGACCACTCCCATTTCTCACCCTCTCTTCCTGCATCTGTCTGTCCATCTGTCTGTCTCTGTGTCTCTCTCGATCCTTGCTTCCTCTCCCTTTTCCTTTCTGCCTAGCAAACTGCCAGTGAAGGGTCAGATCAATCTTGTTGAATGGTTGAGCTGATGATTCACTGAGGGTTTTCTTTAATCTGTTCCAATTCCTTACATTTTGCCCTGCTGTCTCACTTCCCACTGGGCTGCCCTTGCTCCCCAGTGAATTTAGACCAGGCATCCCCAAACTTCAGCCCTCCAGATGTTTTGGACTACAATTCCCATCATCCCTGACCACTGGTCCTGTTAGCTAGGGATCATGGGAGTTGTAAGCCAAAACATCTGGAGGGCCGTAGTTTGGGGATGCCTGATTTAGTCTGCGGACTGCACAGGCTGCAGATTGCCCACACCTCTGCTAAAATCTCTTTCTTCCCTCTCTCCCCCCTCAAGTCTGAATTGTTCCTTCTGTCCATCACAGGCTAAGTGTGAAGGAAAACGGCATCCTGAAACATACACCTAATGTGTCTCACAGTCCTTTTGTCTTAACTGTGGAGGGCTGAGCTCCATATCTCCACTGAAATTCATCTTGTGTAGCATCATCTCATACTTTACCATTCCCTTTAATGCCACTTCCAGGATTATGGAAATCAGCCCTGAGTCCATTTTCCATAATACCTCCTACGGGTGTTGATTATCATCACTGTATCCACTCCCAACCCCTAACATGAGACTCTAGAGGGATGTTCATGCTTTGCATTTAATGAGTGTACGATTTGCGAATCTGTGTACACAACAGTGGAACTGTACACTCATACAGTTATTCACATGTAATATTCAATGAGTGTACAGTCTGTGTACACAACAGGTGAGCTGTACAAATCAATAAATGCACACGCTCACACAAACACTTGTACATGTATAAAGGCAGCTTGTACCCAGGTTCAGAGTGATATGTGAACAAGCCTTAGAAGGGAGACTGGCGATTCTTAAAAACTGCTTAAGTAGCTGTAGCAGCAATTGCACACATCCTGTTCCCCGGCTATCTACGTCTTCCTCCATTCTTTCTCCGTCCTCTATTTTACATCTACCTGTAAAGCATACAACAATAAATAAACACATTCTGGGTCAAAGCATGGGGCTCTTTTACTGTTTCTCTGCCCCTGGCTGGGCTTATAATAATTGGGATTTTAAAAATAGGCTCTGAAGTCAACGCTAAGACAAATCAGTAGCAAACTTTAATTATTAGGTTGGCTTTCTGTCTGCGGGAAAAGTGATTTGAGAAAGCAGCTGCTGTCCCAGAATGTTTAAGGTGAAGTTGATGGAGGGAGAGATATTACACCAGTGCTCTTTGGAGCCTTTATCTAATTAGATTTCGACAAGACTCTCTGATAAAGAAACATATTTCTGCTACCTCAGAAATAAGGTGCAATGGAGAATTCAAGAACATGCGCTGTTTATAGACCATTACGGACCGATAGAGATTAGTGCTAATGGCTAAATTATATCCTGGCCCAATCATAAGGTTACTTCTATTCCCGATACAGCATTTAAACGGCTTAGATGATGAAATCAACAGCAGGATTGGTATCTTAATTTGCTAATAACAAGAAAAGGGGGAACAGAGGACCAACCTGCCTAAGTGACATTGCTAGGATTCAGCAGGATTTAAGCAGATTAGAAATCACAGCCATCATGTAGCAGATGGCATTTTTCGACGTGCAGCATCAAAATGCAAAGTTAGTTAATGAATTTCTGACATGGAATGTCTCTGAAATGCTATTCCCAGTAAGGCTAGGGTGAAGCAGAGCAGAAAAACACAAATATAGCAAAGCAGGGATGGATCAAGATCTACTAATCCTCACACCCCCTTGCAAATTTATTTCTTGAGAGAAAGAAACAGCTGCTAGATTCAACCAGAGATAGAGCAGAATCATATGGTTCACAAACAAGATGCCCGACATTATGGTAGGTATGTGGTAGGTGGAAAATGTGCTTGCATATCGCAGTGAGTTCAGTTGGGGAGGGGGCTTTAAACAACACACCCTCAGTGGCTGCCCTTAACCGGGACCAGATGGGACTTGCAAACTTGCAATTCTTCCACACTGCCCTTGATCTTCTTGGGTGACTATGGTTGTATATGCACCATGCATTTAAAGCAATGCTATACCATTTTAAGAGTTTCCCCCAAAGTCTCCAGTAAGCTGTAGTTTGTTAGGGTGCTGAGACCGCCTGTTCTCCTCCCAGAGCTACAATTCCCAGAATAGTCCCCCCACTTCCAGGGAATTCTGGGAATTGTAGCTCAATAGGGGGAATGGGGGCCTTCTAATGACTCTCAGCACCCATAACAAACTGCAGTTCCCAGGATTCTTTGGGGGAAGCCACTACCACTGAAGTGGGATCAGAGTTTTTTTAATGTATGGTACAGATGGGGCCCATATGAACCTACCTGATGCTGATTGAAACTGCCAAGTATTATCTTCTCTGACTGCCAATAGCTCCCTAGGGTCCCTTCCATCACTTGCTACAAAACATGTGCTCTGCCACTGTTTAATGGCCAGCCCCTGCCATGGGAGCTCTGTGCAAAGTGAGAAGGGTGTTGCTATTTGTTCCTAGCAAAGTCTCTATCCTACTACCCCCTGGGGGTGGCAGCCCTGAGAGAAAACACATATGCTGATGGTAGAGATGGGTGGAATGTGTTACTGTGCACCTTGCATACAGACAACCTTTGCCCACAGCCACACATCCCATAGATTCACTGCCAACAATTCATTATTTTACCATAGGAGTCAATGACAGTCACCCACTTCAATGGGGGAACTTAGAAGAATGAACTCGGAGATAATATTTTGGTTGGAAGTATCCATGCTTGCTTTCCCATGCTGGCCACATTTCTGGGGTGAAAATTGGGGACCAAAGGCACAAGAGGCCACCATCTTGCCTAAAGTAAGTAGGTCAGGCCAATGTCTAGATGGGTGGTGGCCTGGGAACCATGTGTATGCTGCCCAGACAGAAGAAAGATTGATTATAAATGTATTAAAATAAAACAAAATACTTTGTCCTATAAAACTTAGTGGTCATATAAAACTTAATGAAAGTCAGTGAGAACTGAGAATATTAGTGTTGGATGTTTGGTAAATATTTTGCAGTGGCATTCAGAAAGGAATAGTCTGATATGATGGCTGGTTGAAAGGATAAAGAAAACTTAAGGTTTATTATTCACAGCAAACAAAATGTTGTTGTTTTGTTGATGGTGGTGGCGGTGGCGGTGGTGGTGATGTATTTCTACCCTGTGTGTGCAAAATCTATTAAATACATACACTCACAACAAAAACAGCATGGTACCAGTACTACAGTCTCAGTAAAGGTTTTACATGTGGCCAAGATGGAGCAAAGAACTTAACACTGGCACATGCTAACTTACACTGACTAAACTTAGAGAAGAAGCAGGGAGGAAGTAAAACCTCTTTACCAACTATGAGAGAAGGAATCAGTGAGAAGGAAGAACAGGTAGCCTTTTTGTCAATCACCCCCCCATTGGTTCAAGTAGCACATTGCAGGCATTGTTGCTTTACTCCCAATAATAAGAACAAAGGAATCCTGCTAGATCAGATCAACGGTCCATCTATCTCTGCAACCTGCTTAACACAGTGACCTCGGGGAATAACACAAGAAGGAAATTAAGGCAAGCAGCACCAGGAGCTAATATCCAGCAACTTATTGCCCCAGAACCTAGGGATCCCATAAAGCCCTTGTGATTCATAACCGCTGAAAAAAAATACCCTATCTTCTGCCAAGATGTATCGTCCTCTTTTAAAGCCATCTAAGTTAGAAGCCATCTCCACACCTTGCAGCAGATAATATCATAAATTCATGGTATGCTGTGTGAAAAAGCATTTCCTTTTATCAGTCCAAAATCTGCTGCCAATCTGCTTTCATGGAACGAATCTGCATTCTTGGAACGAACCCCACAATCACCATGCATGATTTTTTTTTAGCCTTCACCCTGTCCTCCTCACTTTGTTATCACTTTATAAGCAATACCACAAAACTGGAAAAAAGAAAAAATCCCCCAAAATATGCTTTAGTCCAGCAATGGGAAAGGCTTTTAGCCCAGAGGTAGCATTCCCCCGAAGGGCAAAGTTCCACTGGCTGCAGGCCCATTGTGGAGAGTGCCAGAGCCTAAAGGAGGCAGGCCCACAAGCAAACATTGGTTGAGCAATGGGTGTTATTTCAGCCAGCAACAAGCCAGCCGTTTCTACACCCCTGTACACACATTTCTCCATCCTCCAGCCAGGCAAGCAAGAGACATTATCTCACTTAAAGCACATGTTCCAGCAGTGCTATTTTTCTATTAAAAAAAGAGGTGCCGGAACTCACCATTAATGCATTCCTTCTTCTCTTATAATGACAATGGTGCCCACCTGGGAGGTGCTGGAAATGAGTTCCAGCAAGTTCCGGCTGGAAAAAAAAAAACCCTTTGTTCCAGCCAGGCAAAAGCACTCAAGGTAGGCGCAAGACTCATGAGATGTGTGGCCTGGAGAAAGCCCCAGAGGTGCCAGGTTGCCCCCAAGATTGAGAGGGCCTGGTGTGCGTCTAGTGGAGCCTGAGCACTTTGGTGGAGCTGGGTGCTGAAGCTGTGGTGCACAATGTGCATCATGCAAGACATAGTGTGCATGCAGTGTGCGCCAGGCCCCCTCGAAATTGAGGGGGCCCCTTCAAACAAATATTGAGGGAGCCAAAGACTCCCTGGCCCCTTAGAATTGGTGTACCACATTCAGCCCACGTTCTGTAGTGGTTAAGAGCGGTAGACTCGTAATCTGGTGAACCGTGTTCGTGTCTCCACTCCTCCACATGCAGCTGCTGGGTGACCTTGGGCTAGTCACACTTCTTTGAAGTCTCTCAGCCCCACTCACCTCACAGAGTGTTTGTTGTGGGGGAGGAAGGGAAAGGAGAATGTGAGCCGCTTTGAGACTCCTTCGGGTAGTGATAAAGCGGGATATCAAATCCAAACTCTTCTATATGTTTTCCATCCCTGCTGTAGCCTTTCCTCATGCACAATGTGTTCCAGCTTCCATTCAGGGAAGAAAGGAGTGCTAAAAGTACCAAAATGACATGAATATTTGGAGAGACAAGCATTGTAATCAGGCTGCGTCAAACATCCTGTTTTCAAAGCAAGCAGTGAAATGAGAGAATTTCCAGTGTTGCCCTAATTAATAGCATGCTTCCTATTTTGCCAGAGCTGAAGCTTATCAGGCAATTTTTATTTTGTTTTATTTTTCTGGCTATATGCCACCCCTTGTAACAAGCCCTCAGCAAATGTAGACAGTAGTTAATGTGAATTAAGGGGAATGATTGTCACACCATCCAGATTGCTTAGTCAGAACAGTTTGATATTTCACAACTGTCAATACATTCTTGAACATCTTTATTATTCAGAACTCCCACACTCTGTTTAGAATCAAATATACACACTCTCCTCTGTTGTTGGCAGAAGGTATCATAATAGGATGCTTAATTAATAATGTCTCCCCCTTCTTCCTAGTGATTTCTTGTAGTTTGAATTGACGAAGACAAGGATGAAAACTGAGGAGGTTTCCCTCCCTGTTAATTGGGATGAAGGAGAATTTAGTTTGGTCTACATTCTAAGGCGAAGCAATCTAATTTGCACCGCCAAGTCCAGGAGGTGTGATCCAAAGGATAATTAGCCCAATCCAGGGATTGGAACTTAATTATCCTTCAGATCTTACACTTCTCCAAATTTTGCAATAAAAGCTCTTGGCTCAAAAAATATACCAAATGCATATTTTAGGATAAAGTAGTTTAAAAAAGCATACATTGAGATATAATAGGTATTTAAATATGTATGAAGTATGTATTTAAATGCTACTTAAAATATGAATATTTGAATAAATGTTTAAGAACAAGAACACAGATGCCAAAATGGGAGACAATGGACTTATGAATTAACACAGGCAACATTGACAAGGACTGTGAACAGACTGATCTCTCTATCCCTGAATGGTAAGTGCGAAGCAACAAACTAACAGCAGCATCACAAAGGTTTTTGTAGAAGGAAAGGAAGCTTTTGGTGTTCCTCCTGGATTTATCATCGAAACGGAGAAAGCTAAGAATGAGACAGACATGGTTGCAGCCAAGTCCTACACAGTTGAGCCATTGAAAGTAATGAACCTAAGTTAGTCATGTGCATTAATAACATTATTGTGTGTCCGTTGGGACTGGTAAGGCCCAACAGTAGGTGGAGTCAGAGCCAAGGGCAGACAGAGTCAACTAAGTCTATTTTTGCCCTCCTCCCTGCTGTGTTCTACAAAGGCAACACTAAGGAAGAGTAGGTTGACAGGGAGTGCCACCTCCTGGACCGCTTGTAAGTAAGAAGATTGCCAAGTGGGGCTGGCTGAAGGGTGTCTCAAGTTGATGGGACAGTGCTCATGGTGGCTGGTGCCCATTGCAACTGGTAGGGCAGAAGGCTGAGGGACCAAGAGTAGGTGGAGCCAGAGCCAATGAGAGGTCAAGTCACACCCTGGTCAATTGTAAGAAGGAAGGAAGGCAGTTGGAAGCTGGCTGAGAACAGGCTGAAGTTGGTGGTACAGTGCCTCCTTTGCCCTAGCAGAGCAGCCTCCAGTGCCCCTAATTGTCATAAATTAATTGCACTATTAAATGTTGTTGGGAGGGACAATCAAGTCAAAAGACGGAGGCCCTTCCTCTGGTTGTGCCACTGAATCCAGTTAGATATGAGAAGAAAACTCCATGGTAACAAAAACATCTTAGAGATGTGGGTGAGTGGGGAATAAAATAAAATAAAATCTCCAAAAATCTAGCAACATGAGCTACGGTCACATGGTTTCTACAAGTAATAAGACTAGTGGGAAGTCTTCCGGAGCTGTGATCCCAGAGTTTAATGAAAGGCTGGAGGAGAGAAGGTTAGGAAGGAGGCTGATCAATAAACTTGGCACAACGTATATTAAAGGGGAAAACAAATACATAAACAAGACTCTTGAACTTTTATGACACGTTCAGCTGTGCAGCACGCAGGAATTATTTGCAAGACAGGCAAACAGTGCTTCATAACAGTTATTCTAAGCTAAAGAATATAAAAGGAAAGGGGAAAAGAAAGTGAACTTGCCCCAACTTATGTAGAGTTGCGATCAATGGCTCCATCTACCCTTGTACCAACGGACAATCACGGATAAGGTTGGGTGGGCAGAGGAGAGAAGGTGAACAGTACATAGGGGAGGAAACTTGCAATTAAGGATGTGTCTGTAATGTTAAAGCCTCAGAAAGGCACATACAGCTGGCTAGGGAAGATAAAATACATAAAATGAATGAACAGAGCGACCTTCTGCATGTTTACACAGATGTAAGCTGTGGTCTAAACCACTGAGCCTCTTGGGCTTGCCGATCAGAAGGTCAGCGGTTCAAATCCCCACAATGGGGTGAGCTCCCATTGCTCTGTCCCTAGCAGTTCAAAAGCATGCCAGTGATAAATAGGTACCACTGTGGCGGGGAGGTAAACGGCATTTCCATGCGCTCTGGTTTCCGTCACGGTGTTCCGTTACGCCAGAAGCGGTTTAGTCATGCTGGCCACATGACTCAGAAAGCTGTCTGTGGACATTCACTGGCTCCCTCGGCCTGAAAACGAGATGAGTGCCGCAACCCCATAGTTGCCTTTGACTGGACTTAAGCATCCAGGGGTCCTTTACCTTTACCGTTAAGTAGGGATGAATGGGACTATTAATTTTGGTTCCCTCTGTTTCTCATTTTTCCAATCTTAAATTTAGTTTTCCACATTTCGGCAGCAATCTGCGATTAAAATAAATCCTCAGGAAAATTCATCAGCATTTTAGTGCAATCCCCCCCCCAATAAACACAATTTTGTGTGCATTTTTTACTCATAAACACATTTTTGCAAGTGGTTCCCCCCCCCCGATATAATGCATTGTTGTATCTTATTTTTACTAATACATGCATTTTCATGTACATTGACCACAATATATGAAATTCGTATACAGATTGGCGAACTACGTTTCAAAATACAGGGAAGTGAAATTTTTAAAGAATAACTGAATTTCAGTTTGCAAAGTGCTGCATAAAGTTCAAACTAGATAGCTTCTTACTAAAATGGAGACAACTGAATGCCTCTTCTCCCACCACCTCCCAAACCATCCCTAGATGTGTTTGGTGAGACTTACTCCCAAAAACCTATGCGTCTGCATAAGTTTGCAGCTGAGCTGAGTAATCTGAGCGGCAAACACATATATGTGTCTCTGTTAAAGAAATGGTTACCAAAATGGTTTAATTATGGGTTGGTTGATTCACACATCAATCTACGGCTGTTACCTTTGTAAAGTAGGCTGCATCCCAGCCATGCAAACGTCTGAGGATTCTTTGCAACCGCCACCATGCCATCCCCCATCCCTCCATCCTCTTTCCAGGCAAGCAAGAGGCCTTTTCACAGCTCAAGGACACATTCTAGTCAGTCAAATGTTCTAGATAGGGATGCAGAGCATAGCTCACGAGGAGTGTCATCTGTGGAATGACACTCTCCGTTTCCTCTCCTTTTCTAAGTGCTGGCAGGTTTGCTGTTGCTTATTATTATTCTCCACCTAAAAGCTTCCTATTGCTCCCGGCGCCAGGCTGTTGCCCAAAGGCTACATTATTTTGCTTCAAACTGTACAACATCTTTTGTTTTGGTTGTTTTATTGCAGATCCTAGATAACTGTTTAGAAATCCGTTGCTTTGTTCAGGACACTTATCCATACCTGGACATTTTGTAAACTCCCATATATCGAAATAAATAAATCTGCATTGCATCCTTACTGTGCCCTACAGACTGTAAACCTGAAATTCCTCAGCACACCTTATGCACACCATGTTTTGCTCCTCTATTTATCTACATTGCAAGTGCAAGTATCCAAAGATAAACGGTGAGGGCACAATCCATACACTGGCAGAACAGCAGCCTGTGCAGAGTCATCCCCTCCTCCTACATATACTGCTTCCAGCAAATCAGGGTGATTGCTAACAGGTTGCTCTGGGAGCATGGGAAATAGACACCCTATATTGTGGCGTTCATACAGGATGTTTTAGAATTCACTTTGAACTGCTATTCGATCGGTATTGTGGTTCAGATCTTGGTCCTATCATGACCTAACTCAGGTGGAACACCTCCGAGTGAGAATTATTCAATTGCACCAAATATTTATTTCTTATGTTAACTCGAAACCCAGGAAGGGAGTTTCCATTTTGATGCTCTGCCTCCAGCATCAAAATAACTTTGGTCACCTCTGTGTTCAAAGGGTCTTGCAAGTTATCACTGTGTACTTCTCAAACAATCCCAGGCTTCAGAGCTCTGGGCATTCTAAGACTATCTTACTCTAGAGCGCTAGCTCACTCCCAGCACTTACGTTTGTTTGCTTCCTGCACTTCTATCCCAGCTTCCCCCCCCCCCAATGTGGCACATATGGTTCTCACTTAATGAGTGGCCCAAAGTGACTCACAGTGAGTGGCCCAAAGTCACCCAGTGAGCTTCATGGCCACATGGAGTTTCAAACCCTGGTCTCCCAGGTTGTCATCTGACAGTCTAACCACACCATCCTACTGATTTGAAGCCAAGTACATATGACATTATGGGACACAGGTGGTGCTGTGGTCTAAACCACAGAGCCTAGGGCTTGCCGATCAGAAGGTCAGCGGTTCGAATCCCCGCAACGGGGTGAGCTCCCGATTTTCGGTCCCAGCTCTTGCCAACCTAGCAGTTCGAAAGCACGTCAAAGTGCAAGTAGATAAATAGGTACCACTCCGGCAGGAAGGTAAACGGCGTTTCTGTGTTCTGCTCTGGTTTGCCAGAAGCGGCTAAGTCATGCTGGCCACATGACCCGGAAGCTGTCTGCAGACAAACGCTGACTCCCTTGGCCAGTAAAGTAAGATGAGCCGCCGCAACCCTAGAGTCATCCACGACTGGACTTAAACGTCAGGGGTCCCTTTACCTTTACATACGACATTAGCCAGAATCCATCATAGCTGTCAACTTTCGGATTTGAAAATAAGGGATTTTTTCAAACTTTTGGATTTGAAAATAAGGGATGCCGCGAGGGCGGTGCAATGGCACCAAGTAGCCTCGCCACCCTGCGCTCCAGAGGCTGCGTGCGAACAGGTGAGCAAAAGAGCGAGTGCGTAGACGGCAGGCAAGCTGTCTGTCTGGTTGGGCGTGAGGGTCTGGCTGCACAAGGCATGCAAGCTCCGCCCCCAGTCGGTCTCAGACTCCTTATTGGCAGCCGAGCAACGCAGCTGAGGAGCCTCCCTGGCCGGCAGGGAGGGAGAGGAGCTGCTTCCTTTGAAATCTGGGAAATTTAAGGGATATCAACAATCTGGGATAGCAGCGGGAAACGGCATTGGAATAAGGGAGTTTCCCGCAAAAAAAGGGAGGGTTGACAGCTATGCAATCCATAGGCATCATGTAGCTTCCTGAGAAATCCTCCTGTTTGATGAGCCTTCCCTCAAAGCAACATCCATCTGATTAGAAAACAGAAGCAGTAGCTAAGCTGAGGTGTGTACTTTGCAGGCAGCCGTTGCACATTCCTGCATTGCAGGGGGTTGGACTAGGTGAGCCTCGGGTCCTTTCCAGCTCTACAGTTCTATGACTTCCCCTTGTGAACTGGGGAAACAAAGCAGGGAATGGGCATCAGTGGAAGACATCCCTACACACACACCCTGCTCCGGTCTGTACAGCAATGTAAGGCTGCGACTTGAAAGGAAGCATGGAGGGAGAATTACCTTGCTGCATTTCAAGCCACTAACATGTACCTAACTTGATAGTTGGGGGAAACGTCTACATTCGGCATTGCTGAGTCAGGCAGTCAACGGTTTCCTTGTTCTTGTCATAGCCTCCTCTGCACCCCTGCAAAATGATGAATTTAGAAAGATAATCGAAGTAGCCAGCTTTTGCCATAAGCTACAGAGTGGGTCCTGTGCAAAACAAACCCATTACATGGAGATAAGTACAAAATGCAAACAAATTAACTCTGGCTAATCACCAAGATGTGGACTCCATGCCAGACTCCACAGCATGCCAACTGCCTTTTTCCAAGGGTATTTGATCTGTGCTTACAAACAACAGGGTTCTTTAAGCATCATTGTCTGCTACTCAGCTGAATTGTCTCACTTGATGCTCTTCTGCCCTGTGTCAGCCATATTAGTGGTGTTTGCTTATAAAGTGATAACAAAGTTTGCCATGCAGTGGTTAAAAGCATAAGATGCCAGCTAGAATCTCACCTTGCTCCCTAAGCACATTTAGACAAGCATCCATTTTTAGAGACAAAAGGTTGCATCCAATATACAGTGATACACCCACTGAAATGAACAGACTTTACAAACTTGGGTCCATTGATTTTAATAGGTCTACTCTGAGCAGATCTTGATTGGCTGCAGCCCAAAACCTCTCACAACTCAGGAGCATGCTGGAAGCCAAACTGGGTGTGACAGCACAATCATTCATGTGTTCACGTAACAGAGGGGTCTGGTCTTCCTTTAAGAATAAAAGGCATGTGGTAGTGGGATGCTGGCCCTTTCTATGCAGTCTTGCTGCAGTTGATTGCTTCAGGCTGCACATTTATATCCTACTGAACTCAATGTAATTGTTGACAGCTTGCAAGCTTTTGAGAGAAGAGCACCATACTACCTCATGATAAGGAGAGCCTGCAGCACCCCCAACCTCTGAATGATCTCCTGCTCTCTGTGAAAGAGAGTGAAATCTTTTGCAAAAGTGTAGTGGGACAGGGTTTGGTAGAGCACAAATTTAAGCAAAGGCTAGAGGTGGTATTTTTCTTTAGTGGGGGGAAGAGGGGAATGTTGGAAGGAACTTAGAAGGTCTAAGCCTATATTTCCACACTTTGGTTCCTTTTTTGTGTGTGACTTTAAATCTCTGCTGGGGAGAATTCACCTTTTTATGCCTATTTTTTCCTCGCTACCAACAAAGAGTACCTTTAAAGCATTCAAAACAGTCACATATCATCACAGGTAATCATTTCAAGGTTGACAGCAACAGTCTTGATGACCTTCCAATGTATAATTCTGTGGTTGTAAGATTTAACTTATAGTGATCTATGAGAGGCATGGAAGAAGAAGAAGAAGGTTGGGGTTCATGGCATTAACCAACTGCATGACATTCCTTTATTAAAGCAGCTCCCTTAGAAGACTTGACGTTAACCAGTTCCCTAAATACATTCCAACATCAAGGAGAAATTAAAATCTGCCCAAGATCCTTTCTTGAATCCCATCTCCTGCATTAACAATAACGTCCAGGCCCTTGGTGAATAAAACACAGTGGAAGTGACAGCAACATGACAATCTTTAAGGGGGGGGGGGAAGAAACAATACAGTGAAGGCTCATCTATTGTCTGAATTTAAGAGTTTTTTCCTGGTGCTCAAATTACATTATTTAGTATCAATTATCGTTCCACTGAAGCCTCAGAGAGGTGGAGAGGCAAAGTGTTTTTATCTCATTAGCATGTCTTTCCTGTTAACCATTTGCTATATTAGCTCACTTTGATCCTGCCTTTGATTCTATTGTGTGACACGGAGGCCATGTAATCTGCTATTATGTCCATTAATACCCAGGCAGCCCTTTCTCTTTGACAAGCCAATTTGTTACCGTCACATCGGTCTTTGTGGATTGAACCCAGGGGGCTGACACCCTTCTGACTGCCCTGCCTGGTCAAAAATGACAGGCACTGATTTGACTCAGAACCAGATTGAAGAAACTTCACAGCCGCGTCTGAATAAATGTCACACCAGGAATGATGTAATCACAAGAATGGGCAGCGTGGAAGAGAGGGTCAAAAAGGTATTTTCATTGTAATGATGCCAAAACAAAACAAGCAACAGCGCGCGCACACACTCCGATGATCTCAATCTCCTTTCAAAAGTCCTCAAGTTCCATAGCTAGGGCTGGGGCACTGTGTGAGAGCCTCTACTCTGCATCATCATCATCATTATTAATTTGTATACCGTTGTTGTAAGAATATTCAAGGTCTTATATATATATAATAATTGTTCATAAGTGTGCCAAGCAAAACACGGCCACATGTCTGAAGCAGCACAAGAAGACAGGCCTGTCTCCATTTTGACTCCCAAACTGACAAACTGTTTCTCTGCAAGGAAGGAGGGGGAATTGTCTCAGGAAAATAAAGATAATCCTGGCTTCCTGATACCTGAGTGCCAGACAAAAGAGTGTGATTAACTTGGCTGGGAAACAGGGAAATGTAAATATCTCTTTTGTTTTACTTGATGGGTTTTTGGGTGGAGGGCAAAAGGAGGCATGGGGAGGGTCAAGGATGCTCAGATTACTGCTACCAGACCTCCCCTTTCATGATGTAACTGTGATGTATCTGGGAGGTGGTCCTGGGTTACACCCCTTTTTGTGATGTATGTATGATGTATAGGAGGTGGTCTTGAGTGGGAGGGGGGAATTTCAAAAGTCTATATAGGAGCTGGCAGACCATTGTTGGGGGTTCCTCCTCCCTCCTCCATTTTGGGAGAGAGGGCCCTGTTGCAACAGATATAATAAAACTTTGCTTCTCAATTTTTCTCTGGTTGGCCTCTGTAAATTTGCTCCTACCGATGGAGAACCTGAAAAGGCTCTTGTGTACCCCATAAGGGAATAAGAGCAGATTTCTGTTTATTTCACCGTCTTTCTACCTTACAATACCAAAGGCAGTTTACAGGCTGAAGAAAGAAAAAATGTACATCTTATAACAATCTAATGCAATACAAAAATGTGATAATAAAACAAAACTTTAAAATAAGCAACCTACATCAAAAAGTAACATTCAACAATGATTAGAAGAATAGTATAAAATAATAATATCAACATCTAAAAGTTAAACAGAAATCCACTCAACAGTTACAATAAATAATTTCTAAACTATAATCAATAGAACAACGGCAAGCCACAGTACATAAAATAATACAATACAAATTGAGAAGCAGAGACTAGAGGGTGGAGCAAGGCAGGTAGAAGGAGGCCTTGCCTAATGGAGTCTCTCCCGTCTGCATGCAGAGTGTCGCAGGTTCAATCCCCATTGTCTTCAGAGAAGTCTTGGAAAAGCTGCTACCTGAAATTCTGCAGAACTAAGCTTGGCAGGCCAATGGTCTGACTCGGTTTAAGTTAGCTTCCTATGTTGCTAGGTGGGTAATGAACTGGAGAAAATACAGCTGAGTGAAAATGGCCTTCCCCAATTGTCCGTGCTGTTTGTGGGATGGCAAAATTAGGGGAGGTGGGGGTTTTCTGAATATTCTTGGGGAGATGAAATTCTCTAATAGCTTTTCTAAGAAAATTCTCTTCTGAGAAAGTCTGGCTCATTTAGGGCACAATCCCAAAGTTGTGGTGGAGGAATGATATATGAAGTATACATGAAGGAGCGTCTCCACCCTCATCGTTCAGCCCGGACACTGAGGTCCAGCTCCGAGGGCCTTTTGGCGGTTCCTTCACTGCGAGAAGTGAGGTTACAGGGAACCAGGCAGAGGGCCTTCTCAGTAGTGGCACCCACCCTGTGGAACAACCTCCCATCAGATGTCAAGGAAATAAACAACTATGTGACTTTTAGAAGACATCTGAAGGCAGCCCTGTTTAGGGAAGTTTTTAATGTTTGTTGTTTTATCGTGTTTTTAATATTCTGTTGGGAGCCACCCAGAATATTATTATTATTATTATTATTATTATTATTATTATTATTATTACTATGAAGGCAGTGCAGCTGCCTCATCCCATGCTCTGCCGGGATTGAGGTGGCAGGGTAGAGGCAAGGACCATTAAATAATCTGGCACTTCTCCATCCATTTCCTGCCTTATTATTTTTTTAAAAAGAAACAGGGACACAGAGATTTAGCTTAGGAACATGATTACATTTCTTGCCAGTTGGTGCCATGTCAGGGGACCTGGAGTCCAATGCCGTAGTGGCACCAAAGCTCTGTTGGTGGTTGAACCAAGGCTTTAGAGGATCCAACAGTGGTAGGATCTGACATGATCTCCCTATCTGACATTGACACTCTGTCTCCACTGTTGAAGGAATGAATATGACCTGCCCTATAGCCCCTGGGAACCCTCCCAAGGACTGCAGAATTATAACCTTAATGTTGAATGAAACCCTAGTATAAGAGGGCTGAGAGGTCCAAGACCTTTGCTTTCTTCAACAATATTTTAAAAGTTATACAATATCAAACCTAGATCCACACAGTTGTTTCCAAAATTCACATCACTAACTGGCGATGCCACTTTGCCAAATATGCTTTAGGGGAAGACTGAAGTTTTCCAATAGTTCAAGAAGTGCGCAAAATTATCCCACCCATCCCCCACAAAAAAACTGTGGAAACCCGATATATTATCCACCAGCTCCAACCCACGAGCCCATTGCCCGTGATCCAAAGCAGAATAGGAAAAATGCAGTGTATTTGCAGACTGCTGTGGAAAACCTTTCTCCATATTTTAACAGATTTTTCAAGCCACCTGGACTCTCACCTTACACATTTTGGATATTTAGCTACAAATGCAATTACATGATTTCCACAGGGTAGATGCAAATAGTTGTTACACATTGAACCTGCCATTATGCCTCAGGGTCCTCATTCGAAAGCACAAACAGCAGTGCTGACTGGCGATATTACTGGTCACTAAATTCCATCATTTGTTGGCTTGGAATGTCAACCCCAGTGACTCATAGTATTTGCTTTCAATACGAGGTGAGCATTATGGTACCTAAGTTCTTCTTTGGCTCAGGTTTCGGTATAAACCAGGGAACTACTCCTTCCTTCCACCCACTTATTCACTCACCCTTTAATTACCTGGCTGCTTGAGCAACACCAGTAGTGAGAGAAGGATAAGTTTCTGACTTCCTATCCTGCTCTTGGTGCCTAGTCTGCTGCCATGATACCTAACGTTAGTATGGTCATTGGGTGTCCCAGGAACATTCCATTTCAAGTAGTCTATGTTGCCTGGGATGCCCCCATAGGAGCATTCATTTTAGGCAACCGGGAGCAAGTGAGAAAGAAAGACCCGTAATCTGAAAATGATCTCCAAAATATGAGCGAAGCCATAGTCCTCAGAATGTGCAACTCCAATACCGCTAAGGCCAAGGTCATTTTAATAATAGTTCAGGGCTGGGGTGTGTGGAATAAGACTTACGAAGTGAAAAACAATTCTCTCCACCCAACAACTTCTGCAACTGTATTTTCAAGACTGGTAAAAATGAAAGAGTTTTCTATTAAAACAGGGAGTACCAAAACTGAAAAGGGCAAAGGAAATATCAACCCATGGTGGCATTTCCACAAACTGAAGTGAACAAAAATCAGCAACTGCCTTTAACTTTTATGAAAGCTGAAGTGGGGAATTCTATTAGGCAGCAGCTTATTGTTCTCCGGTGCTGAAAAGCAGTGGGGTGGGCTATAAAACCTAGAGTTCTCTTTGAATCGTGAAAAAGGTGCCCAGTGCTAAACAATTATCTGCTCTGCACCATGTGGCAGCTGCAGGGGTAAAATTACTCCTTGCCCATTAAGTAGTGAGCTGCCCATGTTGCTTAATGGAGATTTTCTTGAATTCTTCTTTTCAGGCATCTTGAAATCTGCAGGACAGCAATGCAGTATCAGAGTTCAGAATGGCCTGTAATAGTGAATGCAATGCTTCCAAAAAATATTCCTGTTAAGAGGTTCCACATATCATACAGCACAGACAAAGCATGAAAAGTAAGGATAACACTCTCTTCTGTTGTTACCAGACTTCACCCGGAGCACAATATCCAGTTCTGAGCATCTCAGTTTCTGAAGGCTATCCAGAAACACTTCCAAAGGAGGCTGCTGAAGATGGTGAAAGGACCTGAGGACTAAGTCCTATGAAGAAAGGTTGAAGAAGAGGAGTGCATTTACCCTGGAGTGCCTAGCAGACAGAGCTCCTTACCACCATGCATGTTGATGCATATGGAACAAGTCCTCAAGAAGTGACAGGACTTCATAACATTCAATTGCTTCCAGAGGGGATTGTATGGAAATAAACATGGCTGCCTCGAGTAAATACTGCACATCCAAGTGCATGGCAGCAAGGAGCCTCCTGCCCGAGCCACTCAATCTGTGGGCAAGTGGATACACCATTTCAAACATTTTAAAGAAATACAATGGGGGCAGGGGGAGCAGCAATCCTAAGACCACATTGCAAGCATTTTAAACTGCTTTAAAAAATTTGGACCACCACCTAATGGAATCTGCTTAAATGCAGATTCTGAAATGATGTGGGAGAATGTTGGGAGCATCACCATGCTTGATGTAGAAAAAGGTAAAGGTAAAGGGACCCCTGACCATTAGGTCCAGTCGTGACCGACTCTGGGGTTGCGGAGCTCATCTCGCTTTATTGGCCGAGGGAGCCGGCGTACAGCTTCCGGGTCACGTGGTCAGCATGACTAAGCTGCTTCTGGTGAACCAAAGCAGCGCACGGAGACGCCGTTTACCTTCTCGCCGGAGCGGTACCTATTTATCTACTTGCACTTTGACATGCTTTCAAACTGCTAGGTTGGCAGGAGCAGGGACCAAGCAATGGGAGCTCACCCCATCGCGGGGATTCGAACCGCCGACCTTCTGATTGGCAAGCCCTAGGCTCTGTGGTTTAACCCACAGTGCCACCCACGTCCCTGATGTAGAAAAGAGCTCTGCAAATTTCCTCTGGTTTAGGGTTACATCACGGTTTGCATTAGGGATGGAGGGATGCTCCTATTTGCTTCCTGTGAGCTTTCTTTGAATGCAAATTGCAGCTGTGGGGGCCCTGATTTTGATCAGGACCACAGTGGAGAGCAAAGAGTTAAAAACCCCTTGACTGCCCACCACATCAGGGTCCCAATCCACGTCACACACACCCATCTAGTTTGGAGCCTAGTTTCATCTGCCCACAGTAGGCCAAGTTATGACAGGGGCAGCAGGACCTCCTCAGAAACTAACCTCCAGCTTTGCAGAGCTTAACTTTTAAGTCATACTTTCACGTTGCAGTACAGAGGAATGTTTGCATGGCTCCTGTCCGATAACAGAACGATTAGCATTCATTAAGCACAGCCATAAATCTTCTTTCTCTGAAACTGCACTAACAAAGTCTTCCAGCCATCGGAACAAATGCCACACTTAATCTTCCTCCTCTGCTACCTCATCTACGGCTCATGTTCCAGGGGAAGGTATTCGGTATGCAAGAAGGAGGAAGGAGGGCTTGTTTTGCTTCAGATAAAAGTTAGCAAAACAAAAGACCGTGACTTTGCTAAGGAAGCCACTTATTTATAAAGCAGAGATGGGGATTATTATTTTTTTCAGCCCAGGGGCCACATTCCCTCAAGCGCAACATTTCTGAGGGCCATATGCCCAAGGCAACATCGGGCAGAGCAATGAATGTGACTCTTATATTTGTCCCGTAGGCTACACCCCACCCATGCAAAAGTCAGAGGTTTCTATCTAACCCCCTGCACACATGTATGGCTCTATCCACCATTCAAGCAACTAAGAATTGACACAGTCCAAGAACATATTCCAGACAAAAGCACTTGAGGAAAGCTCAGAGCAGGGCCAGTGAGGGGTGTGGCCTACCAAGAGGGGTTGTGGCTTAGGGAGAGTTCCAAGGGCCAGATGGAGAGGTTTAGAGGGCCACATTTGGGCTTTGGTCCCGAGGTTGCCCACCCTTGCTTTAAAGTCAACTCCTACCAAAAGACCAAATAGTTGCTAGGCAGGAACCAAATAGCTGCTGGGCAAGAGACAGCTTAGGAGCGTCTCACCTTTGCTGGCATCTGTCTGTCTCAAGAGACAATGGAGTGCACCTCCAGGGGTAAAGTCAAACCACTTGGTTAGCAGCCACAAGGTGACCTCTCCGGAGTGCAAGCCTGAGGTTCTGGGCTGCCTTGCTGATGTGGTCCAAAGGAAAGCAGAGCATTTGGCTGCAGGAGTTGCCAGAAGGAGGCATGCAAGGTGCCAACCAGCTGTCTTAGGGACTTTGTAGGGTTTACTCCTTAGCCTTTTCTTCTCCCAAATATATCCCACAAGGCAGAGGAGGCTTAGGATCTGAGTTTTCCTTCTGCTAAGTGGGCAACCTTCCCAGGTTGATGAGCCTCACCTGCCCCCCACTTCCCTCTACAGCACATGCAGAAAACTCCTTCATGACCATTGGACCCACTATTGGTCTCATCCACTCAATCCACCAGAGCCTGTCTTTGCATGCAGGAGAAGTCCCTAATTCACTGAGGGTTAGAGACCCATCAGCTACCCTCACCTGGTTTAGTTTGCCAGTCAAAGCCATTCCTGGGGTGTGGCTACTGTCACATACTGCCAGCTTCTAAGAACCACAGATGAAAGCAAAGTAGGGACCAAAGGTGGACAAACTACCTCAGAAGGATCTCGATGTGTTCCCCACCAGAGGAAATACCACTGCCCTAACACCCCATACAACCCGGTGTCTAACGTGCAGTTAAAAAAAATCCTGAAACCAACCAATTATTTTATATTGTGAATGAAGGTGTCTAAACCCTTTTGCGTTCTTTACATGCCTGAGTGATGTAGCAAGAGCCGCTTTTTCGACATGCCATATGGACCCTGCTCTATCTTCTCTTTCTTTAATGATTGGTGCAGGGCCGTCTTTAGCATATACGCCGCCGGGGTGCAAAGATCTGCCCAGCACCCCCAAATTTAGTTTAGCCCCCAAATTAACTTTTATTATGCTTATGTCACAATTATCATTTGATAAACAGCGCTCACGCCTGCATGGCTCCAAAAGGAGTTTGTGTGTGTGTGTGTGTGTGTGTTTTGTTTAAAACCAGCTTTTCTAAAGAAGACAAAGAACACATTGGGAGTCAGTGCATGTGCTTACGGTCATAGGGAGGTGTCTGAAAGCTGAGACAGGTGGGCATTGTGTGCATGCGTGGGAGAGCCATCTCAGGCAGCCTTTCATTGTGGGAGCAACCTTATTTCTAGAGGAGCTGGCAGGGCCCTTGTGAGTGCGCATATACAAGTTCTTCTTGGGAAGGTTCCGGAGCCTGTGCATGCTCCCATTGCTAGATAGACACGTTCTCTTTCTGCCTGTCTCTCCCTCTTTCCTGTTACTCCCCCTCCTCCCAGCAGGCAGGCGGCATGAGATCAGTTGTGTCAAAGGTGCCACTGACCCCGCTGCATAGCAGCTCAATACAATATGCTTTGGCAGCTTCAGTGATGGGCGCCTGGTGCCCCCCAGAATTTGGCAACCGGGTGCCCTGCACCCCTTGCACCCCCGGGTAAAGATGGCCCTGGACTGGTGGGCCACACAGAGTCACAAAAATTTGTTTCACATTCCAGCTGCCTGGATATATCCCATTTCAGCCCAAATCCAGCACTCTGCAGCATTCAGATGCCTTTATGCTCCATCCATAGACTTGCTTACAGACATTTTGTGCTCCTAAATGCTTAAAAACAACAAAAAGGGACATTTTCCGACAGAATATTATATTATAATTCACATCATTTGAAAGCATTTTTGGCTGCTCAGATCTGGCAACCGGGAATATGGCAACTCTTTAGCACACCAGGAGTATGACCTTAGACCCTTTAGCACACATGTCTTCCCAAGTAGAACTACAGATCATAGTGGCACTGAATTGCTGAGATTATGCATATGAACTGCTTTTCTGAACACCCTACAGAGGCATGTCAATGATAAGACTTAGGAAGGCTGTAATCCTAGGCTCCCTTCCTTGGAGGTGCGTTTCAATGAAGACAGTGGGGATTGCTTCTGAGCAAACATGTTCAGGGTTGCGCTGTGGGCTGAGCATTTTTCAGCCACATTGATCTCAGTGGCAGAGTAAAAAACACCTTCTCTTCTAGAAATCAATAGGACTTAAAAATGCAGCTAGATCATGCCCATTGTTTGTGAACCTGAAAATGCCTTTGCAACATGGAATTCAATACTGAATATTCCACAGTAAGAAAACAGATTGGAATCTTCCATCTGATGAGTTTCCGATGCACCTGCAGGTGATTTCAACTCACCCAACCTGGCCTGAATGTGAAATGTTTCAAATTTCTCCCCCATCCCTATTTTTCAATAGACATATATGGAATCACACCATAAAAACCCCAGATATATAGCATTTTGTGTTCCAGCAGTCATTGTAGGAACACTTAGTTTCATCTTTTATTTTCTATGGGAACCTATTTATATACTCTAGTAAGAGATGGAAGCTTCAAAAAAAAAAAAGTCTAAGTAACACCACTTCACTGGTTTTATATATTTTTTTCAGGGTTTAACACATGCCTGTTCAATGCTGTAAAAGATAAAAAGGTAAATGGGGGGAAAGCCGTTTTGTCTTCGCCAAGGAAGCACTTCATAATTATTTCATTATCTACGCGTCATTTTTATCACTAACTTATAAGCCTTAGTTTTATTATCCAAAACCCTTATGAGTATACATAATAGGTATATTGGCAAGCAGGGAGAGGGAAGAAAGCTTAAAACCTCTTCCAGAACAAATTAAAAAGAAATCCAAGTGAATTTATCAAGCAATATTATATCTAGCAATGCAGTTCTGCTGGGAAAATCAACTCTCAATGCCCAGGATACAGTGGAAGGGCTGGTTTGTTTGTTTGTTTTTTGTTTTTGTTTTTTTTTAAAAAAAACCTCTAATACTGAGTGCATACTGACATGATTTGCAAGACTGTAGAGGTGAACTTCTAGCAACTCATGGTTAGCAAAATCTAACCAATCGGACGTGGGTGGCGCTATGGGTTAAACCCACAGAGCCTAGGGCTTGCCGATCAGAAGGTCAGCGGTTCGAATCCCCATGACGGGGTGAGCTCCCATTGCTCGGTCCCAGCTCCTGCCAACCTAGCAGTTCGAAAGCACAAAGTGCAAGTAGATAAATAGGTACCACTCTGGGGGAAGGTAAACGTTTCTGTGCGCTGCTCTGGATTGCCAGAAGCGGCTTAGTCATGCTGGCCACATGACCCATAAGCTGTACGCCGGCTCCCTGGGCCAGTAAAGCAAGATGAGCGCCGAAACCCCAGAGTCATCCGCGACTGGACCTAATGGTCAGGGGTCCCTTTAACTTTACCTTTTAACCAATGTGCAGAGGAGAAAGGAGCTAGTCTAGAGCATGACTGGGGAACCTGAGACCTTCTTGTGGTTGCTGGACTCCAGTTCCCATACACCCCAGCCAGCATGACCAATGGTTAAGTGTGATGGGTCCAGCAACCTCCAGAGGGGCACAGGCTCCCACTTCATTTATAGAAACATATTTCGCAACATGTTTTGATGATCTTGGAGAACGAAGAGCTGTCTTGCAAAGTGCTTTGATCTGAGCTAGTAAATTGATATCCCAGGAAGCTACTCTTAATTTAGCTTAATCCAAAACCACTGCCTGCATTAAGGAAATAACAGACATTCTTGCAAAAGCTGAAGGATGGATTATAACATGGTAATATGGAAGAATGGCAGTCTAAATGCCCATAATTTCCTAATCGCCTTTATGATCCCAAACATGGACAAAATTCAAAGAGCCCTGAGTGAATTACTTAAAACACATTTGAATAGGAATTTTCCCTCCTTACTGCGTATAAATTAACAAAATTTATATATCACTTGATTGTAGCAAAACCTCCAAAGAATTTTAAAAAGTTAAAATTATGAATAAAAAACAGTTAAAATATGTATTTAAAAAATTCAAAAGTAAATTAAAATAAAGTAAATAAACTAAAAACAGATTAAAACACCTGTAACTTCATTATGTCTGGATTGCCTTGCCGGGGAAAAATGCTTTACACAGGTACTGGAAAGAGTACAGAGAGTACAGAGTACATTGCAGAGGGTTGAACCAGATGCCCCTTGGGGTCTTTTCCAACTCTCCAATTCTATGATTCTGTCAAGGCTCTGGGAAAGCTATTCTTCCCCTGGTTGCAGCAAGAGCAGATAAAACAAAGTAGAGTCCTTTTTCAATGAGTTTTATTCAATCCTAATAGCGAGAGACAAACAAACACAACAAGCCTTAACAATGGCGTTGCTCCAAACTGGGCTCCTCCTCCCTCCTTCCTAGCAACAGCATCTTCCCTTATGGTGGCCACTCGTTGTCAAATGTATTTGAGTCCTTTGTTCCTGTACTCTTAACAAATGCCACGTTCTGGGAGAAGGGGGAGCAGAAATACTTTCCAGTGACAACGTGTCAGCTGGCTGCCCTTCTGCAGTTCCCCCGCCGCCGCCGCCCCTTCTTCTAACACTTCCCAACTTTTCTGTTCGTCTCTCTCTGAGCTGTGACTTTCCTCAAAGCCCTCAAAGCCCTGCTGTAAATCAAGGCTGTCTCCCTCTTCTCCTGCAGCGACAGGCTGGAAGTTCCAAAGTGCAGGTGCTGTCACACTAAAAGATCAATTTCTTACAAGTGCCTGTACAATAGACTCTAATCCACCCTGCTACTGAGTGGCAGGAATAATAATAATAATAATAATAATAATAATAATGGCCAGATATTTCTGCAACACATAGGAGCCAACTCCTAGGGGGGCCCAATAAAATATTTGATGGGCATTGTCATTCAAATGGTATGTGTGCACTGTATCATGTGATTGATTATATGGGGCGGGGCTTACCTGCCCCCCATATTTTATTCACATTGGCACTGCTGCTGCACACACACTTTTCTCTCAATCCAGAGAAGCAAGAGGCTTCAACACAGTTCAGGCCAAGACTCCAGCCAGGTAACTGATCTAAGGAGAGTACAATGCCAGGCTGGTGAGGCAGCTGGGTGGCATGCATGTCTTGTGCATAGGCATGGCCTGGAAAAAGTCCAGAGGTTTGAACAGAATGACCACATTTTGTTGCCTGGCCTGAGGTTTCCCACCCCTGATTTATTCCATTTTGCAGTGCTTCTCCACTATATTAGAGGAGGGGAGCATGTCTTTCTAAGTCCTATGAGAGCCTTTTAAGCTAGAGATTCCAAGGATGGAATGTGAGACCTCCAGCACACAATTCCTGTGCTTTACCCTTGAACCATTCCCCACTATGAATCCATTAAAATCCTTAACAATAAATCTGAACCAGAAGAGAAAATTGTAGTTGCATCAGTATTTAGGACTCCTTGTTCTTCCCGATGTTCACAATACCTGTACTTTTTAACATACATACACCTCTCTCTCTCTCTCTCTCTCTCTCTCTTTCTCTCTCTTTCAACAAGAGCCAAAAAAGACATTACCCAGAAACCCTCGGAGCCATTAATCTTTCACGGCAGCCTCTTTCACCATTTGGAGAAACAGAGCCCTGCATTGTCTAACCATTAAGGGGAGGAGGAAGCGGGGATGGAAGACAAAAGCTAAACAAAAAGAGAAATGCTGCATGGATGAAATACAAAAGGAGTCTGTTTCTCTAGCCATGCTTCCAATACAAGGTCTCCTCGAGACCGTATTGACAGCTAAAGGGATTCATGTCCATGCCTTGATCCATTGCTTTGCAAACATTTGTCAAGCCAACACATTTGCGATGATCAATGCAAGAAGTTTTTAGAACACCCTTGTCCCCCATTTACCGCTGGCTTGAACGCTTTATGGTCCCCCTTCTCTTGCCTTATGGCTTTTTCTATGCACTCTGTGAGCTGCTGATACTGAACACCTGCTATTCAGAAGCACATGGTGCTGATTTGTTTGGGGCTCTGGGAGACCTGAGGATCATACTGGGACTACCTACCCATCGCTGAGACTCTTTGCGCAAACCATTCTCAGTGCTTGCTTGATTTTCTCCAAACCAGAAATGTGTGTAGGAGATAACAGAAGTTTGACAGCTTGCATAGAATGGTCAATTCACCACTGTATTGGGTGGTATTCAAGTAGCTTATACTCAGAGTAGACTCATTGAAATTAATGCACCTAAATTAGCCATGTCTATTAATTTCAGCGACTCTACCCTGAGCGGGATTAGCATTGAATGCAACCTGTTGGACTTGGATCTTGAAAGACAGGGTCTGAACCCCTGGTTTCTCTAAAACTGGATCACTATAAACTTTATTCTGTGTTTCATAATTTCTTCTTCACACCTCCACACATGGACAGATCTGATATTTACTCATCCTAGAGAACAAGTGAGGGGAAGCTGAAGTACTCTAAGAGATGGTACAGTAGAATCTGCCTTTTGGGGAATGTATTAAGAAGATCAACTGATAGGTAAATTGCTTCTTCAGATAATAAAGGCAATACCCCAGTTCAGTAATACCAAGAATATAATAAGAACACTGCTGGATTAACCTAAAGGACCTTCTAATCCAGCATCCTTTCTGACAGTGGCCAATCAGATGCATATGAGAAGTCAATAAACAGGGCATGAAAGCATAAACATTATTCCCCATAAAGATTTTAAGAGCTGTTACACCTCTTGAGACTGGAAATAGTACATGGCCATAATGACTAGCAGCCTTGATTAAACACAAAGGACCCCCTTGATTAAACAAAGGATCAGCCTTGATTAAACACAAAGGACCCCCTCTTTTCAGACTTTCTAACATTCAGAACGCTCTCCAGGTCACATTTCCTTCCCAGGTCACACCCTTCACTCCTTCCTCAAGTAGTATTGCCTACCTAGAATGTGTCTCTTAACTGTGTTTGATGCCTCATACATACCCAAATGGAGGATGGAGAGTCATGTGAAACACAGTCAGGGGCATAGGAAGGGGGGCGGTGGGGGCGGTTCGCCCCAGGTGCCATCCCTGAGGGGGTGACAAAAAGGCACACCATGTGTGACTCGCCTCTGCCCCCCCCCCGCCCCGTGCATGGCATGGCCACCGCTCTGGGCAGCCATGCAGCTAACTCCGTCATTGACGCTATGTTGTCTTTACATGTGTCCTTTCGGGTGCCCTTTATGCTTGGCAGGAAAACCAGGGTGGATGCCAATCCAGCAGTACCCCAAGCTGTCGATGTGGGGGGATGGGTGACAAAAAAAAATCCACACCAGGTACCACCTGATCTTGCTATTCCTCTGGACACAATCATGCTGGTTGGTGCTAATGGGAGCTGGAATCCAGAAACAGTGGAATGGTCAAAGATTCCATACCCCTGCCCTGCACTGCACCATGCTATCCTCACATCAATACTGAGGTTGATTAAGCTAAGAGAGTGTGGTTGGCACAAAGTCTCACAGTTAGCTTGATAAGAATGGCGATTTGACTCCAGTTCTCCCTGGTTCAATACTCTAAGCCCTCCACCAAAACCATAAAATGTTGTTGATGTTCTGGTTGCCACATTTTTTTGATGAACAGAGACAACTGGGTTTAGAGGAGGGCAACAAAGACAGTCAGACTCATGGAAAATAAGTCCTATAAGGAACTGCTGGGAGGAGCAGGGTGGGTTGTAGTCAGAGTAGATTCATTGAAATTAATGAACTTAATCTGTCTATCCCATTAACTTCAATGCAAATACAGTGGTACCTTGGTTCTCAAACTTAATCCGTTCCAGAAGTCTATTCCAAAACCAAAGCGTTCCAAAACCAAGGTGTGCTTTCCCATAGAAAGTAATGCAAAATGAATTAATCCATTCCAGACTTTTAAAAACAATCCCTAAAACAGCAATTTAACATGAATTTTACTATCTAACAAGACCATTGATCCATAAAATGAAAGCAATAATCAATGCACTGTACTATACAATGAATAAGACAGTATTGTAGATGATAAAAATTAAAATTATTATTTTTTCTTACCTGCACTAATGATAGTCATTGTTTGGATGGGGGGCTTTTATCCATTTCCGCAGTCACACAATCAAGCAAGCAATCAGTAGCTGAACTAGGTTCCACATAGTCACAAAAACAAATTAACCTGAAAAGCCTCAAAAACGCAAAATAAAAAGGAACAACAAAAGCGCCAAACTTAATCCATTCCGGAAGTCCATTTGACATTCGAAATGTTTGAAAACCAAGGTGCAGCTTTTGATTGGTGCAGGTGCCCCTGAAACAATAGCCAACAGCCGCATCGGATGTTCGGCTTCCGAAAAATGTTTGAAAACCGGAATACTTACTTCCGGGTTCTCGGCGTTTGAGAACGAAGGTACCACTGTAGGAGTAGTATTAGATATAGCCTGGTATGTTTCACTTGGAGAAGAGAAGACTTGGTGGTGGTGAAATGATAGCACTCTTTAAATACTTGAAGTGCTGCCACACAGAAGAGGACAAAATCTTCTCTGCTGCCCAAAATGGCAGACATAGATCTAATGAGTTTAAGCTGCATGAGAGAAGATTCTGATTGAGAATTATTCTGATGATAGGAGAAGTTGAACAATGGAACCAACAACCTAGCTGGTTGGTGGACTCTTCCTCACTTGAGGTCTCCAGGCAGAGGCTAGGCAGCCATCTATTAGAGATGCTTAAGCTCTCAGTTTCTTGCATCATTCAGACTAAACAACTTCAAAAGAATACTATGGATTGTATCCAACTCAGCTTCACTCACAGCAGACCCATTGAAATTAGTGGACCTAAGTTAGTCCTGTCCATTCAATTTAATGAGTCTAGGACATAAGATGAGTCTAATGGATCAGGCCAGTTGCACATGGTTCTATCCATTATTCTATTCTCATAGTGGCCAAACAGATGCCTGTTGGGAAGCCTGCAAGCTGAACAGGAGCACAACAGCAATTTGCCTCTCTGCAGTTCCCAGGTCTACTCTGAATAGGACTAGCATTGGATACAACCCTACTGTTTCTGTTTCCCCTGCAGTAGGAGAAGGCTGAATTAAATTGTGCCTCATTGCAAAGGCTGAATATCTAATTCGCCTGGGGAAAATGCTTATTATTTTTGCATTAAAAGCTATGATTCCCTGAAGCTGCTTTCATGCATGTTAAGCCCTGCCGACTTTCACAGGGTTTACTTACACATCTGTTAAGACTAAGGCACAAGTTTACACATTTCACAGTGGCCAAAAATAAATTCCATGATGTAACGTAAAACACTTCGTAATATGGGGAGCAAAATGTCTGTTCAAACTTTCAGTTTAGTACACAAACATTGGCTCAATGTCATGAATAATACTACACTTGAGGGGGGGGTTACAACGCATGCACACAAATGAACTTACTAAGTTGTATTAAATGAAGACACAGATAGCTTTTAAAAGATGCATCTAGTAATAATAATCAAGACTTCTATAAATAGGTATGTACTAGAAGTATGTACCAGCCACAAGTTTTAACTTGCATCTGTATCTGTAGCTTTGGGGGGGGGGAGCCCAACCTGTTTCAGAGCCAAATGTTTCCTTCCAATTTGACTCATTTGTTGGGACTGAATTAGATCTGTTAAAAACCCATTCACTATAATGGAGAATCTAAAAATGTCTGTAAATCTTCTTCTTTTGCAGAAGTGGATGAAATTTGATGGTGTAACAGGCTACTCCAAAGTGAATTAGCCTGCCAGATTGTACACAAATACATCCAGGGGCTTTCATGCAGGGTAGGTACCTTTAAACTTTGGTTTTTAAATGAAGGGGAAGTCTGTAATCCCCTCCCTTTTCTGCCAGAATTGGATGTAATTGCAGGCATGGTTGCCCCATCTGAGGAGATGAACCCTGCCAAATATTAGAATGATAGCTCCAGTGGTTCTCCTGCAAAGAGGAAAGACTGGTGTGGATTCTATTAGCCCCAATGGTTGCTGTATGTGGAGCTTCTTTCCTCACCATGCAATTTTGAGGATACAGCCTTTTCTCCCTGGGAGAGATTTCTCCATTGATTTGCATAGGGGAAGGAAATTTTGGGTGGGAAATAGCATAAATACCCAGAGCAGACTGGGGTAGGGGGATATGTCACACACACACCAGCAAAGACCTTGTTACCTCGCCCCCATAGATTTGGGGGGATACAGTGGAGATGTCTCCATATTCAATGTCCCCATTGAATAAAATATCTTGTAAATCACAGTTCAAATATTCAGCTCAGCCCAGATCCAAATTTAATATCTCCCTTTTCTATTCAATATTGTTCCTTAAATGAAATCACACTCTTTTGTGAGCACTGCTGCCCCCTCTTGACCGCTGTGTGCTAGATTTTCTTCTGTGTAGCTGGTCCTCCCAGGTCCATAAATTGAGTGCAAAGTGTTACAGCCAAACTCATTGGGTATATTAGTCAACAAGGTTTGGGGTGTTCTATGTATTGAATGCTGCTTCTAAATCTCCCTGCCCAGTGTCTGGTTGAGTGAAGCCAGCACTGTTGTAATAACTCATCCTTTTCAAATAAATAATAAACAGCATAGCACCAGGGCCCCTTGTGTACCATTGAGCCCATCCAGTAATTTATTATTATTTCTAGCTGCCAATTTATCCATCATTGGCCTCCCTTGTGCGTCTTTAGAGATGGGTTCCTTCCAGGCTTTGGTCTTCAGCCAATTAATTTATCTTAACTTCAACTCCTCCATTACCCAAAGGGATAATATAAGCCAT